>CM042153.1:68152866-68170366 GCA_023376005.1 Doryteuthis pealeii
TGTGATCCTCAGACCAAGAACTCTTGGTCTGAGGATAGTCAATACAATCCTAACTTATAAATATATATATGGATTTATATTTACGCAAAGGGGTATGCAAACTTCCATCATATTTATTATATAAATCTAACTTACATATTTTTTGTTCATATTCATTCTGTAAACCTAACGGATATATTTTACTTTAAATAAATTCATTTTACTTCATTTTTTTTTATTTCTCATGTACCTAATTTAATTTCCATATTGAGGGAACTTGAGGGGCCTTAAACCAGAACTGCCCTGCCCCCTAGGTTTAAATCTGGCTCTGTAAAAATATGTATATGTTTATATGCCCACACACATATACATATATTGAAGTATACTTGTTGAATGTAATATACCAGCCTGTATTGAATATATATATATATATATATTATATATATATATATATTATATAAAAGGGCTGGGTTAGCTCCGTCGGTAGAGCATTCAGCTAGAAACCACAAGGTTCCTAGTTCGATACCAGTCCTCGCCAACTCAGCGTATGAGTAGCACAAGTAAATGTGCGGTAAAGTAAGGAGCTGATGGTAGGCGTGGCGCTCCATCTCAGATGCAAAATCAATCTCCTTGGTCTAGCACTAGTGAAAAGGGGATAGACTCCCTCGCTGATTGGCTGATACTGACTTTCGGCCACCCCGACGACTTTACTTATATATATATATATATATATATATATATATTGTGTGTGTGTGTGTGTGTGTGTGTGTGTGTGTGTGTGTGAAGCCATCTTGGTACAACACCATGGAACAAAGAGGACAAAGAGAAAGGGACAGTAACAGGGCACCAGATCACCAACATCTTCAGGATCAGCCTTCACATTTGACATCAGTGGTCGATTCCCTTTTTCACACGTTGGTCTTTGTAGTCACTGACGGCGCTGTGCTTGAACTTAACTCCAGGTCACAGGAAATCTATGGTCTTCTGAGACTGCAATGCCGACAATGATTATATATATATATATATATATATATATATATATATATATGGTGTATTTATATTTATATACACACATTTTCTAAACATACATATCTATTATGCACACACAATTTCCTGTTTGACTATTTTCTTGATCAAAGAAAAACAATATTCTCCTCAAAAATTCACATCCTTTCTCTTATCTTTTAATATTTTAACACTTATAAATACATTTAATTTTTAAAATAGTCAGCCATTTACATCTGGCTTTTCCTATTGTGTTTAAAAACAAAGATTTAAAAACAAGATTCATTTACCATATTTTGCATTTTTTAACAAAGTCATCCTCTATCTTCAAACACCCATATATTCCATCTCATTTAAAAAAAAAATATTTTGACTATTAATATTTCTAACAATTTTAAAGATGTCTGCAAGAGGGACATGAAGACATGCCACATCAACACCAACACATGGGAGGCTTATGAAGAAGACTGTACAACCTGGCATCTCCTCGTCAAACAAGGAATGAAAAGGAGTGAAAAAGAGAGGAAAGAAGCCGCCGAAAAAAATAGGAAGGAGAGACAATAGCAACTCCAGCAAGCATCACCGTTCGTTTGCAATCACTGCACCAGAGATTGCCATTCAAAAATTGGTCTGTTCAGCCACTCATGCAGTTGCAAATAAAAAAAAATTTAAAAAGAGGACACTACACTTTAGTTGACGTAAGGATGCCGACCAATACTCTTGTTCCTTAATTATATGATCTTTATCATCTGACAACAGCCTCTAGTTTTATAGGCAATATGAGAGAAAAATCGTAGGCGTCCCTACAGACAGCAAAACACAGAATAAACAAGTACATCCGTGCCACAAAGTCCAACACCAAAAACTAAAATTACGGAAGACCGTACACTAGGTACTGTAGGGATTAAAATATAACGAAAATAAAATTAGAATAAAAAACAACAACAAACACCCATGGGGCCTTCACTGAAAGAACCCTCTGCGCATGTCCAACAAAAAGGACTGTCCCCCGACCTCCAGAGGATTTTTTTCCATTGTCTTTTTATTTACTGTTAATTTTTTCGGCCATTCGAACTGAAGCCATAACTGGTATAGTCGCTCCTACTAGCCAGGGAGATATTCCCTTCTACAGGCGACTATGACCTGGTCAATAAAGCCTAAGTCAGAAAGCCACCTTCTGCCTATGTCTCTTTCCTTTTTCGTTCCTTGCAAATAAAAATTTTTAAAAAAAAAGTGGACACTACTATTTTAGTAGACGGAAGGATGCCAACCAATACTCTTGTTCCTTAATTGTATGATCGTTATTATCTGACAACAACCTCTAGTTATATATGAGACCGTCCAAATCATACAAGATGAAATGCAAATATATAAACCTATTGCCTATATATATAAAGTATGATAATCTTGATTCAACAATCTCACTCTTTTTTTTTCTTTCTTTCCATCTTTTCATTGTTCATTTGAAACAGATTAGCATTTTCGCTTCTGCTCACCCCCCTCTCACTACTCTTTTTTTTCTTTCTATCTTGGACCCCGTTTAAGAGCTATTGATCAAGAAGAAGTTGTTATTGGCAGAGTACAGCCGGACAGTGAGGGAATCTATCCCTTTTTTGCTAGCGCTAGACCCGAGAGATTGTTTTTAGTGAGGTGGAGTCCCACACCTACCTTCAGCTCCCCACTTTACTGCATAGATCAGGTCACCTAAACTGTGCTACTCATGTGCTGAGTTGGGGGAAACTGGTATCAAATCTTGGGATTTCCAGATGGGTCTTCTACCTACTGAGAAGAAAGAAAATAAATTCTTTTTTTTTTTTTTCTTGATTTTAAACCAAATTTTCCTTATTGGTTTCAATTCACATTTTAAAATGAATGTCTCTGTGTATGTGTGTAGGTGTTTCACACATTCATATCTTTCCTGAGGCCATTAATATTGCATGCCTTGAGCTTTAAAGCCAATATACCACCTTCAAAGACTAACTGCTTACCTCTAGGTTATTGTGTTCCTTACCAAAAGACCTTCAGCTTTTTAGAAGTAGTCAGGTTCAGGTCTCTTCAGACATCTTGTGAACTTAAAACTCTTCCTTCCTTTAGTAAATCAGGTTTATAAAGTCTCAGGATTATGCTTTGGTGTAATAAAGATCTTTGTGATCAAAACCAAGTGATTAGATTGATCAATGCACAAATACACACACACAAACATGTGTATATATATATTTATATGGTTAGGAGGTTGATTTAGAAGGCTATCACAATGCAGGTGTAAAGAAAAAAAAATAATACGGTAACAATGATGTTGTGTGTTAACCTGTATTTAATTCTTGAATTTTCGAGATAATATCTCTTTTTCAAAAGATCACAGAAACTGAAGCAGTCTATTTATGGCATTTCTTTTTAAATGAAATTTTTTAAATTCATTTAAAAAGAAATGCCATAACTAGACTGCTTCAGTTCCAGTTAGAGTAGCAAGGACATGGAATCAACCCCTAACTAAGGGTTAAATAGTACCTCTAGTCTTATTCTATAAGGATGACTTTGGAATTAAATAACCTATAAAATGTTGGTATGCCATTAAACTGAACCAAACTAAATTTTTAAAATATGCTAATCATATGCAACCCAGTTCTCACAATCTCTTTCTATTGGTCAGTAAAAATCAAACGTGCATTCTATGTACATAGCCTGGGTGGGTTTATATGGAGGATAAGCTGTTGCCCAAGTAGCAGGTCCTCCCTCTCCACACTGTCGCTGTGGTCCAAAGGAAAGGTAGAGAAACCTATGCAGTTTGGCAATGATAGTGTCGCAGGAGTTGCTGTATAGCGCTGAGCCTATCCTTGGTATGAGGTAAAGCAGCTAGGCAGGGGAGGTTTCATAATAGACTTTTCCTTGTCCTAGATGGATTGCCAACCTACATTGCATTCTACATCATATGGAAATACAGAGAATTCTGAAAAGTATCCCACAATTAAAATATGAGTCAACTTGGTTCCTGTATCTCAAGTGCTCATGCATGAAATAGTAACTTGGTTCCGAGACAGTATATATATACCCAACCCCTCCACCATGGCAAGATGTGACACAAGGTCAATTTTTCAGTGGAATACTACTGGGTTTGAATTCAGAATCTTCCTTTGCCTAGGACCAGTTGCCATAACTAGATAAAGAACCTAGTCTGCCCTACTATTTACCAATAGCTGGGGATAGAACAAATGGATTCATGCTTTTTCCAAGGGCAAACAGCCTCATTCAGAATTTAAGTTCAGCTAATCGAGCCTATTTTCAAAGACGATAATCATTCCTGTGCAGTAAATGACTTAGCTCAGTCGGTAGAACACCTACCCAGGAATCGCAAGGTTCCAGGTTCGATAGCAAATAGGGACAGACTCTCTCGCTCTTTGGCTGATACCGACAATAGGCCACTCCACTGTCTTTACTTACAATGAGGAAAGAACAAATCCAAGAGCATAGAAGCAAGTGAAAAGGGGATAGACTCCCTCACTGTCAGCTGATACTGACAATAGGCCACTCTGCTGACTTTACTTACTATGAGGAAAGACAAACCCAAGAGCATAGAAGCAAGTGAAAAGGGGATAGGGTCACTGTCCAGCTGATACTGACAATAGGCCACACTTTACTTAGAGGAAAGAATAAACCAAGAGCATAGAAGCAAGTGAAAAGGGGATAGACTCCCTCATTGTCCAGCTGATACTGACAATAGGCCACTACACTAACTTTTACTTTACTAGGAGTCCCTTTCACTGCATTGAAAGGTTTCTGATAGTGTTCGCCAGGACTGGGTTGGTGTATGACTTAATTCTTTTTAATACTCATGGTAAGTGTAAAGCCGTTGCACTATGCTGATAACCTCTTTACTGTGCATTATTGCAGGCTCTGTTCGCTGGTTGTATTCTATGTGCAATCATTAGTGAAAAAGAAGTCTTTGATAACCGTCTTTCTCACATCTTGAATATTTGCTTGCAGGCAACACTGGTTGAACTTCCTATCTGTCCTCTGTCTGATAAGTAAGTCTTCTATGCTATCCTGGAGGGCATCAGGGTGCATAGCAAAGAGAGAGAGAGAGAGAGAGAGAGCATGATACTGAATAGTCACTAGTACAAGGACCTGTTTTCTAGCAATTGTCACAGGGCTCCGATGTCACTCATTCATCTTGCATATGAGCGGTTGTGCTGTTACTAGCAGGACCTGTGGATATACCACAGTATGATAATTTAATCATTAAAACGTTTGATATGTTTACTTAAGAGCTGTTGCTAAATAGTTCAATATGTATAAAGTATAACAATCATCATTTAACTCTCTCTCACTCTTTTTTATTTATTTCTTTCCTTCTTTTCATCAAGTTTGATTGAAACAGATTAGCACTTTTGCTTTTGGGTGCTCACCTTTGTCTCTCTATCTTTCCCCTGCTCTCTTTCTTTCTTATTATATTTGTTCTGTGTAGCATGTCCTTTTTCTTCTTTTTCTTTCTTTATGATAGAATAGAATGATCCGTTATTTAGCTGAGGTGATGGCACTCATGCGAAATAAGAATTCGGCAGATAAGCAACACCAGATAATCAGAACTTACATTCTTGCATTTAATCTTGGAGGATTTGGACAGTCTGATTTTTAACCAGAGGTGTTGCAAGATTATAATGGTTGTACAATTAAGGAACACAAGTATTAATATATAGAATGGATGGAATGAAATTCCTGCACTATGGTAATGAAGTGGTCCAGGCAGCAGATTTTGGCAATGTCTTTCAGAGATCCTCACTGCTTACACAGCAGAAGCTTTTGTTAGATCTTTGTCCTATTCACAGGGTTTAGAAAATGCTGACAGTATCCCGTGTAATGGGATAAGTACCCCCACATACACACACTTAAAGGGGTTTCCAGTCTGTTGGCAAGACTCCAATTCTGGGGTTTTAAAGAGTGAGGAGTATCCCTTCATTGTATTACTTCCAGGTCCACTCTAACCTGGAGTAGTAGTGCATGTTAGGGTCCCATCTATTCGTCAAAGAGATCTGTTTAAAGATAATTAGTATTATTCAAAAATTTAAAAGAAAAGAAAGATTGATAGTCTGTTCATATCTATCTACTTTAGTCTGATCCTAAGATAGATAGATAGATAGATAGATAGAAGAAGAAGAAGAAGAAGAAGAATAGATAGATATGAACTGTATGGGATGTATGATATAGATTGATAGAAGATAGGTGGATATGAAGAAGAAGAAGAAGAAGAAGAAGAAGAAAAACAAGAAGAAGATGATTATATATACTAGCAAATATATGCATCCGGCGCAAGTATTATAATATATATATAAATCGATATATAAATTTTCCTAATTTAACTATAGCGAAAATAGAAAGTCAAGGAGTTATTTCTTCTTGTTAGTTTAAGATTTATACCCGAGATTTTAGTCATAGATAGAAATCAATAGCACATATTTAATAAAATAAAATTTTTGATATCAATATGCAAATAGCCTTATGTAGCTATTAGCATGGTATTACTATGAGATAAGGCTACAGATTAACGTAAAACAATTTTATTAGTAATTGAGTTTTAGATAAAAAAAAATAAGTCACAGCGAATGTAACGTAAATAACTAAGAATTGTGACTTGAGTGACAGACAGAAAAACAAACAATCTCCATTATAATAAGATAGAGAGAGAGAGAGAGAGAGAGATAGATAGATAGATATAGATAGATATGAACAGATAGCAAGAGAGATATATGAAGTCAATAAGATGGATAAGATAGATAGATAGAATTATTTTTTATTATAAAATATTCGTTTTCTTACAGTACCTGCTGTTGCTTAAATGGTCATGCATCTAAGTATTGAAAATGCTAATTACTGCGTAACTTTGGTGATCTAGTGGGAACCAGTTCTTTCAACGCGACTTCGCTGTAAGCCTTGAAAATGGTCAGGGAGTACAACAGCTGAAATGTTGCAACAAAAGTAACAACTAAGTAGTTGATATTACTCAATAATAATTGGTTAAAATTAAAGCCAGTGAACGAGTATCTGTTCCATGTTTTGGACAATTAAAGTTTTGCTGTTGTCTCTGTATTAATTTACATCGAAAATTTAAATGATATATTTGTTCAGTCATAGTTTACTGGCATATCTAAACATGGATCAAGTTTATCTATCATAGTCCATAGAGTCACGTACTGGTAGAACCTTCAGTTCTGGTGATAGTGGATACTTTTGTGCTAAAATAATTTGCAGTGTACAAAATCTAAACTTATTAAAAATTTATTCTCGAATAAATATTTTCTGGAAATATATTTAGCAAAATCTGATTAAAGAACTGAATACTTGATATTATAAATGTAATTTTTATGTATATATATATATATATATATATATTTGCGTGTGGGAAAAGATTTTATATATATATGTGTGTGTGTGTGTCTGTGAGTGCGGTGAAAAAAAAAGAATTATGTGTGTGAAAAAAATTATATATATATATATATATATATATATATATATATATATATAAACATATAACAGATATGGTGCAATAAACTAATGAGATGTAGCAAATACACCACACACACACATATATTTATATATATATATATATACACATAAGTGGTGTATTACATAGGAATATATATATATATATATATATATATATATATGCCAGTCTACAAATGAATGTGTATGGCATAATGATTTTAGCATTATATATATATACATATATATATAAATTTAACAGCTGCATGCATATTAATGTTTAGTACATATGTATATAACTTTTTAGATTCACAAAGTATATATATATATATATATATATATATATATTATATATATATGCATACACATATATATTTACTTATAGATACATTTTAGACATGAAAAATATATATGTACACGTTTTTACATGTGATTATAAGTACAATTACAAATATTTGTGTACTTCATAAATATATATATATATATATATATATATATATATATATAGATACACACTCAAGTAGATCAAAATAAATACCCTAACTTTATATATATATATATATATATATATATATATATATTAATAAACTTATATCAATAATCTAAAAATATTATATCGCTCATCCAAACTCATGCATACTAATCAAGTCGGTATGTATGGCTTTATTATTGGCATTATTTTGTCACTGTTATTTTTTACTTTATCTTTTTTTTTTTCAACCCCCATCCACCTATCCAATACTCTAAACTCTCACATCAACCCTACCACCAACCAATGCTGAAAACTCACAATCCCGCAGCTAACACCAAATCTAATGCCAACCCATCACCATTTCGTCAGTGTCTGTGTATAGAAATACGTATGTGTGCCTGTGTGTAGTAGGGGGTGGGGCTGACGAACAGATCAATATAATCCTTTGATTGGGACAAAACTTACATTTGTCATTTTGCAGGCTAATTTTGAAACTATTAAGAGTGTCCAGAAATAGTTTTGCAAGAATGGAGGTGGCCGTTACAAGGAATTATTCCAGAGTTTATTTTGGCCTGAAGAGATTTTAATCACTCTTTTTCCAAGTTTATTCATTTGGGGAGTTCAGTCATTCTTTTTTGATTGTTTGTGTATGAAAGTTTATATACATAATTTTACCCTTTCAGACAACCTGCTCTCCAACCATCTTTGGGGGAACTGAAACTTTACTGAAATTGATTAATTTTTCCATTTGATTTGTTTGTCTCTCTTAAATTTCAGAAATTCTTGTCAGTTAGAAATCATTTTCACTAGCAGGACCTGTGGATATACCCAATATAATAATTTAATTATTACAACGTTTGATATGTTTACTTAAGAGCCATTGCTAAAGAGTTCAATATATAAAAAGTATAATAATCTTGATTTAACTCTCTCACTCTTTTTTTCTCTCTTTCATTCTTTGATCTTTTCATTATGTTCAATTAAACAGATTAATGTTATCGCTTCTGAATTCTCAACCCTCTATCTTTCCCCTACTCTCTTTCTTTCTTTCTTATCATATTTTTTCTATGTAACAGGTCCTTTTTCTTCCTTTCTTTCTTTCTAATAAAAACGGAATGGTCCATCAGCTGAGGTTATGATACCAGATAATTAATTTACATTTTTCATTTCCTCTTGGAGGATTTGGATGGCCTGATTTTTAACCAGGGGTGTTGCTAGATGTTAACGGTTGGAAGATTAAAGAACAAGAGCATTAATATGTAGATTTCATCTGAAGAATATAACAATCAGTTAAATATAGATTTTTTTTCAATTGTTGTATGTAAAAAAAAAAAAAACTGAGAAGAAAACAAGAATAAACAAAATTAAGTTCATTGAAGTTTTGTATATATATATATATATATATATATATATATAAGAAATGGATATAAAGTAACCTACTCGAGTTTCATCATCTGAATCGTCAGGGTTAGATCCACTGAATTAATCGAGTTTTCGATTAATATCAGTTGATACCACGTATGTCTATTGAAACGGGTCTTATCTTTATAGATGAACGCGTGTTTATAGATAAACGATTCTGATGATGAAACTCGAGTAGGTTACTTTATATTCGTTTCATGATTAAATTTTGCTCTACATTGTATTGAGCACTTTGTATTTGTTTTTTCACAATCTTAACCCCTGGATACTGTGCGCTCCCAACAATCGTTCCCGTACCTACCGGTAAGCCACTACTCATACATTAATGTATATATATATATATATATATATAATTAAATATCAAACCCTAAAAAATAAAGAAACACATACACACTGATTGAGACATATGAAATTTGTGAATATACACAAGATATTAATAAGTTAGTTAATAATGGTTAGTTCTATTGTTTCAAAGTGTATAACTATTAAAGTGAGTTCAACCACTGCCTTCTAGCACATATATGACAAAAAGGGCAAGGATCTGCCAAAGATAGGGTAGAGACAATCTTATAGGTGTTAGGGCTTGACATGATTAGCTGATTGACCATTGTGGGCCTCTCTGACTGCCTGTCTAGCCTAAGTAAGTACCAAAGTGGTGTGTTGCATGTCATGGACTGCTCATCCACTAGGATTCCATCCTTAATCCTCACAGGTCACCACCCACAGCCAACAGGTGGCAGCTCAGTCTGTAGAGCACCCACCTAGGAATCGTAAGGTCCAAGTTCAACATTGGTCAGTGCCAACTCAGAGCACAGATTGGGAAGTCTAATTTGTGTGGTAAAGTAGGGAGCTGATGGTAGGTGTGACACTCCACCTCAGCAAAAACAATCTCCCCGGTCTAGCACTAGTGAAAATGGGATAGACTCCCTCGCTGCTGGCTGATACCGACAATAGGCTACTCCTCCAACTTTTTTTTACCCCAATACAGAGTTGCAGTTGGTGTGTTCTAAAGCCCCAGCTGACAGGGCTAGGTGGGGGTGGGGGGCATCTGGACCATTTTTCGTGAATTCTCTACTTATACATGAGTAGATACATTGCTTTCATTTTAAGATATATGAAGATATACATTTCTTTGTAAAATGGAAATATCAGACCTGAAGACTGTGATAAATTGCCGCAAAGAACCCCACTTCCACAGAAACGTGGATAGAGAAAGCTAATTTTTAAAAATAAAAAAGTAAAACTTGAAAAGATCGTGATTCCAACTCAGTGTAAACTAATATAAGTAAATATTATGATTTCATGGAAGAAGGAGCATTTTTTAATTCTTTTTTTTTTCTTTTTTATATAAGAAAAAAAAAAACAAGAATAAGACAAGGTGAAGAGGAGACCATCTTGATATGGGTCTACATTTAAAGGAGCAAGTGTTTATAACAGTATGGATAATTAATGACATTCATTTAACATACATATGTATATATTTCATAGAGATACATATGTATGTTAAATCAATGCTAATAATTTAGACACACTGGTTTCTGGGGAATGCAGGGGAGGGCACCTGAACGAGGAAAATGTGTATCACAGTTTGTCAGTTTAATTCTAAACACATTCACCAGTTTCTTACGTCCTTACTAATAATTGTTCAAGACAAAAAAACAAAAAAAAATGAAAAACTGTTGGGTTCTTTTTTGGGGTTGGAGGGGAGGGGCTTTTATTTTATCAACCTGGGGTTACAATGGGGGTAAGGGTGTCGGAATTGTCTAAACCTTTTAAGTTTTCTGTGATTTGAACCTTTCTTTAGACTATACGAGGCATTCAATAAACAAGGGTATTATGTTAAACTACATCTAATGGTGAGGTTCCAATTTTGGAGCTCTAGGAAGAGTGAAGTACCCTTTCATCACCATTACTCCTAGGTCTACTCTGACCTGGAGTGGTACTAACTGACAGGGTTCCATCTTTGGTTTAATTAGAAAAAATGAGTTCTAAGAAAATGTGTTAAAAAATTGAGATAAAATAAAATCTGAATACCAATTAAGTATGAATAGAACAGAATTTCTTTGGCATAAAATAACCCAATAAGAGTTGACATGTCCTAAAATCCAATAAACCAAATTGAACCAATAAATAAGGGGAATTTTTTTTTAAAGAAACAAATTTCTTTTTCAAATTTTCCCCCATAAATGTAATCCCTGAATTGTTTGGAATTGGTTTATAGAAAAATTATTTCAATCAAGCAAAAATATTTGTTTTAAGGCTATTTAAAATGGCGGCAAATCAGAGTGTTCCAGCATAAACAGAGGTCTGTTAACAAATGTTTGGTGGCTGAGAAGTGTAAACCATGTAAAATTCATAGAAGAATGTAATCTAACAGAGAAGCATGTTTTAGTAAAAAGATGTTTACAAATGCGCTAAACATGGTTTACAACTTTGAACCAAAAAGACAATCCATGGAGTGGAAACACACTGAATCTCTGGTAAAGAAAAAGTTCTGGGTGCAGTGGACACTAAAGGTTATGCCAACAATTTTCTGGGACATGAAAGGACCGATATAAACGGTGATTTCTATTGTCAACTACTTAGGGAAAGTTCACCGGATTTATTGATTTATTTTAAAGGCATTTCAATACATTTAGGGTTATTTTTGGCATATGTATATTTACCTACACCTCCGAACAAGCAAGGATGCTACACAAGGTGCAACAGAGTGGTGCCCAGTATAGCCTGCTATTTACCCATAGCTGGAGGGAGAATTGCCTTTCACATACAGAGAACTGAACTTGGGTCATTTCCTACGACTTTAACATTAGACCACGCGCTTCAAAGATACGAAGAGCCAACTGTAAACAATGCTTTTTTATTGTCAATTAATTACGGAAAATTACCGGATTTATTGATTGATTTTAACAGCATGTCAATACATCTAGGGTTATTTTTTGCATATATATATATATACCAAACCTTCCACACGAGCAGAATTGCTTAAAATGGCTAGTATACTCAGAAGAGTTATGAAGACCTGAGGAGACTTGCTGTCACTCAGCTTCCAGTGATTGACAACCAGCTATTGCTGGTGTGAAAAACTTGCAAGGAGTGATGTGATATTATTATTATTATTAATTATTATTATTATTATTTTTATTATTATTATTATTATGTATGATGATGATGATGATGATGATGATGATGATGATGATGATGATGATGATTTGATGATGTGGTGGTGGTGGTGTGGTGGTGGTGGTGGTGGTGGTGGTGGTGGTGGTGGGTGGTGATGATGATGATGATGATGATAATAATATAATTAATGATAAAAAATTGAACAACATAAACAGAATCTAGAATTATGCATCAAAATTTATGACATAAATTTTTAAATGTCAGAATATTCAGAAAAAAAAGGGAAATAAAAACAACTTATAAAATAAGAACCTTAAAGAGATAAATAAATAAAAGTACTTTTCTGCCTCTAGAACCCTAACCTCTTGTCAGTCTACCCACTCATTTCAGTTAATTAAGGGGGGAGGAGACAAATAACATAGATGGAGAAATGTGTCTTACCTATCTCTATCAAGATACTGATGGAAATTTATATTCATAAAGCTTATTCATACAGGTTAGAGTGATAAATAAAATACACCTACACGCAAATGTCATTTATAATTATTTCATATATGAGTATAAGATATATATATGCATACATATGTAGGTATGTACGTATATTGTATTTATAAATGGATAAATGTGTGTTTTATTATATATATACACACACACACCACAGGTATATACTGTATTATAAAATGGATGAATGGGTGTTGTTGCGTGTGGTGTGTGTATATTATATATATATATAATACACACACACAGATATGCATGTATACTGTATTCATAGATGGATGTGTTATTGTATACACACACACACACATATATATATTTCCACTCAACTTATTTAAACCTGTGTTTTTTCAATTTTCTTAATATACTACATATATATATATATATATATATATATATATATATATATATATATGTATAATTCTGCCAAATATATGTGCATATCAAACAGCATTAATTTGTGGTTGTTGAACATCTACTTATGGGTAGGGGTTGTATTTGTGAGCATGTGTACATATATACACATAGATATTTGAGGGTGACAGTCAGAAGTGATTATGTCCATTCTTAAAGAGCTTTGACATAACCACTTCAACCTTCCCTCTCTCATATATATATATATATATATATATATATATATAGGCAAATTAATATATCTATGTATACAGACATATAGATATATCTGTGATTATACATTTGATTATACAGTAGCATCCAATATTAAAGAATGAAAGATCAAAAATGAAATTAGAATTTAAAATTTCCAATTCTACAGCTTTGATCAGGATAAAAACTGCAGTAAATATTTTTAACATCATACCCAGGACCCTGTAGGAAATAGGCTCAGCAACTCGAGTTCAAATCCTGGACTAGGCTGTTTGCATTTCACATAGCACTAATACTCTTTGAAAGATATGAATTCAACTATTCTCCCTAGATCTATGGGTAAATAGTAGGACAGACTGGAAAAGGATAACTATTCATTGAAATCTGTTAAACTCCACTTAAAAATTGACCTTGTGTTGTTTCCTGTTTGTAAAGAGGGGTTGGATAGATATATTTATAACTTTCTTTCTCCTTGATTTTTTCTTTATGTAAGGGTGACATACAAGAGAAGAAATTCTAAAAAATATCTAATTAAATTTCTATTAAAATCAAATCTGTAGAATCATCATTTTTTGTTTTAACTTTCATATTGGACATTACTGTAATGTACACACACACACACACATACATATATATATATATATATATATATACTAGCAAATATATGCACCCTCCGAGTGCAAGTACTTAAGTTTTAAATGTAATAAAATATCATATTAAATTAGAAATAAGAATGAAAAAAAAATTGCAACAGAGGGGTCTATAATCAAAAATAGAACAACTGAAACTTACTCTTCCACCACTTCCGTCTTTCATTACTAAATTTTTCTAATTTAACTATTTAGTTAACATGAGAAGTAAAGAATAAAATTACAGTTATTTCTTCTTGTAAATAATTTTCTTTTAAGATTTATCTCCGAGATTTTTGCTCATATTCATTAAGATAAAACCAAACAATTAGAAATCAATAATACCAAGCACATATTTATTAAAATCAAATTTTAAATATCAATATGCAAATAAGCCTCCCCGTGCATACTGTATGCCACTATTTTGTTGTATATATAAATACAATCACATGTTATTAGTATGTAGATATGGTCAACAGTATTAATAATGTAAAACAATTTTATTAATAATTGAAGGTTTAAAAGAATGAAACCATGGATAATTTGACGTAAATAATTAAGGGAATTGTGACTTGAGTAGTGATATAGTTTCGGTTACAGACAGAAAAACACACAATCTCCATTATCATTATAATAAGATATATATATATAAATATATGTGTGTGTGTGTGTGTGTGTATTTACCAACTCTTGTGGACAAGCAGGATGTGACACAAGGTAAATTTTATAAGCGGAGTTTAATGGGTTTAAATTAAGAGTTTTTATTTTCCTACACCAGTTGCCATACCTAGGTTAAAAGAGCCCAGTTTGCCCTACTATTTACCCATAGCTGTAGGGAGAATAGCATTTCACATAGCACTAATACCCTTGGAAAAGTTATGTATCCAATTATTTTTACTCCAGCTATAGGTAAATAGTAGGGCAGACTGGACTCTTTAACCTTGTTTAGGCAACTAGTCTAGGAGAAGGAAAAGTCTGAATTCAAATGTTAAACTTTACTTAAGAAATTGACCATTTGTCACATTCTACTCATGCAGAGAGGTATATATATATATATATATATATATATATATATATATATAGAGAGAGAGAGAGAGAGAGAGAGAGAGAGAGAGAGAGATAGATATAGATATGCATACTGGGTTTTCTGGTCAGCTTTTTAATATCAGAGGAATTAAAACTTTGGTGGATTAATAAACAAACCCCACCCCAATATTAATAAGCTGACCAGAAAACTAGAAAAGATCAAAAATAAATTTTTCAGACATGAAATGTCCATCTTGTTCAACACAATATGCATAAAAGAAAAAATGCTGACCATATATACACACACACACACACACATATATATATATCAACTTATTTAAACCAGTGTTTTTTCAATTTTCTTAATATACTACATATATATATATCAGAATATACATATAAGAATGACCACTTTTTAACATTGTATTTACAAGATGAAGAAAAAAGGTGCAAGCCGAGCAGGATAAAACTTAAAATAAACAAGGTTCCCAGTTACCCCTTTTTGGCTACCCCATTACTACCGATTTCAAGCAACCTTTTCAAGGGAGTAAGAAAAGAATTGCAATCTTGAATATATTTATTCACTTTTAATAATCTTTAACTGATTCATATTTTTGACCTTGTGTCAGATTAGGCTAAGCTTAATATATCCGTATATAGATTTGTGTCCAAGAGGAAAATATATATGCATTAATACATTTATAATAGGCTTCTATACTTGCCTGCTTACCCCATCTCCGAACACGAACACACACACACTATATATATATATATATATATATATATATATATATATATATATATTATAGAGAAGAGAGAGAGGGGGGGGAGAATTAATCTATAATCTGTAGTTGTAACTATAGTAATTATATCACATGAGTCTAGCAGTAATATATTTTATCCAGTTGAGTTTTGTCAGTCTGTGTCCAATATAAATTTATCAGATAAGGAGTAATTTATTAACTGTTATCATTAGTGCATCTCAAAGTTTATTGAAAGGAATATAAAATAATAATAATAACAATATTAAAGATAACTTTTATACAGATAATAATAGAATGAACGATAGCAATCATAATAACATTCATAATGATGACTACAGGAATAATAATAATACTAATGATAATAATAATATTAAAAGATGTTGGTTCCCCGGTATCTATTGAAAAGTTCTTTTTAACATTCTTGCAAAAATTTGCTGTCATAATCCATTCAAATCTTCTTTGTCATCATTCTTGCTTTCGTTATCTTTTTTTTTTTTTTTTTGTTCTTTTATTTCTGCCTGTGTCTTTCCTCGGAGGACAAACAAAAGTGTCCAACAAATATTCTAAATGCACAGCAATTCCACAAGCGATTGTTAAATATCTCACTTATCTGATGCAATAAGTCAAATTGTTCGGAAGAGTCCATTATCATTTCCAAAAGGGACATAGCGGAAATGGGTGCACATTCAGGCAATCTATCAACTTTATTTCTTGGCTTAAAGAAACTGGTTACACCTTACACTCAGATGGAAATTTTGTTTCTATTATCTGGTACAAGGCCAAGTGACAAAGAGCACCACACATTTATGCTCAAAATAGAAAACCTGAAGAAGACCAGGCCTAGTGTTGATTAACTAGAAGACTGTTGTAAGACACAACAGAATAGCAAATACAGAGTGTGAGGTGACAGAGATGAGACAATAAACCATGTATTAAGTGAAAGCAGCAAACTAGAATACAAGGTAAGTACAACTTGGGTGGAAAGGTGATCCACTGGAAATTGTGCTAAAAACAAAATTTTGACCATACAACAAAATGGTATATGCATAAACCAGAATCTGTTCTTGAGAATTCTCTGGGACTTTGAGATAAAGACAGATCACCTTATCCCAGCAAGAAGACCAGACCTAGTATTGATTAACTAGAAATAGAGAACTTGCCAATTGGTAGATTTTGCATTTCCAGCAGATCACAGGGTGAAGATAGAAGAAAACAAAAGATAGACAAATACCTGGACCTTGCTAGAGAATTGAAAAAACTGGAATATGAGGGTGAAAGTGATACCAGTTGTAGTTGGGACACTTGGAACAGTCCCCAAGAGCTTAGAAAACATACTAGAGGAACTGGAAATCAGAGGAAGAATTGAGGCCATCCAGACAACAGCATTGTTGAAATCAGCTAGAATACCCAGAAGAGTTTTGGAGACCTGAAAAGACTTGTTGTCACTCAGACTACTGTGATAGACATCAAATTTTCTATTGGTCTGGGTATGACATTAAACTAAT
>CM042153.1:68172866-68232866 GCA_023376005.1 Doryteuthis pealeii
GGGTGATAATATTCTTGTGTTAGCTGAGTATGACATAAGGTCATTAATGTAGAGCACACAATGAAGCTCAAAATCATTACACAGTTTGTAGGACTAACTGACTGTATATTATCTAATGATGAATGTGTATTGACATGAATGTGTGGATTTATATAAGCTCACAGGTAAAATATTTGGGCATCTAAAATCAAAAGATGAAGAACAAAAGGAGAGATGCATTTCTCACACTTCATCATATTTTTGTTTAGACTTTTATTCTGCTAAGTAAACTTAGATGTCTGGAATGTTCACCTAGTGAAAATCAGATGCCCACATGAAAAGAAGACACACTTTAAATTATATCAGCTGTCTTTTCTTTTTCTTTTTCTTTCTTTTGAATGCTTGCATTTGTGTGTGGTTGGGTGAATCAATTATTGTATATAAAAGTGCATGGACAGACACACACACACAAAGACACACAGTCACTAACGAAAGTAAAATTGTATACACACACACACAATGACATACTCACTAAAGAAAGTAGAATTACACACACACACAAACAAATACACAGTCACTGACGAAAGTAAAATTGTATACACACACACACACAATGACATACTCACTAAAGAAAGTAGAATTGCACACACACACACACACAATGACACACTGACACACTCACTAAAGAAAGTAAAATTGTATACACACAGACGTGGACATACTCATTAAAAATTGTAAAATTGCAAACACACATATATGAGACAGATACATACACAGACATACTCATTAAAGATTGTAAAATTGTATATACGCACACAAACACACATGTGTGTGTGTATACACACACAAACACATATATGTCTGTGTGTATATACACACACATATATATGAGACAGGTACATACACAGACATACTGACTAAAATGAACATTGAACTGAAGATGTACATAAGCTAAAAATCTCCCCTTGAGGCAGTGGAGAGCCATACTTGAGTTCATTTTGATCTCACAGACAAATTCGGCTTACAAAGAGGTTTTGATCGATGAAATTCAACTGCATCACTTAGACACAATATCAAAAGTGACATGTGGAATTTCTTTTGGAATTATCTTGGACCTTTTTCTTTCTCTTCAATTCTTCACCTTTTTTTCCTTTCCTTTTTCTTTCCTTTTCTTTTCTTTTTTTGTTTTCCTTTTATTTCTTTTTTACTTTATCTAATTTTTCTCTTTTCTTTCTTTCAATCTTTCCTTCTTGGATTAAACCTTCATTTTCTCTATTATAAAATTTTTTTTTAAAGATTTTAAATTGTCTTGTTTTGCAGCCCGGGAACTATCCAGCACCTTCTTTCCCCCATAGTACAAAATTTAAAACGTATCATCTTCAAGTGGGGGCGGTAAATTTGTAAATTGCTGATTCAGAAGCTAAACAAGCAATGACACTTATAATTTTTATCTATTTTTTTCCATTTAATGCATATATTCTCTTCAGAATCATATATATTCAGTTGTATATATCTGGAAAATATATATGTTAGAATAGCAAAGATCTAAAGTCAATGTCACTTAGTGGCTGACAGTTTCTAACCTATACAATCATTGGATCATCACTATACTCTATAACCAATATTGAGCACTTTATTTATAAAAATAGTTAACTATATATGTATCTAAATATACATGGATAAGTCATATATATATATATATATATATATATATATATATATATATATACCAACCCCTCCGCACGAGCAGGAGGTGACACAAGGTCAATTTCTTCAGCAGTTTAACAGGTTTGAATTTAGTTTTCCTTCTCCTGGATTGGTTACCTAGCTAAGGTTAAAGAGCCCACTCTGACCTACTATTTACCCACAACTGGATGGATGCACTTTGACCCCATGAAACTTTATAAATGTAAAATAGCTGGAAATCCCCAGCGTTCGGGGGGTTTCTGGACCAGTAAGTGATGGTAAAATTAATTGCGTGGCCCCAGGGGGTCATCCCCCCCCCAATGCAGTACCTTCCCCCTTATGTAAAACCGGCAGGGGCTGGGTTCATTGCCCCATGCCTGAGGCGCCCTAAAATTAGATGCTGAAAGGAACACGTACTTTTTACACAGGCCACAGCATGAACTTTGGTTTGTGCATGGCTCCCAACGTTAAAAAGTCCTTGTGTCAATCCGACCTGGTGGGAGGCCAGGAAAGTATATATCAGTCCCCCTGATGGGTATAACCAGCTAGTAAGCTTCATTGTCAGAAATACAATGTTGTTAAGAGAACCAACTAAAAAAAAGACAATAATTTGCTCATAAGTCATATTATAATGGATATTCGATCATTAGATTTGCTTCGCAACAACAGAACTTATTAGTGCATTTAAAATCCTATCAGTGTGTTTATATATCACTAAGAAATAAAGGTTTACAGAAGAAGAAAGTTACTTGAAAATAACGGAAACTCACCATAAATCCTTCAGTGTGTCTTATATATCACTAAGAAATAAAGGTTTACATAATATATGGTATGGTTAATTTGTATACTCGTTTTTAACAAAACAGGGTTTAATGAATAATTACTTGGTGTTATTGATCTCTAATATTATTGTTTTATTCTCCAACGTATTAAAATCAATCTTATGAATGATTTTATATAAAAACCAATTAAGGTATTATCAAAATAAGTGTAATCTTCTTGTATGCATTCTTATTTAATTTCGTTAGTCTTTCTAATTTAATATATTTAATTAAAAGTCGGTAGAGCATCTGACCTGGAATCACAAGGTTCCAGCTTCGATACCGGCCCTCGCCAAATCAGTATATAAGTAGCACAGGGATCTCTGCGGTAAAGTGAGGAGCTGATGGTAGGTGTGGCACTCCATCTCATATGCCAAAACAATCTCCTTGGTCTAGCGCTAGTGAAAAGGGGAATAGACTCCTTCGTTGTCTGACTGATACCGACTTTAGGCCACCACGATGACTTTACTTAGAACTTAAATACTTGCTACCCCGAGGGCGCATATTCTTGCTAGTAGTCATAAATGGGTCGTCATCTTTTTTTGTTTTTGATTTGCCCGCTTAAATTGGAACAATAGAACAAGAAGCAATGGATTAGTTAAGTGGACAAGAAAGCTACCCCACCCGGATAATGGGTGGTAGGTATTGCGTCACAGTGGGGTGGCAGAATATTCTTTTCTTTTTTTTTTAATACCCCAACTTCTCAAAGGATGAACTGCAAAGAAAACTATGAACAAAGAAAGGAAGATAAAAATTGTAGCAGTGAGTGTGTGTGTGTGTGTGTGTGGGGGGGCTTTTAATGGAAATGAATTGTAAAGAAACCTATCTTTTTTTTTTAAGTGGGGAAAGGACGTTGCTCATTGAAAAACATCACACTATTGCAATAAGGGTAAATAAATAAGATTCTAAAAGTAAACATTCAGCAATATTAATCCCTGTAGTCCCTCAGCCACTGCCTTCTAGCACCCATATGCTAAAAAGGGTTGTGGCAGTCATATAGGTGCTAGGGCTTGACGTGACCAGCCAATTGATCGGAGGGGGCCTCTCCGACCGCCCGTCTAGCCCAAGAAAGAGCCAAAGTGGAGTATTGCAAGTCATGGACTGCTCAACCACCTAGGTTCTATCCTTAAGCATCACGGGTCGCCACCCACAACCAACTGGTGGCCCCATTGGGGGAGACTTACTCCTCAGCAGAGGTGCAGTCGGTGCATTCTAATGCACCACCGATAGGGTGGGAAACTTTGTGGTCATAACAAAGTCATTCAATAAGTTGAAATGATAATGATTCTTTTCAAAGTTTACAAAAGTTTATCATTATAAAAATACTCAATAGACTTAAGTTTGCACAGAGTTTTTCCTCCTAGACTGGTTGTCTAGTCAGGGAGGGGACAGATAGATTCGTACCTTTCCCAAGGACATTATCGCCAAGTGAAACGCAGGCAGTCTCACCTAGATTTGAACTCAAGTTATCAATTCAATTTACTACGACTATAACCGTTACACGAGGCGCGCCTCCTATAATTACTCATGTCCAGGTCGACACCTATTTTTGCATTAAAATTAAATCTTTCAAATTGGAACTATACATAGGTATATACTTTCATTAGAAATTAGTTGGATGGTTGGTTTGGTTTTATGGCATGTCAACACTTGTTGGGTTATTTTATGCCAAAGACGTTTTGTTTTATTCATTCCTGATGGTACTCAATATTTTAACACATTTTTTTCTATTTAATCCATAGATGGGGCCCTAATAGGTACTACCACTCCAAGTCAAAGTGGACCTGGGAGTAATGGTGTTGAAGAGATACTCAACATTCATCAAAGCTCCAGAATTGAAACTTCACCATCAGATAAAGTATAACATTATACCCAAGACATTAAGACCCTCAAGCACCGCCTTCTAGCACATATATGATAAAAGGTTTGGGGGTATGCCATAAAGGCAATAGGGATAGGAAATTGATGTCGGTTGCTAACAACTGTATTAAAGTAAAAGTAAAGTCGTCGGGGCGGCCTAAATTCGGTATCAGCCAGTCAGCAAGGGGGTCTATCCCCTTTTCAATAGCGCTAGACCAAGGAGATTGTTTTTGGCATCTGAGGTGGAGCGCCACACCTACCATCAGCTCCTTACTTTACCGCACAGATCCCTGTGCTACTCATGCGCTGAGTTGGCGAGGACCGGGATCGAACTAGGAACCTTGTGGTTTCTAGCCGAACACTCTACCGACTGAGCTAACCCGGCCCCTTACAACAACACAACTAAATTAGTACCAAGTCCGATATAACAAATACAACAATTCAAAGTAATAAAGAGTGTCTGATTAGAGTTGCACTAATATCTAATAGATACAATATCCCCTGGTCCCATACCCTGGTTTAGTCGGGTTGGGGGGGGACTCATGTGACGTGCCTTGGACATGAATAGCCTGGCCGATCCCATACAGGTCTACAATTGGTTTGAATTCAGAGCTTTCCTTTTCCTAGAACGATTGCCATACCAATGTCCAGTATGGCATTATATTTACCCATAGCTGGAGGGAGAGTAATTAGATTCATGCTTTTCCTAAGAGGATTAGCACAATGTGAAATGCAAATCACTTCGTCCAGGATTTGAACTCGGGTAACCGTGTCCACTTCCTACGATAAAAACCATTACAATAATAGCACCTCCACACAATATTAAGTGTCCAAAAACTACAAGTGTGATTTAAAAAAAAAAAGTATCGAGACTGAAGATTAATTTTTTAAATCTAAAATCCTGTGCATTGTTATGAAGCATTTATTTTTTAACAGCATGAGTTTCGGTTTGGACGTGGCTCCCCACGTTAAAAAGTCTTTGTGTCAATCTAACCTGGTGGGAGGTCAAGAAAATACTTACATTTTGAACAGCAGTTTTCAGCGAAACACATTATTATGCAAGTGCAAAACTATTCATACTCGGCAGGTCTAGCTTAGTTCGCTTAAAAGGAAAGTGAGAGAGAGAGAGAGAGAGAGAGAGAGAGAGAGAGAGAGAGAGAGAGAGAGAGAGAGAGAGAGAGAGAGAGAGAGAACTGATAATGAATAATAGCAATTAATGATCAGAGAATTCCATTTTAATGCTTGTTCTTTTTTTTTATTCGATTCAAAATTCTTTTTGATTTTTCTTTCAATTCTTTACAGTTAGAAAGTCACAAAGAAGAAGAAGAAGAAGAAGAAGAAGAAGATAAACAGATATATCAAGAGAAAGAAGATCTTTGAAAAGATAACTTGAATATTTCATTCAGTTTTCTGATCTTCATATTAATTCTTTTATCTTTTTTTTTTCACACTCTTTCACTTCTCTCATTCACTAAGACATCGTTTCAACTTCTCCCTATTTATTCTTCTCCACCCACCTGAGATCCCCCAATTTGAAGTCACTCAAATCAAAACATCTTGTAGTCCTCACCAAAGAAGACCTAATTACTAGACAGAAAGATAAGAAGCTGTGGTTTTCACGGTTAATGGGTTGGGGTGTGGGGGACGGGGAGACAATGGAAGAAGAAGAAGAAGAAGAAAAGAAGAAGAAGAAGAAACGGTAACCAAAAACTAAAGAAAAAAAGAAAGGAAACAATACAATAAAATTTTGGAATCGGTGGGGGCGGTCATGTTAGTGGATGGGTGTGGTGAGTGGAGTCAGTGGTCGGACAGGGATAGTCTAACGGGGGGGGAGACGGGAAAAGAGAGAAAGAAACAAAAATAATATAAAAGTAAAAAAGAAAAAGATGACGACCAACAATGCAATAAAATTTTAGAAACGTTTTCGGGGTGGGGAGGGTGCACGGTCGCGCGTGGTTGGGCGGGAGAAAAGATCCCCCAGTTATAATGCAGAGAGGGGGGGGTGAATGTGGAAACAAAAATACGATTAAACCGAGAAAATTCCCAGGTTCTTTTCTCAAGCTTCTCATTTTTTTTCGGATTTAATCATCATTATTATTACTATTATACCTCTTCCTCATCCCCCTTATTCACCTCCTCCTCCTTCCCCTCCCTTTGCCCCTCCTCCTCCATTTGTGCCCCCCTCGAGACAACGTCAATGTCATGACAGGAAGGAAATATTGAACTGCTTATTGTTATATTTAAGAAATGAAGGTGAGTATTTTAAAAAAGAAAAAAAAAAAAAAAAAGAAGAAGAAGAAGAAGAAGAAGAAAAAGAAAAGAAGAAGAAGAGTTTACCTGTTTTGCAATGGGATCGAGAGGGTTAAAGAAAAAATGTTTTAAAAAGGCGTTGGGGTGGCAACAAATAGTGAATGAAAACAGGAAAAAAATGATTTAAAAGAAAGAAACTATATATATATATATATATATATATATATATATATATATGAGAGTGAGGAGAGAGAAGAGGGATAGAAATGGAAAAAAAGAGAAATCAATTAGAGAGAGAGAGAGAGAGAGAGAGAGAGAGAGAGAGAGAGAGGAGAAAGACAAGGAAGAAAGAGAAAACAGTGAGAGAGGGATAGAGGAAATCAAATGCAGAGAGAGAGAGAGAGAGAGAGAGAGAGAGAGAGAGAGAGAGAGAGAGAGAGAGAGAGATAATGTTTTCAAAGCATAAAAAGTTAAAAAGAATGAAAAATAGAAACCAGAGAAAAGAAAAAAAGAAATAGACTTAAAGGAATGAATGGTCGTGGAAAAGGAGAAAATGAGAGAAAAGAAATGTGTCTGAGAGAGAAAGAGGAGGGAGGGGGAAGACAGCCATACAACTAAGAAATGAAGAAATTAAAATTTAATGAGACAATGAATCAATGAAAGAAAAAACTGAATGAATTATAAAAATAACTGAAAAATAATCACAATTTTAAAAAAACACAATAAAAGGAGTGAAAAGGAAGCGAAGAGAAATGAAAAGAAAGGCAAACAGGTAATGGAATAATGAATGAGAATAAAGAAAGAAAGGAAGAACAACCTTTGAATAATGACATGAATTAAATGGGAGGGAAAGGAGGAATTAAAAACCTAAAAGAATTGAGAAATAAAAGAAAGAATGATTCCATCAGAAAGTAGTGCCGAAAAATGAAAAAAAAGGATTCTTATTTTTAATATAGGAAAGGACAGGATTAAGAGAAAGAGGAAAAAAGAGAAGAGAGAGAGAGAGAGAGAGAGAGAGAGAGAGAGAGAGAGAGAGAGAGAGAGAGAGAGAGAGAGAGAGAGAGAGAGAGAGAACGTTTTGGAAATATAAAAGAGAAGGAAAAATAGAAACCAGAAAAAAAAAAGAACGAAATAGACTTAAAGAAGTAAATGATTGAGAAAAAACAAAATGAAAAGAGAAAAAGAAAGAAAAGAAAAAATTGTGTGTGTGTGTGAGTGCGTGTGAGTGAGCGAGCGAGCGAGCGAGCGAGAGAGAGAGAGAGAGAGAGAGAAGAGAGAGAGAGAGAGAATGGGGGTGAGAAATTAAAAATCGGAAAATAAGAAAATAGTAAAAAAAAGAAATACAGAATTGAACAAATACAGAAAGAACAAAAATAAATAAAAATTAAACACAAAAAAGAAAAAAAAAGGAACTAGGAAAGAAAGAGAAAAGAAAGAGGACAAAAGAAAGAAGGGAAAAAAGGATAAAAAACGAATGAACTATTGTCTAATGAATAAAAAAAATGAAAATTTATATAATTGGCCAGAAAATGGACGAATATTGCATTTTTTTTTAACTTTTTTTACTTTTTTTTTTTCTTTGATTTGATTCGTGCAATGATTTATATTCTTTGTAAGTGATGCTAATAATTAAATTAAAATTGGTGAGAGAGAGAGAGAAGAGAGAGGGGAGAGAGAGAGGGAGAGAGAGGGGAGGAGAGAGGAGGGGGAGGAGAGAGGGGGGAGGGGGAGAGAGAGGGGAGGGGAGAGGGGGAGAGTAGAGAGGGGAGGGGAGAGAGAGGACGGGGAGGCAGGGAGGAAGATGGGGAGAGGGGACGGGGGAGGCAGGGAGGAAGATGGGGAGAGAGGGTTAGGAGGGAAAATGGGAAGAAATGTAAAGAGAATGGGAAGAAAAGCTTAAATGGATGGTTGATTTGTTTGTTTTACGGCATATCAACCTCGGTGGGTCATTTAATGCCGACAACATTTTGAAATAGATTCGTAGCGATAGTTTGGTATAAAAGAAATGTATATATATATTTCTTTTTTTTTACCAACTTTGAACTATTGTTCAATTTCTCATGTTTTTTAGTACAATCCCGGATAGTTGAAGAAGGAAATTATATTAAAAGGAAAAAAAGAAAAAAGTTGGAACAAAGAAATAAAGAGAAGAAAAAAAAGAAAGAAAGGAAAAAATGAAGGAAAGAAAAAGTTTATGAATGAAACGAGATTATCAAATGATAAAAAAAGAAAAACTGAGAGAAGAAAGAGACAAAGATAATAAAGAAAGAGAAAAAGTGAAATCGAGAAATGAGGAAAGAAGAGTGAATAAGAGAGAAATAGTAAAAAGGAAGAAGAACATACTGGCATGTCAACATCAACATGGGTTTTAGGACAAAAAATATCAATATTCATTTCATTTGTGAATAATTTGGTGTTAGACTTCGGAAAATAGTATTTCAGTTAATTATTTCAATAAGACTCTTCTTTTTTTAAATTATGGAGACGAGAGGCGACTATTTTTTCACTCTAGGGCTTTTAAAAGTTTGTTTTTTTTGATAGGGAGAAAAAGAAAAAGAATATGAAGAAAATTATGAAGGAAAGAAAAGAGAAGATAGAAAGTGAGAAAAGATAAAAAGAAAAGAATTATGGAGACGAGAGGCGACTATTTTTTCACTCTAGAGCTTTTAAAAGTTTGTTTTTTTTGATAGGGAGAAAAAGAAAAAGAATATGAAAGAAAATTATGAAGGAAAGAAAAGAGAAGATAGAAAGTGAGAAAAGATAAAAAAAGAAAGGAAATTATGGAGACGAGAGGCGACTATTTTTTCACTCTAGAGCTTTTAAAAGTTTTTTTTTTTGATAGGAGAAAAAGAAAAAGAATATGAAAGAAAATTATAAAGGAAAGAAAAGAGAAGATAGAAAGTGAGAAAGATAAAAAAGAAAAGGAAATTATGGAGACGAGAGGCGACTATTTTTTCACTCTAGGGCTTTAAAAGTTTGTTTTTTTTATAGGGAGAAAAAGAGAAAGAATATGAAAGAAAATTATGAAGGAAAGAAAAGAGAAGATAGAAAGTGAGAAAAGATAAAAAAGAAAAGAGGGAAAAAAGAGAGAACAAGCAAGAGGATAGTTAAAGTATAGAAGGGAAAAGAGCGAAGGGGGTGAACAAAAATTAAAAAAGATATTTAAAAAAATAGTCAAACGTCCCAAAAAAACAAGGAAATATAAGGGATAAAAAAACAGAAGAAATTATATATATATATATATATATATATATATATATATAGCTTTAAAAAATCGTATCCATATTAAAATATATTAGGATATTTTGATTTATTTTTAAAGCTATTGAATTTTTTTTCGTACCACAAACTATATATATATATATATATATATATATATTGGTTAGGAGGTAGATTTAGAAGGCCATCACAATGCAGTTTGGAATAAATAAAAATAATAATACGGTAACAATACCATTTTTAAATTTTCGAGGTAATACCCTTTATCAAAAGAATTGAACTGAAGCAGTATTTCTTCCTAAATGAATTTTTTTTTTTTTGAAATGACGTTATTTTGAAATAACTGTATTCCGTGTGAGCGTGAATGCGTTTATTTTTATTTTTTTTTTTTTTTACGTGTGCGTATGTTGTAATGCGCGTGACATTGAAATGCGTGTTGGCTGTGACGTTAAGACTGTATCCTAGCGCGGGATTTTGTACGTGGGTATGTGCGAATGAAAAAGTGTATTTGTGTTTGTGACGTTTCCTGTTGGATTTTACATCAATTTAATCATTTAATATTATTAATATTATTATTATTATTATTAATATTATCATATTTATCTTATTTACTTATTATATCTAATTCAATTTATCTTTAATTTTATAATATTTTTAAATATATATATATATATATATATATATATATCATATATATATATATATATATTTTAATTTATTTATTTATTTAATTTAATTTAAATATATATATACATATATATTGCGAATAAAAAGGCTTTAAATACCATGGGTATCGTGGTATTTAAGGCCTTTTTATTCACAAATAACTTTGCTCTATTTACAATAATTAAACATTGAGCTCTCATACGGAACCTGAACTCTACAATAAACTCCTGGTGGAGAATAGGACCAGCCTAGAATCACCTTATACCAAGAAACTTGGTACCACACCAAAGTATATATATATATATATATATATATATATATATATATATATATATATATATATATATACAGGGTGTTCGGGAGAAATTTGACAGTTTCATAAGGAAAAAGAAAAAGTGCTTGGTAACTACAAAATTTAATGGATTGTAAAGAAATTCAACAGGCACATAAATTACACTACTGTCAACAGTCTTCACTCAAAATAACTGCCATTAGCGTCGATAACAGCCTCAATCCTGCTCCGGAATCTGGAGCAAGCTGATGTTACAGTTTCCCTGGGAAGTGTCTCAAAAACTACCTTAATTCTGTCAATTAACTGAGCTTTTGTAGTACTGGCACGGCGATTGGCGTCTTTCTCAACAGTGCCCCATACATACTAATCCATGGGGTTAAGATCTGGGGAGTTCGGAGGCCAAACATTGGGACTGGTGTAGTCGTAACAATTCGCCGACAACCATTTTTTACTTTTCCCAAAGGTGTGGCAGTGAAGCGAATTCTGCTGCCATACATATGGCCTACCATTGGCTATCCTTGTTATCCAGGGCTTGACTACAGTGTTTAGCAACTCCACGTGGGTATCTGAGGGTCCTCCAACACTTTTTTCTGTAGATTTTCGAGGAATTCTGCTGTACGAATGCAATCAATCGTCTGTTATGTTGTTTTCTTCTAGCCGCAGCCTCGTAGTCTCCATTGCAATTCTCCAGTTCATGCCTGATTGTTTTTATAGTGTTCAGGGAGCATTGGGCAGCAACCACATCTTATTTAGATGGCCGGCGCTGATCATCATGATACAAGTTATTCTCTTCCATGATTCAGGTGGGTTCCAATCATCCGTTCTGTCATCACGTATATGAATGAAGTAGGGTCCAATCTTTTAAATGATGCGTAAGTAAGTAAAGTCGTCGGGGTGGCCTAAAGTCGGTATCAGCCAGTCAGTGAGGGAGTCTATCCCCTTTTCAATAGCGCTAGACTAAGGAGATTGTTTTGGCGTCTGATGTGGAGCGCCACACCTACCATCAGCTCCTTACTTTACCGCACAGATCCCTGTGCTACTCATACGCTGAGTTGGCAAGAACCGGTATCGAACTAGGAACCTTGTGGTTTCTAGCCGAACGCTCTACCGACTGAGCTGCGTAGTATGCGTCAATACCTCCAACCTACGGAGAAAAATAACCAAATATAAATATGTCAAATTTATCTCGACCACCATATATATATATATATATATATATATATATATATATATATATATAAAGAGAGAGAGGAGAGAGAGAGAAAGAGAGAGGATGGTAGGTAGATAATCAAGTCGACAGACACGAGTCTCTCCGACTCAATTAGTATCTGACCAGTCCCCGGATCAGGTTGGTATCAGAGCAGGAAAGACGACAAGATCACAATCCAATGCCCCCACCTACGCCCAACAGAAAAGACCTGCACCCTTTCTTGCACAACCAAACACAGGGAGGAGAAGGGACTGGAAGTATTTAATGGTACAGTCAATGACGAGTAAGAAGGGAAGCAGCAGATCCTAACATTATAAGAAAGACAAAAAAAAAGACGCGTGATGGAGCGGGGAGAACGAACAACCCTCCACTACTACCATAACCATTCAAGAAGAAGAAGAAGAAGAAAAAGAAATAATAATAATAATAATATCAATAATAAGAAAAGATAAAAATAAAGGGGAGAAAAAAGTGAAGGTGTAGAAATCGCGTAATTACAAGACTAAGAGAGTGAAATACTGTGATTTCCCCCAAGAATTGCAGATACAGGAAAATATGCATTGGGACAGAGAGAAAGGGAACGCTCGGCAGAATGGTTGGCACTTAATGTTTCAGAGATACATAACTATGCTGAACTAAGTAATCTATTAATTTCTGGCCCCTTTAATACACACCTACTTACACACACACACACACACACACACATATATATATATATATATATATATATATATATATATATATGTGTTGTGCGTGCATACAAAAATACCTACAAGGCATTTATTTTTTTAAAATCTTTATTTTAATGACAGAGAAAAAGTAGTGATTTTTCTCTTTTGTTCAAACCACTTAAACAGGACGTCTAAAATTGCTTTCTTTTTCTTTTTTTTTCTTCTTTTTTTAAAGGGATGTTATTTCTAAAAAAATTTTTTAAAAAAACAACCAAAAATAAAACATTTCAATTTTATTTTTATTCATTCATTTACTTATTCATCATTATTTATTTTATTTTTACGTTTTAGATGTTTCAACTAAAATGGGGACAGTGCTTAAGATCGTAAAGTGATCTTTATCACTTTTTTAAAAATTAATAAATAATAATAATAATAATAATAATAATATCCTTTCAGCTAGTATATCAGGTCTGAGACCTGTCAGCTGTTCCATAAAAACATTCATCTTAATGCCACAGAATATTTATAATCTTTCCACAGATTATCTAACATTGCCTTCTATTAACATCCTATACCACCTCATTCCACCCGGCTGGAAGTCACATTCATGTTTCCACTCTACCCCAAATGATAGCCTTTGTTTAAATGTAATATTAAACATATTTAGAAGTCTTTGATTTAAGGGAAATAACCGGTAACTTTAAATGAAAAGGCCATTTTTAGCCATCTATTGATAAATCCTTATAGGAATGGGGCTCTGGACTTAGAATATTCTCAACAGGATGTTAAGAGGAGTTTAGAGATGAGACATTCACTATTGATGATGATAGTTTATTCCATGTATTCACCATTCTGTTACTAAAATAATTTTGTCTTGCATTTGCTTTACAAAATGTTTTTAAGAGCTTTAATTTTAATTTCTTTCAAGGAGAAATTCAGTCTAGTCTTAGTTCATCATTTTAAAAAAAATCTTAAATTTAAATTATATTAAAATTAAATTATTGAAATAGATCACTAATTAGGACTGAGCCTTTCTAGTAGTGACCTCCCCAAGCGGACTTTACCAGTTTTGAATTCAGAGTTTTCCTTCTCCTAGACTGGTTGCCTAACTAAGGTTAAAGATCCCAGTCTGCCCTACTATTTACCCATAGCTGGAGGGAGAGCAGTTGGATTCATATCTTTACATAGGGTATTAGCACTATGTGAACTCTAGCTTTGTCCAGGATTTGAACTTGGGTCGAAAAATCCATTTCCTATGACTCTTACCATTAGACCATGTACCTCCAACTAATCATTGCAGTAAATATATCCCCATTAAGTTAAATTAAGATTACTGATTTTTACATACATATCATAAGTGAGTATTTACTGACATTCCACAATGTCAGTCGAACACAAGTATCATTATAGAGGGGGAACCACACACAAACCGAAGCTCATGCGTGACTAGTGTTTAATATTTGCGTTAATTCCTTCAGCATTCCTTTTTGAGGCAGCTCAGGCACTGTGCAATAAACCTGACCCTACCTCTTTAAATCAAATGAGTAGGTATTGCCTGAGGGTGGGAATAGCCCCCAGGGATCATGCTGATATCAAATATCTTACCAGTCCAATGGCCGATGCCACTGGACACAGGTTCCAAAGCCGGAAGTGTGCTTCAAACATTTTATACAACTGCTTCCAGAATATTTTATTGAAAATTCAATATTTTGATGGTCATAAAATACAGCAGTTTGTTGCATAGGGCCAAGTTCGAGTTGTAGTAGTAATTGTTTAGTAGTAGTATTTGTCGTTAGTTCAGAAACAACATACTCGAGTCATATAGTCACAAGGGGCTGTTTATTTCTTTCGAGGCTTGTGGGTTCTTTTTCAGAAGAGAGAGAAAAGAGAGAGAGGGTACGGTCAAATTACTCTATCGTTAATCATGTTCGTACTACTATGCGAAACCCATATGGGGAACCAGGAAGTCACGTCAGCCTCCCACCAAAGCCCAGCCAAAAAAGACCGATTTTCCTCTTCTTCCGTTTCTCATCCCAGGATGGGAGAGTCACCCAACTTCTGCTTCCGGGCTTCTTCAGGTGTTTCTCGGCGAACTTGGGAGACTTCATGGAACTTCAAACCGAACCCTTTATTTAATCCATTGGGGTAGATTGTTCTCATTCCACTAACCAAGGCCATGTGCAAGTATTATTTTAGTGAGGATTGAACCTGCAACCTCCAGATGATTGTCTCATAGAACTATATTAACTCAACCTAGAGCCTTCATGGAACTTCAAACCAAACCCTTTATTTAATCCATTGGGATAAATATTTTTCATTCCATTAACCATGACTGAGTACAAGTGTTTAGCTATATTAAGTATTCCATATTATTTTTTGCCAGTAGTCAGGATTGAACCTGCAATCTACAGATCATTGTCATTAGAACTGTATTCATGAGTACAACTATGGAGCACATTGGCTGAAATGTTGTTTATATAACAATAAAGATGAGGACAACAGTTAAAAAAAATCTAAATGCAAATTGAGCTTGATGTCCTTTGGAGGTGGCCTTTAAGTAAGTGATAATGATGATAGAAATATTGATCTCAATTTTGATATGAAATTAATCATGAGAAAAATACACTTGACAATAATCTGCTAACAAGATATAATGAAGATATCAATGATAGCTTTGTATTAGTGTTAATGAAGATCTTCATTATAGTATAATGTAGATAATACTAATGAATATATATATATATATATATATAGGAATATGTAGGAAGCGTGTGGTGTAATGGTTAAAGTCATAGGAAATGGACTCATCCCCCGATTTCAAATCCTGGACTTGGTAATTGCATTTCACTTAGCGCTAATACCCTTGGAAAAGGTATGGATCCTACTCTCCCTCCAGCTATGGATAAATAGTAGGGCAGACTGGGCTCTTTAACCTTGGATAGGCAACCAGTCTAGGAGAAGGAAAATTCTGAATTCAAACCTGGTAAACTCCACTAAAAATGACCTTGTGTCACATCCTACTTGTGCGGAGGGGTTGGTGTGTATATATATATATATGTAATGGCAGGTTTAGTTCAGTCGGTAAAGCATGTGCCTAGGAATTGCAAGGTTCTGGTTCCATAGTGGTCCCAGCCAACTCAGTGCATGAGTAGCATAGTGATCTGTGTGGCAAAGTAAGAAGCTGATGGTAGATGTGGCGCTCCACAAGCAAAAACAATCTCCTTGGTCTAGTGCTAGTGAAAAGGGGATAGACTCCCTCGCTGATAGGCTGATACCAACTTTAGGTCTCCCCGATGACTTAAATGACATGACATGATGATTATTAAAAAAATTTCAGCAAATTTCAATGATATAAAGACACCACCTATGGAAGCCCATAAATTGACTATTGAAACATTTATTATTACGCGTTTTTTTTTTCTTAACTCTTTGCCTACTTTAAGCCTCTCACAGCAGCTCTTCCATTCTTTGCTTACCACTTGCAAGCAAAATACAAAAAACTGATGCTTAGTTCATTGTAATTGAGCAGAAGGATTCAGATTACAATAATAAAAAAAAAAAGTAAAGTCGTCGGGGCAGCCAATCAGCGAGGGAGTCTATCCCCTTTTCACTAGTGATAGACCAAGGAGATTATCTTAGCATCTGAGGTGGAGTGCCACACCTACCATCAGCTCCTTACTTTACCGCACAGATCCCTGTGCTACTCATATGCTGAGTCGGCGAGGACCGGTATCAAACTAGGAATCTTGTGGTTTCTAGCCGAACGCTCTACCGACTGAGCTAACCCGGCCCTTGATTACAACAATAATGAGATTCTATTTGAATAATAAGTTCTGAGGTAAACATATTGTGAACTTTGGAAATATCACATCACACAGGTAAAAAAAATATTGAGGAAATTTGAAGAGTTAATAAAACAAAAAACTACCTTTCTTTTATAGTAAAATTTGGTTAATTTAGACATTTTAATTATGGCAAAATGTCACTAGAATCATGGCAACAAGAATTATTGCTTAAGTTGCTTAAAAGCCGACTTTCCGGTGGCAATTAAGCTTGTAAATAAGGTAATGATTTGGTTTGTTGGATTTTACAGCATATCAACCCTTGTTGGGTTATTTTATGCCAAAGACATTTTGTTTTATTCATTCTTGTTGGGTATTTAATTATCTTTTTTAAACTCAAATTTTTAAACATTTTTTTTACTCATATTTTTCAATTTAACCCATAGATAGGACCTTAACAGGCACTACCACTGTAGTCAGAGTTGATCTGGAAGTAATGGTGATGAAAGGGTACTCCACATTACTCAGAGCTCCAGAATTGGAAATTCACCATCAGATAGAGTTTAATGTCATACCCAAGACATTAAGAGTGGATGTAATAGTAATGAAGGGGTACTCCACATTCCCTAGAGCTCCAGAATTGGAACTTCACCATCAGATAGAGTTTGACATACCCAGGACATTAAGAGTGGACCTGGGAGTAATAGTAATGAAGGGTACTCCACATTCCCTAGAGCTCCAGAATTGGAACTTCACCATCAGATAGAGTTTAATCGTACTCAGGACATTAAGAGTGGACCTGGGAGTAATAGTAATGAAGGGGTACTCCACATTCCCTAGAGCTCCAGAATTGGAACTTCACCATCAGATAGAGTTTAATGTCGTACTCAGGACATTAAGAGTGGACCTGGGAGTAATAGTAATGAAGGGGTACTCCACATTCCCTAGAGCTCCAGAATTGGAACTTCACCATCAGATAGAGTTTAATGTCGTACCAGGACATTAAGAGTGGACCTGGGAGTAATAGTAATGAAGGGGTACTCCACATTCTAGAGCTCCAGAATTGAACTTCACCATCAGATAGAGTTTAATGTCGTACCAGGACATTAAGAGTGGACCTGGGAGTAATAGTAATGAAGGGGTACTCCAGAACTCCAGAATTGAAACTTTACCATCAGATAGAGTTTAATGTCATACCCAGGACACTAAGACCCTAAGCCACTGCCTTCTAACACATATATGATAAAAAGGGTTGGGGCTTGCCATAAGGGCAATAGGGTTGAGACAATCATAATATTATAATTAAGAAAAATGATAATGATATTTAAAAGACAAAAAAGGAGTAATGATAATGCTGATGCCAACAGAGAAAATGATGAGTGATCCTTACTGAAGCTGATGAGATTGAAAATAATTCTTAATAGTTATTATAAAGAAACAGAACAAAATAATATTTTTTTCTTTTTTAGTCTTTAGAGCTACAATTAATTTCTTTTTCTTTTAATTCATGCTGTTGTTAAAAAATGTCTTAAAAAAAAAAAAGTTAAAAAAATGCATGAAAAAAAAAAAAAAAAAAAAAATACTAATTGCTACTCATGGTTGACACACAATGATAAAAAAAATTAAAATTAAGTACATACTAAATTTTTTTTTTTAAATTAAAAAAAATGAAATTTAAACCATACCACCCCCAACCTCTACCAATGAATTCTTTTCCACAAAGTGAAAAAAAAACAAAAAAGCAAAAACAAAAAAAAATTATTTTCTGTAAAGGTATAGATAGAAAAGGTTTCCATTATTAATTAATGATTATAGTTTTAATAATTAGAAAATGCAGCCGCACATTAATTACTGAAGAATTAATAGCTATTAGGAAAGTACATCTTTTTTTTCTTTTCTTTCAAAAATAAGGAAATAAATGCATATCACTATTCAACTGTAATCATTCTGTGAAAGGTATTATTTTTGTATTTAATTTGATGATAATCTCTGAATTTTCAATGTCATATGACTCAGTATATCAACTATATCTACTTATATAGACATGTCTGCACATGAATGAATGAATAAATACATTGAAATATCATAAGAGGTCAAACACTTTAGACTTGCTAGTTTTCAGAAAATTATGTGAGCTATTTTTTTTTAGATTCAAATTCAAGTTGGATGTCATGATACTAATTTTAAAATTTCAACTTTAAGTCTTATTAGGGTGGGGATATTGGCTGCAAAAACATTACCCAGGCTTCTCTCTTGTGTTTGTGTGTGTATATATATATATATATATATATATATATATATATATATAATCCAATGATTGACAGAAGAAATCTCCCTTACAATGTAGTAGTTTTCAATAGTCGTAATGGATAGAGCTCAATGTGTCCCCTTAGTGCTAGATCTGAGGATGGTGACTTGGGGTATTCCTCAAAGTCTCTTGAAATATACTATTATGCTTTAATCTTTATTATTTTACATATATAAATATATATATATATATATATATATATGTATATAAATGTAAAATATGAAAAAAAAAATGTTCAGGGGATATAGTTTTTATATGAGATTTATCAATGTTTCAGATTTTTTATAACCCATTTCAGGACATTTTTCCATTTGAAAATTATTTTTCAGATGAAACATTACACATCAATCACATTGCCCTAAAGATGGTTGTAAAAAAAACTTGAAACATTGGCAAATCTCATATATACAAAATACATCCTCTGAATATTTTGTTTTTTCATATTTACATACCGTCTGATTTATATATATATATATATATATATATATATATACCTCCCTAGTAGCCTAGTATGTTTATAATAGTAAAATTCCAGTTCAAAATAATTGGGTATGTATATGGTGTAGTGTAAAAAGTATGACTGATGACAGTTTGGTTGGGTTTCAAGCTATCCTGAAGCAGCCTGCTTTGTCTAGTCACATTGATGAGATGTGAAGTGGCAAAACAGGACTGTATGAGAATGACTATATATATATATATATGTGTTTTTTTTAATAGTTTGTTTGAAGCATTGTACGTATGTATAAAATAAAAATTAGAAGGCAATTGACAATGCAATGGAATAGGTGTTGAAAATGATGTTTATTTACCTTTTTTTCCTAAATATTTTTGGGATAAATTCCATCTTCAGAGGTTTTAGAAGTACTTGTGTTTTTTTAGTACTTATCTTACGGCACTGGCGTAAACGTTTGTTGTTTATTAAGTTGAAGGAACACCGGATGTTTGAAAATGTTCGGGTTTTTCCATGGTGATTCTTCGGCTCGTTCATTTTCAAACATTTTCAAATGTCAGTAACCAAGTGCCATTGACTTCATGTCTGCACTACCCTAACTTATATATATATATACATTTATTCTTATTTCTAAACTTCGACCATATAAAAAAATTCCTGGCCTTATAGTTTATAATTACACAATAGAAACTGGAGAAAAAAAATTTATATAAAGAAAGAAAAGACCAAATAATCAGTTGATACTATTAAAATGGCCAAAAGAAAAAAAAATACTGCAAGAGTTGCCTAAGTTAAATATACTAAAGTGCTCAATACAATAAGTAGAGCCAATAAAAGCTTACTATATATATATATATACTAGTCAATACGTGACTTGTTGGGTCACCCATTCAGCTCTGGGTAGATAATTGAGATTAGGGAAAAGGGAGTTAGAAAAGCGAATGAAATTTTAAAAAATAAATAAATACAGCCTTACGAAACCTTAAAATCATTTTCGAATCTTTGACCTCATTTAAGCTATGGGTTGCTGGTTGTGAAATTTAACATAGAAATACATTTCAAATTCTCCTGTCTCTCTCTCTCTCTCTCTCTCTACTCCCCAGAGAAACTAACATTATAAAAAGGGGAGGTAGTCAAAAGATACATAGAGGGGAAGAGGGTGATAGACAGAGAGTAAAGTAAGAGATTGGTCGGTTTTTGACTTAATGCAAATTACGACTAATTAGAACCAATTAAAACATTTTTTTCAAACATAATTCAATCCAAAAAGTAAGGACTAATTTAGTATAATTTTTGTGTCATTGAACTAACTAAACCGTAAAAAAGCCTTTAGGAAGCAAAAGTTGATTAACTCAGCTTTAGTATATATATATATATATATATATATATATATATATATATATATGAAATGTATATATAATTGATATTTACCAAGTATAGGTTAAGCTTGTCACAAAGTCAGAATTGTGAGAGACTCAGAAAGACTTAAATGATAATCTATGAAACAAATGTGCAGTAAATGTTTATAAGAACAAATCCCAAAATTTTAAAGAGTTACTTCCCTTTGTCAGACAGTGTTAGGTGTGGAGGGGAGGGGGTGATTATTTGCAAATGGCTACTTCTTCTAATTTGCTTGGAAGACAGATCAACACATTTCAAGAAGACATTGTCACACATGAATTATAAATACAATTTTTCAATTCTAATTGGATATGCAACATTTAATCAGTTTCTTTTCCCCAACTCTACTTTTAATTTTCTTTTATTCTGTCTTCCTTATTTTTTATTTCTTTTATTTCCGATTATTTCCGATAATTTTCTCATGTTTCTTCAATGCAAAGTTATCTTGTTTCATGTTCCATCATCTTACACATGTGGGAATAATTTTAGACGAGACTTAGGTATCATTTTGCACAACTGACAGGATGTACATTTTGCAATCAACTGCATTATATATATATTAATATAATAATATATATATATATAAAAGAAAGGAAGAAAGAAAGAAAGGTATCATATATATATATATATAACATACCTATTTATCTTTCTTTCTTTTTTTTTTTTTTTTGATGCCTGCTGTTTTCTTCAATTGAAACAAAAGTATCGCATCCTTTCAATTTATTTTTTCCACAGACAATTCTTCCATCTTAAATGTGCAGTAAAATCTCGATTAAAATTTTCTACACATTTTATGGAAATGGAATACAAAGTCGTTCAGTATTTAATGAGACTTGTTGCAGACATGGTGAGGGTGGGTGGGTCTTAAAAGAAATATAATTACAGTATAACTTTGTATGTATTTGCCCAACACTTCTGCTATAAGCTGGATGCAAGATGAGGTCAATTCTTCAGTGGAGTACAGTTGGTTTGAATTCAGAGTTTTTCTTTTCCCTAGACTAAGTTAATTAACCCAATCTGTCCTACTATCTAAAAGAAAAAAAGAAAAAAATTTGTGGTAAATCACAGTAATTATTGATAAGCTTGACTTAGTCCAGCATGGTTTGGTCTGGGTTTGTTGGATTTTACGGCATGTCAACCCTTGCAGGATTAATTCATGCTGAAGACGTCCTGTTCCATTCATGCTTATGGGTATTCAATTTTTTTTCTCAATTTTTAACACATTTTCTTAACCTCATTTTTTCTATTTAACCCACAGATGGATCTTAACATGTACTACCACTCCAGGTCAGTGTGGACCTGGGAGTAATAGCGATGAAGGGGTACTCCACACTCCCTACAATTCGTATTATCTTCATGTTCCACATTTTTTTTCAATTCTCTGGCAAGGTCCAAGTATTTGTCTATCTTTTCGATTTCTTCCATCGTTACTCTGTGGTCCACCGGTACGGCAAAATCCATGGGATGATAAGTTGTTTTTTCTTGTTAATTAACTCCAGGTCTGGTCTTCTGCCCAGGATTAGGTGATCCCTTTGTATCTTAAAATTCTAAATTATCATTATTATTATTATTATTTACTCCTTTTGAGTTTTCACATCAACATTAGCTGATAGTCTTTCACTGGAGTCTGAGTGACAGCAAGTCTCCTCAGGTCTCCAGGACTCTTCTGAGTATTCTGGCAGATTGCAGCAGTATAGTATATCACTCCCCAGTGATCCAGATTTGGAATTTCCCCATTAGATGCTGTTTAACGTCATACCAGGACACTAAGACCTTCAGTTTATGAATTCATGCCTTTATTGAGGTCATTAGTGTTAAGTAAAATCTGAAATACAATTTTGTTCTATGCTAATCTGTACTTTACCAATATTCAAAAAAGGATTTCAAATAAACATTTAAAATCCAGTTTTAATTTATGAGATGAGGAATCTATATATCAACACTCATGTTACTAAACTATATGACTGTTATCCTCTTGCAACACACTGATTAAAAATGGGACTGTCCAAATCATCCAAGATAAAAAGCAAAAATGTAAATCCTGATTATCTGTTGTTAGTTATCTGCTGAATTCTTATGAGTGTTATCACCTGAAGTAAATAACAGACCATTCCATTTCTATTATAAAGAAAGAAATAAAGAAAGGGAAAAAAAGGACATGCTACACAGATGGCACTAATCTGTTTCAATCGAACATAATGAAAAGATGAAAAGAAGGAAAGAAAGAAAAAAAGAGTGAGAGAGAATTAAATCAAGATTATTATACTTTTAACATATTGAACAATTTAGCAATAAGTAAACATATCAAAACTTATAATAATTAAGTCATAGCTCAGTCGGTAGAGTGTCCGACTAGGAATAACAAGGTTCCTGGTTCGATACCGACACTCGCCAACTATGAGTAGCACAGGGATCTGTGCGGTAAAGTAAGGAGCTGATGGTAGGTGTGGCGCTCCACCTCATATGCAAAAACAATCTCCTTAGTCTAGCGCTAGTAAAAAGGGGATAGACTCCCTCGCTGATAGGCTGATACTGACACTAGGCTACCTCAATGACTTATATATATATTATATATATACAGTGATGCTAATAGCTTTTTGATTTAGTGCATCCTGGGACGTACATATTTGCTTTGAACGAGTCCCCAGGAAAATTTATGGGTCCCAACTAAAGCCATCTAACTCATACCTTGTAACCTATCCTGTGTAATTCGTTTAAAAAAAAAACTATTGAAAAGTATTTCCAGTTAGCTTGGAATGGGGGGGGAAGAAAAAAGAAAAACACTGGGACGCATAGGATATGATTTTACTGCATCTTTTAGATTTTTGTGGACACAGGACATGTACCTATCAGCATATATATATATATATATATATAATATATATATATATAGTGTATATTTTGGCAGCACGTTCTTATTTAAGTAGGTTTTGTTAAGAAGCATGAAATATTTCTCTTGATCTTTAAGTGTATATATTCAAGCCTTCTTAATTTTTATATATCAGAGGTCCTGATGGTAGAGGAGGGATTCACAGTAAAAACAAACATGGCTATCTACAACAAAATTGTGTGTTTTAAAAAATGTTTCTTTATGTAACAATGAAATTCCAATAAGCAAAAAGATTTCAAAAAAACATTTTGGTAAGATTCTTATTAGATGAAATCAACAGCCATTTTCCTTTTGTTCAGAGAAAAATAGGGTTTTGTGTTTAACATATATACTTGCATTTTATGCAACTTTCTGAGACCTTAATTTTAGCCTTATATTAGGGGATTGCATTATATGTGAGATAAAAACTTTGTGTGTGTACATAGTTGGCCAAGGCTAGGCCTACTTTGTATTTTGCTTATGGTGTGAACCCCTAATATTTGACTAAAATTTAGGTCTCAGAAAGTATCAGGATATGTGAGTATATAGAGTATATAAAATCTCAGAATTTGTGGCATAACAGTTGGTCCAGGCCTAGCCCTGGACAACTATCTACACACACAAAGTTTTATATCTTGCATATGGTGTGTGACCCCTAATATAAGGCTGAAGTTTAGGTGTCAACAAGTTGCTTGATATGTGAGTATTGAAGCGATATTGTTACATAATTATTAGATACCTAATATTTATGGCAATAGTGTAGAAATGAAAATGGCCGTTATAAGCTACAGCCCACGGCCTTGAAGGATGAGTGACAAGGCTTGACCTCAGTCCTAACCTTCCGGTGGATATCGTGAGAACTGGTAGAGAGGACTCTCTCTTCCGGTTTAGATAGTAAGTAAGTCTCAGTCAGTTAGCAAGTAGGAGCCGAGCTCATAGGATGTAAGTCTCACCTGCGCAGATGTCTGGGTTGGGGATTGAAAATAAAGTAACATCAAAGTAAATCAAATCTTGTGTTTATTACCTAAAAACTAACAATGACACAGGGCTTCTGATAAGGAGAAATCCCTAACAGAAACCAGACCCGAAGTCCCCAAGAAAGTCCAGACCTTATAAGAGACTAGACCAAGATAGATGAAGAAATAGCAAAGCCGACCAGAAGTAAGAAGTAAGAAAAGGGTATACAACAATATTTCAGGACTCTTTAAACAAAAGCCTAGCATGGTGTTCCAGTGACCTGTGAGTTATTAGACAAATCATACAAAACTAGAAAAGAAATTTACTTGGCATATATACACTTGCGTATCCTGCAACTTTCTGAAACCTAAATTTTAGTCTAATATTTGGGGGTCACACACCATATTTAGGGGTCACACACCATACACAAACTAGGCCAAGCCTTGGACAACTATTTACACACACAATGTTTGTATCTCACGCATGGTGGGACCTCCTAATATTAGGCTAAAAGTTAGGTCTCAGAAAGTCTCAGAATATTTGAATATATTCCTATTTCTGAAACCTAAATTTTAGTCTAATATTTAGGGGCCACACACCATACACAAACTAGGCCTAGCCTTGGACAACTATTTACACACACAATGTTTGTATCTCACACATGGTTGAACCCCCTAATATTAGGTAAAATTTAGGTCTCAGAAAGTCTCAGAATATTTGAATATATTCCTATTTCTGAAACCTAAATTTTAGTCTAATATTTAGGGGTCACACACCATACACAAACTAGGCCTAGCCTTGGACAACTATTTACACACACAATGTTTGTATCTCACGCATGGTTGACCCCTAATATTAGGTTAAAATTTAGGTCTCAGAAAGTCTCAGAATATTTGAATATATTCCTATTTCTGAAACCTAAATTTTAGTCTAATATTTAGGGGTCACACACCATACACAAACTAGGCCTAGCCTTGGACAACTATTTGCACACACAATGTTTGTATCTCACACATGGTTGAACCCCTAATATTAGGCTAAAAGTTAGGTCTCAGAAAGTCTCAGAATATTTGAGCATATTCCTATTTCGTTAAGAGGATGGAAACAACAAAGACAATGATGCTAGTATCACTGGAAAGCAGACAATGTTTTATTTCACAAGTTCAGACTAGAAAAGGTTGGCGAGAGAATGGTGAACAAAAATATAATGATCAAAACAACATAGATGAGGATATGAGTCCAACAAAAACAAAACAGGAAGGGAAGTTTAAGGCATGAAATTTAGGTCAGAGCTAAACTGAAATTATTACAACAAGCAAAACACGTCAGGAAATAACAGAGTTCATCTTTGGTGATTTTTCAAATAGAATGTTAATTCACAGAATATAATCACTTGGGATTGAAGTCATTTTTTTTATCATGTCATATTGGGGTAAATATCTCATCAGCCAATGATATAGCTCAGTTGGTAGAGCGTCAGACTAGAAACCACAAGGTTCCAAGTTCGATATCTACACTAGGGATCTGTTGAAGATATTTTGTTTATTTATTTTTAATGGGTATTCAATTTAGATATAATCACTTGGGATTGAAGGATTTTTGTATGGTGTCATATCAGGATAAAAATGTCTCATCAGCCAATGATATAGCTCAGTTGGTAGAGCGTCAGACTAGAAACCACAAGGTTCCAAGTTCGATACCTACACTCGCCAACTCAGGGATCTATTGAACATATTTTGTTTATTCATTTTTAATGGGTATTCAATTTTAATATAATCGCTCGGATTGAAGGATGTTTTGTATGGTGTCATATCAGGATAAAAATGTCTCATCAGCCAATGATATAGCTCAGTTGGTAGAGCGTCAGACTAGAAACCACAAGGTTCCAAGTTCAATACCTACACTCGCCAACTCAGTGTATGTGTAGTGCAGGATCTATGTGCTAAAGTGAAGAGCTGATTGTAGGTGTAACACTCCACCTCAGATGCCAAAACAATCTCCATGGTCTAGCGCTAGTGAAAAGGGGATAGAGTCCCTTGCTGTCTGGCGGATTCCGATGATTTTACTTTTTTCTTGTATATTCAGTTTTTTAATACTATATAGATTAGCTCTATTTAAGGAGGCACTCAAGGTGTAATGGTTATCATCAGACAAAATAGACAGTTTAAATCCTGGATGAGAATGTTTGCATTTCACACAGTGCTAATACTGTTGGTTGGTTGGATTTTACGGCATGTCAACCCTTGTTGGGTTATTCTATGTGAAGATATTTTGTTTTATTCATTTTTAGTGGGTATTCTATTTTAATATAATCACTTGGGATTGAAGGACTTTTTGTATGGTGTCATATTAGGATAGAAATATATTGGCAGCCAATGATATAGCTCAGTTGGTAGAGCGTCAGACTAGAAACCACAAGGTTCCAAGTTCGATACCTACGCTAGCCAACTCAGCGTATGAGTGGCACAGGGATCTGTTGAAGATATTTTGTTTTATTTATTTTAATGGGTATTCAATTTTGATATAATCGCTCGGGATTGAAGGATTTTTTGTATGGTGTCATATTAAGATAAAAATATCTTCAGCCAATGATACAGCTCAGTTGGTAGAGCATCCAACTAGGGAAATATAAGGTTCCGTGTTCAATACAGGTTCTCACCAACTAAGCGTATGAGTAGCAACAGGATCTGTGCAGTAAAGCGAGGAGCTGATGGTAGGTGTGCATTCTGCCTCAGATGCCCAAACAATCTCCATGGTCTAGCGCTAGTGCAAAGGGGATAGCTGGCATATCAACCCTTTTTAGGTTATTTTATGACAAAGATGTTTTGTTTTATTCATTCTTATGGGTACTCAATTTGTTTTAGACTCAGTTTTTTTTTTAATTCATTTTTTCTATTTAACCCATAGATTGAATGATTGACTCTGTAAGAAAGTGACCTCTGATCTTGTTTTGGCTACTGATCCCTCGGAGTTTGCTCAGATATCTGTTACATTGATTGACCTTCGGAACTAAGGGAATGTCGCATAACAGATCAATAGGATTAAACAAATCAATTCATAATATCAACAATCCCATATTTCAGAAATTTAAATAAAAAAACTATTTTGTATTTCTCTCAGCTATGGTGTTATGGTTAATGAGCTGATTTTTCAGATTATTATTACTGAGTTTTCCTTGCTTCTCCAGCAGTGTCCAGCATGTTGGAGAAGCAAGGACGAGCTCATAAGCGACGTTCTCCTGTGGAAGCCAACACATAGATGTGCTAGTGTGGGCCGCCCACCAAGGACCTACATTGACCAAATCTGCGAGGATACTCGATGCCGCACGGAGGACCTCCCCAGTACAATGAATGATAGAGAAGGTTGGCAAGAGATATTCATGGATATCTGTGCTAATTGTGCAACATGATGATGATGATGATTACCAAGTTGTGAGTTCAATTCACAATGACTATCACATACCTGTAGGCATGTGTAAAGCTTGGTAAATAATTAGTTATAAGGCCAACTGGCCTTCCATAGAATGTCTTTGAATATAAAAAAAATGAGATGATATGTGTACACATCATTAAAATTTCAATGGCAAAGAATATAAATGAAATTAGTTTAAAAAGTTATATATATATATATATAATATATATATATTATATATGTTATATATATGTATATACAAGGTGTGTCATAAAAGTATCGAGATTGAAGCTGTATTTACCAAGTAGAAATGAACAATGAATGGAATGTTAATTTTTTTCAGAATACGAGGTGTGTCATAAAAGTGCCGAGTTTGAAGCTGTATTTAGCAAGATAGAAATGAATAATGAATGGAACGTTAATTTTTTCACAATACAATATGTGTCAAAAAGTACAAAAAGTCTCGATACTTTTTTGACACACCTTATATATATATATATATATATATATATATATATATATATATATATATATAGTTAGGGTAATATAAGAGGGTTGGCTGAAAAATTCTTAGGTTGACCAGGATACTCTCATAGAATGTGACTAAATGAGGTTTATTTTCTAACACACTTCTTCCATCAGTGTTGCAGTACTTGAATCCCATTGATCAAAAAGTCATCAATACAGAAATATCAGCTGGAATGTGTGTTTGTTTATAATTTTGTTTCTCTTAATGTGAGCTTATTTTTGCTGCAATCTTGTTGCATTTTTGGGTGAACAGGTCCATTTTCTGTTTAAAGGCAAAATGTAAACAATATAAATTCTTATTTCTTAGTCAGTACAAACTGATAAAAAGTTGAACAAATTGAATTATGTTAAATTCAGTTGATACAAATTCTAAAAGTTATTGCGTATTATACACAAAACTTTTTTTTCCGCAGAATTTCATAGCCAAAGTTAGGGGTGCTGTAGAATAATCATACTAAGTTCCAACTACTGTTGAATTGGTAAGACCAGGCAACAAGTAGCTGTAACTTAATATGGATCTAATCTTGTTGCGATCCTACTGCAGAATGCCAGAGTATTTATGAAGCCTCATAACATCATAGAAACCAAGCAGTCAATCAGCACTCAAGGAATGGAAGCACCCAAATACATGAATGGACTATTCTTGAGTTACATAAGTAATGTCTTGGGAACTAGTTCAGTTGTGCTTAGCAAGTCGCTGTAGTCCTCACTGACTTCAATATAAGTTATGCCTTGTCTTACCAATTCAACGGTAACTGGAACTTAGTATGATTTTTCTACAGGTGCATGTTTCTCTTTTGAATTTTACATATTGTCAACCTTTGTTGGGTTATTTTATGCCAAATGTTTTGTTCTATTCATTATGGATACATTTTTTTTGTTTTAACTCAATTTTTTTAAACACATTTTTTAAAACTCTTTTTCTTCTATCTGATCCATAGATGGAACCCTAACAGGTAGTACTTTTCCGGGTCAGAGTGGACCTGTGAGTAATGGCGATGAACGGGTACTCCAAACTCCCCAGAGGTCCAGAATTGGAACTTCACTATTAGATACAGTTTAACATCATACCCAGGACACTAAGACCTTCAGCTGACCACCTTTTAGCACATATATGAAACTGCCCGTCTAGCCTAAGTAAGGGCAAAGATAGAGGTGCAGTCGGCATATTCTACAGCCCCAGCTATCAGGCCAGAGGGGTGCATATTATACATGAGTGTGTGTTATATCTATTAATAATGGAGATTAGGTCTCAATTTTCTGTAACCGAAACTATGTCACTGCTTATGTTACATAACCCAAAATCGTCATAGCATAGAATAAATACACTCAAAATTTGAGCATGCAACCTCAGATGATCCTCATTGTTTTAAAACAAGTTTTAATGAATACATGTCCAGTATTATACATTTATATATAGTTTTGTTTTATTTTAATATATATTTGAAGTTATCAAAACTAAGTTTCAAATTGTTTTATTTTTTTACTCCTTTAATAAATTTGGTGATTTTACTTAGTTATGGTACAAACTCTGAATTTTTTAACTTCCCCCACCCCCAAAGCAGTATATTTTTAAAAAAATAATTTTTACATCAACCGGAGGGTGTTTTTTTTTTTTTTTTTTTTTCTAGTGGAAATAATTACAGTAGTCAAGTTTGTTTAGAAAACAAAAAGAAAGCAACAGTCAAGGTTTTTTTTCTTTTTTCTTTTTTTTTTTTTTTGAGAAGAATGATGTTTTTGGAATTTTGACAAAGTTATCAATCTGAAAATAAATTACCAGCACATTACCAATAACTAAAAATATCTTCATGTGGAACATAGTTAAAATAGCATCAACATTGACTTTGAGGGTGTAACCAAAGCAACGTAAAATCTATTCAGGATTTTTCAGCTGAATGATATACTCTTTGTCTTCACTTCATACTCTATATGAAAAAAACAAAAAAAACAAAAAAGAAAAGGAAAAAAAAGAAAAATAATGACAATGTTATTAATGAATAATTTTGATATTTCGGACTGTTGTCCTCATCTCTATTGTGGTATTTATAAACACAATGTTCAGGCTACTGTAACCTCGAGCCTTGTTTAGGTGTTTTTTTAATTACCTTAAAACAAGTCATCATCCGACGATAACCTTGAATTCAAACATGGTTTTGGAGCTAAAAAAAACACGTTTGAATTCAAGGTTATTGTTTTATGTTGACTTTTAAGGTAATTAAAAAACACCTAAATAATGTCCGAGGTTACAGTGGTCTGAACATTGTGTTTATACATATCACAATAAAGATGAGGACAACAGTCTGAAATATCAAAATTATTTATATCAAGCCTCATCTCAAAAATACAGATAAATATAGTATTAATAATGTACTTTAAAAGCTGGAAAAATGAAAAATCAGATACTAAAAAAAAAAATTTGAAATGATTTTCAGATCAAAGCCTAAAGGAAAGTAAAATGTCCTATTTTGAGGCAGTTGGTTGGTTGGTTGGGTTTTACGGCATGTCAACCCCTTGGGTCATTTTATGCCGAATACTTCTATTGGTAAAAAAAAGTTTAATGCTGAAAAAGTTTAAATAATTTCATTTTAATGGATAATACAATTTTGTTTATAAACTCATGTTTTCTATTCAACCCATAGATGGGACCCTAACAGGTAATACCACTCCGGGTCAGAGTGGACCAGGGAGCAATGGTGATGAAGGGGTGCTCCACATTTATTTTGAGGCAGAGTAAACATTAATATATTTATAAAGATGTCTATCCAATACAAGGTTCAGGGTTCAATACCCACCCTCGCCAACTCAGTGCATGAGTAGCAAAGCTTGGATCTGTGCAGTAAAGAGGGTAGTTTATGGTAAAGTGTGGTGCTCCACTTCAAATGCAAAACAATACCCCTGGTTTAGTGCTAGTGAAAAGGGGATAGACTCCCGTGCTGTCCAGTTGATACTGATAATAGGCCACCTTGCTGACTTATTGCATCAACAAACTCTCGTATTTAACAAGTTACTCTATAAACCTATTTGGGAATTTCTTCCTTATAAAATAAATGTTGTCCAGTTCTTTTCATTTTAGATATTTTTATTTTAATCATATTGGAAAATATTAGTCTAATTTGTCTAAAAGTTTTAAGAATAAAATTAAAAAAAATATTTTTTACAATCTTGAAAAGACTGTCACAATCTAAGATAAATTTATAAATTCATAATATAATGCAAAATAAAAATTTCCATATAAAAACTAACTAAAAAATATAAACATAAAAAATAATTCTAATAATTTGATTTGATATTTGAACCAGTATACACACACACACACATATATATATATATATATATATATATATATATATTTCAATTCTGGCTGTAGGTAGCTTACAAAATGTCTAGCCACACTGAAGAGACTTGATAAGTCGAAACACGTGTCTGTGGATGACCCTATATATGCTCCCCATCCCCTAGGGTTGAGCACTCTGGAGGGGATCTCACTGACGGCCGCCAACTCAAGCGTAAACGCAACGCTCTTCTATATAAAGAATGGAGCACTCTGTGACGGCCTTTACACACAAAGCGATGTGTGTATTAAAACAGTAAAAATCCCCTTCCCATTCTGTAAGTGAAGACAGCCTAATGGTTAAGGTGCCGGACTGACACCCAATCGATCGGATTTCAATTCTGGCTGTAGGTAGCTTACAAAATGTCTAGCCACACTGAAGAGACTTGATAAGTCGAAACACGTGTCTGTGGATGACCCTATATATATATATATATATATATATATATATAAATATGAGAATCTTTGTCCTATACAATTAAAATTCTCATGGTATGTGCATATTCATGTGTGTTACACTATATATATATATATATATATATATATATATATATATATATATCATATTAAGGGCCCTTAAGTTTCTATCTTCTTTCGCTCTTTTTTTTCTTTAATTCATTTAATTGCTGATCATATAATAAAATATGTTATTGTTCAAACTTATATATAAATTTAGCTGTACCAAAAACTTGTTATATATATATACAATATATAAGTTTAATTCTTGTAGTTTTATTTCTACGTACGTTTTCATTAATGCATTCCAACAGAATGTTCATATTTGTTGTAACATTTTAAATCTGCTGCAGGAACTTATATATAATATATATATATATATATATATATATATATTACGCCAAATCCTTTCACTTCATTCATTTTTTTTCTCTGATATACAGTATTTCATTTTTCTCCAGATAGTCTCTATTCCCTATATCTTGAAAAAGGGTGAAGCTCACCCAAAATATCGGAATTAATCAAACCAGGGACAGAACAACAGTTGAATATTAAAATTCTGTTTTTTTTTTTCAAAATACAAAAAAAAATCGTTCACAAAAACAAAGTTTATACATAACATACATATTATATATATATAAGTTTTTAAACTCATCTCTTTTATGAATTATTTACCTTAAAAATTGTAATGGCATGTACACATATCTAATTTTTTTTTTATATTCAAAGGCACCCTAAGCAAGACCAGATAATCCACACCATATCAGTTTTGGAGTAATTACAAATACTGTGGGGGATGTTGGAAATCTGAGGAGACTTGTTGTCACTTATCCTCACTGACAACTACCAGACAGTGGATGTGAAAATACTGATGAGTTTAGTAACAATAACAAGGGTAAACAAAAAATAAATAATAAATTGTTATTTTTCTGCATAGGAACGAAAAAGAATGCATTTTATTCTCAATTCTTCAATGCTGAAAATTAATACCCTGTGAGTTGGAAAGATGAATTTATAACTTTTTACAACATAAATTATACATGATGTCCATAAAGTCCGTGTGCAGTTTGAATATTTTATAAGTCTAAAGTGCACATAGACTTTATGATCACCCGGTATATTGAGTGCTTTATGCTTCTGACCTTGTACAAAGCTTAGTAAACGGCTACATATTTATATCTATATAGATATGTGTGTGTGTGTGTGTGTGTGTGTGTGTGTGGTTGGTTAGTTGGGTTTTATGGCATGTCAACCCTCGAAGGTTATTCAAATTTTTTTTTTTTTTTTTTAAATCGCAATTTTTTTAAATAACACATTTTGTTAAACCCATTTTTTTTATTTAATGTTTTGTTTTATTCATTCATGATGGTATTAAATTTTTTTTTTAACTCACCTTTTGAAAAACTCATTTTTTTATCTACTTAACTGATAGATGGGACCCTAACAGGTACTACCACTCCAGGTCAGAGTGAACCTGGGAGAAATGGCGATGAAGGGGTACTTCACACACCCCAGAGCTCTAGAATTTTAAACACACTAATAACAAGGGCTGTTCTGAGGCAAATATAACTCAGATTTTAATTGAGACATCATTAATAAATAAGATTTATTGTATGTATTAATGATTTTTCTATAAATTATTAAAACTACGTATTTCCTGTGGATATTGTGACGTAAGCAGTGACATAGTTTTGGTTACAGACATGAGAGATTTTCAAATAAACTTATTTCATACTTTAAAGCAGAAAAATACATGTGCAAAAATTGAATTGTTATAATTCAATTTAATATTTGGATAAGAATAGAGAGAGAGAGAGAGAGAGAGAGAGAGAGAGAGAGAGAGAGAGAGAGAGAGAGAGAGAGAGAGAGAGAGAGAGAGTAAAATCAAGATTATTATACTTTTTACATATTGAACATTAAGCAAAAGCTCTTAAGTAAATATATCAAATGTAATAATTAAATGAAGATTATTATACTTTTTACATCTTAAACTATTTTGAAAATAGCTCTTAAGTAAACATATCAAATGTAATAATTAAATGATCATACTGTGGTATATCCACAGGTCCTGCTGGTATTATTAAATTATTTAAACAAAATAATCCAGTCTATTTCAAAACAACAATTAAGACTTGTAAAAAGTTTAATAATTTATTTTAGAATAATAAAAAAAATTCAAAAAAATTCAGCAATTATATCAGTGTCTTTTATTTTTTTCTTGCAATACACTAGAGCAGATAAAAATAAAATGAATATATTAACAATAAAAACAATATAATTTCCACTTGCCTTTTCATCTTTTAGAACAGCTTTTAATTTCTGGTGCCCTGTTAATATTTACACCTCACGTGGTGTAATGGTTAGCAAGGTAGATTTGCAGACCATTGTTAGTGAGTTCGATTCTCACTGGGTGCCCCATACTTCTGGCCTTGTGCCATATCTAAGCTAAGCTTAGTAAATAACTATATTAGTTGTTGAAGAGAGTATTCCATATAGCCTATGTATTTTATGATCTGTTTTTGACAAATGGGCTAGTAAACTGATTGTGTATCACTAATAGAATCTAAAATGACTACTACAATAAAAGCAGAGGGTAGGTAAATTAATGATTATAATAACTATAAAAAAAAAGGTAAAATAAGTATTGGTACTAGTAAATTACATAGGAATTCTTCTAACTAGTAAGAATGTGCACCTTCCAGGTGTAAATATATTAGTTTTAATGTAATGAAATATATCAAATTAGAAAGACTAACAAAATTAAATAAGAATGCATATAAAAAAGATTATACTTATTCTAATTTTATTTTAATTGGGTTTTTATCTAAAATCATTCATAGGATTGATTTTAATATGTTGTAGAATAAAATGATAATATTAGAGATCAATAACACCAAGTTAATATTCATTGAATCCGGTTTTGTTAAAACAGTATACAAATTAACCACACCATATATTATGTAAACTTTTATTTCTTAGTGATATATAAGACACATTGCAGGATTTTAAACATACTAATAACAATGGCTGTTCTGAGACAAATCTAATTCAGATTTTCATTGACACATAATTAATAAATAAGATTTATTGTATGTATTAATGATTTTAACTATAAATCATTAAACCTACACATTTCCTGTGGATATTGTGATGTAAGCAGTGACATAGTTTGGGTTAGAGACAGGAGAAATTTTCAAATAAACTTATTTCATACTTTAAAGCAGGCAAAGTCATGTGCAAAAATTGTTATAATTCAATTTAATATTTGGATAAGAATATGATGATGATGATGATGATGATGTTCTTATTGGTGAAAGGAAGGAATAAAAATGATGGCAGTGTTGGAGTATGTAACAATACTATAAAAGGTGCTAGTGATCCAAAGAGACTTGTTGTCTCTTTATCCATGGTCACAGTCACAAGACAGATGCAGTAATTCAACATACAAGCTTATCTGAGGCCTGGCAATGTGAATGTCAAAGTTCTGAGTTTTACTATATATATATATATATATATATATATATATATATATATATATATAGAGAGAGAGAGAGAGAGAGAGAGAGAGAGAGAGAGATTGCAATATTTCAACTATAAAAGTTGAAATATTGCGATCTCTCTCTCTCTCTCTATATATATATATATATATATATATATAAAAGTAAAGTCGTTGGGGTGGCCTAATGTCAGTAGCAGCAAGTCAGCGAGGTAGTCTATCCCTTTTTCACTAGTACTAGACCAAGGAGATATGTTTTTGCGTCCGAGGCAGATCACCACCCCTACCATCAGCTCCTTACTTTACCGCACAGATCCCTGTGCTATTCATATATATTAGCCAGCTATGGGTAAAATGATAGGGCAGACTGGGCTTGTTAAACTTGGTTAGGCAGCCAGTCTAGGAGAAGGAAAACTAAATTCAAACCTGTTAAACTTTGCTTAAGAAATTGACCTTGTGTCACATCCTGCTCATGCAGAGAATTTGGTGTGTATGTTGGTTTCTCTAAGTGTGTATATATATATATATATATATATGTGTGTGTGTGTATGTGTGTGTGTGTGTGTGTGTATTTACAATGAATTTATATACTTGTTTAATATGACTCCTCCATCAAAATATATTTAAATAACTTTTTACCATGTCAAACTTTAGTAAATAAGTTTAAGCAAATAGACATATGGAATAGAACCTCAAACTTTATGGCCCACATTCCTCTGGTTTACGATTAGACTATGCTTAGAAATACAAAAAGTATATTTTGTAGGTTTACAATAAAAATAAATATTTTTTCCATATAAATAGAATTAAAAAAAAAATGATTAAAAAAAAATTCAAAGTTGAATTTTGCATTAAATGCAATTTATTCACAGCCATTTTTTTTTTCATCTTAAATAAATTTTCTCTGTAAACAATTGTGTTTACAACAAAGGATTTATATTACAGTTTTAATTATGTAATACACACAACTGATGACAAACAAGGTCCATTTCATCTATCTCTAAATATATCTATCACTATCTCTCTCTCTTAATATATCAACTGGACAATATATATATGTATTTGGGTATATTTATTTGGATAAATAAACCTTGATAATTTATATATAAAAATGTGATGTCTTTCATGAACACACACACACATACATGTACATATATGAGCGAGAGAGGGATATGTATATATATATATATATATATATATATATATATATCCCTCTCTTGCTCATATATGTACATGTGTGCATGAAAGGCATCACATTTTTATATATGAAATAACAAGGTTTGTTTATCTAAATAAATATATACCCAAATACATATAACTGAACATTTTTACAGAAAGACAAATGAGCAGAAACTACATATATCTAGATATTGTTGAAACCGTGCTAGACCCATAATTCTTCTACCACTATATATATATATGTGTGTGTGTGTGTGTGTATGTATATATATATATATATATATATATATTCAAAACGTATATATACGCATGTAAATACCTACATAAATGCATAGATGTGTGTACACACACTGCACAGATATTTGATTTATATAATTTTCTTTTTAGTCTTTAAACAAAGAAATGATACACTGTAAAAACTTTAGAGAAAGGAGCAAATTAGAAAAAAAATACACTAAGCTAAATATTCTTTCTATAATTAATGAATATATTAATAAACTTTTATGTTTTCATATTAGCAAAGTGTATGAATAATAATTCTATCTCTTCTTTTAATGTTTTTCTAATTTATTAGTCTTAAGTCTTTAAGCAAAATTTTATATATATATATATATATATATATATATATACTCATACTCCTATCCACCCTGAGTAGAGGGATGGACAAAAAGAAAAAAAGAAAACAAGGAGAAAAGGGAGAGGATATATATATATATATATATATATATATATTATATGGAATCAGAAAGTAATTAAACAAGCCTGAAGAATATATCAAGATCTGAAACATGTGCCACAGAAATAAAATAGAAAAGTTTTTTGAAAAAACAAAATGCAAGTTATTTTGCAGACCTTCTTTCTTATAAAATATTTAATTTTCTCTGGTTAGAGCCATAACAATGCTTTATAAATATATATATATATATATATATATATATATATATATATATATGAAAAGGTCATTTTGGATTAAATTTCACATATCAATCCCGACAAAATGATGTTCTTAAAAACATGAATATTTATATAAAATTTATTTTCAGTTCAAAACCAAATTAAATTGATGGGTGGCAAGTAGTGTGTGTGTGTGTGTGAGTGAGAGAGAGAGAGAGAAAGAGAGAGAGAGAGTTTTTACCAGTAAGTTAGTCCTTATTCAATAAATCCTTTTTCTCCTGTTTATCATATAAATATGGATATATGTGTATCTGCAATACTTTTATTTAAAAAAAAAAAATCACACAAAAACTTATTATTATTCATAAGTAAGAAGCAGAATTATTTAAAATGATTCATTAAAAAACACTTTTTTCTTAGTGATAATCATTTGCTTATTACAATGACAATAAAACTTAATTAATAGCTAGACAACCCATATATATATATATATATATATATACATAGTGGAAGAGTATATATATATATATATATATATATATATATATATATATATATATATATATATATACATAGTGGAAGAGTATATGTATATATATATATATATATATATATATATATACACATACATACATAGTGGAAGATATATATATACACTAAGTGAAAGAGTACATATATATTTAAACAAACACGTAGATATGTGTGTCAAAAATGTATCAATATTTTGTACTTGTATTTTTTGACACACCTTGTATTCTGAAAAATTTAACGTTCCATTTATTGTTCATTTCTATGTTGGTAACTACACCTTCAATCTCGATACTTTTATGATACACCTTGTATATAGTGGAAGAGAATATATATATATATATATATATATATATATATATCGGACTAAGTTTTTAGAATTCTATTTGAACAGTTTTAGTAATTACACTTGTTACACACACACACACACACACATATATATATATATATATATATGAATGTCTATATCCACTATATATATATATATATATATATATATATATATATATATATATATATATATGAAGTTAAGTAAACAAACAAATGTGTTTATTTTTATATGGCTTTAAGCCGACAATTTTTGGAGGATATGTGCTTAATTGAAGTCATACCTAATTTTGAAAATTAATTAGTTAATAATTAATGAATTTAGGCGGGCATATATGTTCAAATGTAAGGCTAAGCGAATCGAGAAAATGTCAATCCCTGCGTTGTGTGTGTTTGTGTAACAACTGTAATAACTAAAACTGTTCAATTAGATTTTTTTTAATTAGAGTTTTATATTTATCAATAAATATATATACGTGATCTTTCATTTGAGATGAAAAAAAAAGACTATGAATTTGATATGATAATTTCAAAGTTTACATATCAAAGTTGGAACAGATATATCTGAAGTTATAGATATTTGGCCAAATCATTCTGACCATTTAGAAAACATTTTTTAAAAAACTTTTTTAAAACACTATAAATTACATTAATTCTGATTTCTGTAAAAGCACCAGTGAATGAGAAATTATTTTTTGATTATGTGTAAGCAAATTCTTTGTCATTTTGTTTCTTTTCGGTGGGTGTATACAAGGTGTGTCAAAAAAGATGTGTCAAAAAAGTATCGAGTGTGTCAAAAAGTATCGAGATTTGTTGTACTTTTGGACACACCTTGCATTTTGAAAAATAAGAACATTCCATTCATTATCATTTCTCTCTTGTTAAATACAGCTTTAAACTTGGTACTTTTGACACACCTTGTATTCTGAAAAAAAAAAATAATGAATGGAACGTTATTTTTTATTTTTATTTTTTTTCCGAAATTTTTGTTTTGAAATATATTTAATTTTACTACGAGGAGAATTACAGACAAAAGATATTAATCAAAACAGCAGCAGTTAAACCTGAAAAGTTTTTTTATAACAAAAATTTAACCATTTATCTCACTGTATAAAAGGAATTTCCAGTGCTCGTTGTACTCTTTTAAACAAGCATATTTATCTCATTCTTTTACTATCCATCTGTCACAGTCTTTCTATCTATCTGCTTTAGTCCTTTTCTATCTATCTATCTATCTATCTATCTATCTACTATCTAGTACTTTTCTATCTATCTATCTATCTAAGTACTTTTCTATCTATCTATCTATCTATCTATCTATCTACTATCTCTATCTATCTATCTATCTATCTATGTACTTTTCTATCTATCTATCTATATCTATCTATCTATACTTTTCTATCTATCTATCTATCTATCTATCTATCTAGTACTTTTCTATCTATCTATCTATCTATCTAAGTACATTTCTATCTATCTATCTATCTATCTATCTATCTATCCTATTCTATCTATCTATCTACTTTAGTCCTTTCTATCTATCTATCTACTTTAGTCCTTTTCTATCTATCTATCTATCTATAAGTACTTTTCTATCTACCTATCAAACTATTTAACTCAGTCTTTTTTAATCTAATTATCTAACTGCCTACATACACACATTAGTCTTTTTTTTATTATCTCTCTCTCTCTCTCTCTCTCTGTTTATACCTATCAATATATCTATCTACCTGTCTATTCATATCTATCTACCTACCTACCTGTCTGTTCATATCTAAGACTTTACAGTTCTCTCTTATTTGAGAGAGAAGGGTGAAGAGTTTCATGTATATCTTGAAACAATATGCACAAGCATCAATACGTATGTGTGTGTGTGTGTGTGTGTGTGTGTGATGTACACATATATACATTAACTGAAACAATTATGCATCTTAAATTTTTATATTTAAAAAAATTTGTCTTTTTTTCATTTATGTATCCCTTTACTTTTTCCTTCTCCCCCTCTCCCATCCATCCATCCATCCATATATATATATATATATATATATATATATACATATACACACAGACTACATTTATACACAAAAAGTTTAGTATATCCCATTAGTATATAAATTTTATATTCATTTTTTTTTTTTAACCAATTTCAATTCTAAATATTAATCACATTGAGCATTATACAGAGAAAATTTCAGATCAAAATTCAGCTAATTACCTACATGTCAGGCTACGGACTTATTGATCTACTCTTGTAGGTCGTCAGCCAAAGAAAGAGAAGGTAGACAGATGGATGTGAACCGACCGAGTGAAATTGACACATACATGACTGCACATAACATAACATATACAATTACACACATTTAAAATTTCAACTTGGTTAGGTTTATCTTCACTTTTGTACTTTTTAAAAATTTTCATTTTATTTTTTATTTATTTTTCTTCTTCTTCTTCATTATCATTAATAATAATAATAATAATAATAATAATAATCATTATTATTATTTATCATTTATATTCTTCTTCTTCTTCATTATCATTACTACTACTAATAATAATAATGATAATAGTAATTATTATTATTTATCATTTATATTCTTCTTCTTCATTATCATTAATAATGATAATAATAATAATAACTATAATTCTTATTCTTTATATCATTATTTTCATTCTTATTTTATAGACTTGACCCTACCACTTCTTTCTTTAAATTTCATTTTATTATCACTATTTATCATTTTTCTTCTTTTTCTTCTTCATTATTATTATTATTATTATTATTATTATTATTATTATTATTATTATCATCATCAATCATTTTTTCTTCTTCTTTATCATTTTTATTTTTATTATTTATATCATTATTTTTTATTTTCATTTTCCAGACTGTGATCCCTACCACTTCTTTTTTAAAAATATTTTAATTCACTTTTTCTTCTTTACTCAACACGGCATCGCTTTAAGACATAGTTTCATTTATCTAAAACCCTCTCTTTCTAATTTTTCTTCTTTTTCTTACTTCTTAACATCATTAAAAAAAAATAAAGATTTTAAAAAAATCAAATTAAAAAAAAAAAGAAGAAATAATCATAAAAAACAAAACAAAAAAAACATCATCGTTTTCCTCAGCCTAAGCGTAAAATAGACATTAAAGATGAAGCCGAAAAAGCAAATACTTTGGTGTACGCATCTGTCGATATGCAGTGGTGTGTGTGTGTGTGTGACTGGCTGGCTGGGTGTGTGGTTGGGTGTTATATGGTAAAGCAGGCGCGAGCCTTGTACGAGACGAGCACTTGTACGATGTTGGGGTGATGGGTGGGTGCGTGGAGGGGGGGGGGACAGTCGATCAAGATGAGAGAACCTGAATGAATTGTGGTTGAAAAAGAAGAAAAAAAATCAGTTAGGTGCGTACGAACACACAAATATCTACACATAAGATTTGTGTGTGTGTGAGAGAGAGAGAGAGAGAGAGAGAGAGAGAGAGAGACAGAGACAGAGACAGAGAGAGAGAGAGAGAGAGAGACAGAGAGAGAGAGAGAGAGAGAGACAGAGAGAGAGAGAGTTATATTTTCAGATGATGAGAAATTATGAGTATGATGCGGTTAGAAGCGGTTGGTGGAACACTGAGCACTATAAGTGGGAGATGAGATGGGGGAGGTGGTGGTAGACTGATGGTAGGTGGTGGTGGTGGTGGTAATGGTGTATGTATACGGGGCGGGAGGAGGGGTTAGACCTGTAACTTCCATACGCACTTGTAGATTGGAACGAATTAAAATTAACACTTGCTTGTTGCGGCGCTGGAAGAAAAAAAAGCATGTGAATGAAATAATAATGTCGCAACTCAACTCGTAAGCTCTAAAAAAAAAAAAAAAATTTAAAAAAAAGAAAAGAAAAAAAAAAAAAAAAATGAAAGAAAACTAAAATGAAGAAACTAAAATAAGGCAGACCTTATTTCTAATTCTAAACATAGCAATTATCAATAATTCAGCGAAGTGCATTTATATATAAATTTATATGATATGTAATCCTTTCACGACTTATTTCGGTCCGTCTCTTCTTTCTTGTTTATTTTCTTATCACTGTTTGATTGATTTTAATGGCATGTCAACCGATCTAGGGTTATTTTAGGCCCAGAGGCCAGGGAATTGTGTTCATTGCACGTTCATATTTATATCTTTGTGTAGTTTCCTCAAAAGGTCCGATCAAATACGAATAATTTTTAAACAGATTTATTTGACCCATAGATGGGACTCTAACAGGTACTACCACACTTGTTGGGTTATTTTATGCCAAAGACATTTTGTTTTATTCCTTCTTGATGGATATTCAATTTTTCTTTTAAACTCAATCTTTTTTTTTCAAATTCATTTAAAAAACTCATTTTTTCTATTTAACCCATAGATGGGACCCTAATAGGTACTACCATATCGGGCTCAGAGTGGACCTGAGAATAATGACAATAAAAGGGTACTCAACACTCCCCCAAGCTCCAATAGTTCAGCCTCATCATCAGATACAGTTTAGTATCATATCTAGGATACTACTGTAGAGGGGAGGGGGTCTTACCCCTCTGCTGGAGGATATGCCTCTGCTGACAAGGCAGTTAGAATAACTTGCCTCTTTAAAAGATTAAAAAAAAGATTTAAAAATAAATAAAAATATATGAAAATATTAAAAAAGATATATATATATATATATATATATATATATAATAAAAAAATATATAAAAAAAATATATAAAAATATATAAAATAAATATATAAAAATATATAAAAAATAAATAAAAATTACATAATATTAAAAAAGATATATATGTGTGTGTGTGTGTGTGTGTGTGTGTGTGTGTGTGTGTGTGTGTGTGTTTACCAACTCTTCGCACGATTAGGATGTGACGCAAGGTCAATTTCTTAAGCAAAGTTTAACGATTCAGAGTTTTCCTTCTCGTAGACTGATCACCTAAACAAGGCTAAGGAGCCCAGTCCGCCCTACTATTTACCCAGAACTGGAAGGAGAATAGTTGGATGCATACCATTCCCAAAGGTATTAAGCGCATGTGAAATGCAAACAGACTCGTTCATGATTTGAACTCGTCATGTCATGTCCATTTCCTACGATACCTCTAATACATGGAGTCAGATATTATACTTTTAAAGTTTCCCCATGTCAGGATGATAATTTGAGTTTAAAAGACCCCACGGAAATTTGTTCCCTAGTCACCCCAAAACAACTAATGTGACTGATCTTCAAACGCTTTCGTCGGTGCTGAATTTAAAGGTTGATTTTTTTTTAATTAATGCTAATGGCTAAGTTAAAATTCGTATCTAAGTATTTCTTTATATATATATATATATATATATATATATATATATATATATATATATATATATATGTGTGTGTGTGTGTGTGTATTATGTGTATATATATATATATATATATATATATATATCCTATTGCTGATTTAACGTTTCTGTTGCAGTGGTATTAGTAAATTACCCAAAAGTGCCTAATATATCAAAACATAGACCAATAATAATAGTAGAAAAAATAGTGGAAAAGAATTAAAAGGTCGACCATGGTTTCGATCTAAATTATTTCATCAGGACCCTACCTTACACTTAATTAAGTCGATGTTATTACTTAGTCGTGTTAGGTTGGGGTCTTGATGAAATCATTTAGATCGAAACCATGGCTGACCTTTTAATTCTTTTCCACTATTACTATTATTATTATTGGTCAATGTTATATATATATATATATATATATATATATTATGTATATATATATATATATATAACTGAATTTTCAAAAGAATCAGAAGTAAAGAGCTTTTAAACACAAATTTCTTGACTAGTGTAATCACCAGTCGAGACAATTTGATTTCGTCTTTCAAAAATTATTGAGGTGATTTTTAGGGGACACGAATATTGAGAATCCCTCAGTTACGCACAAAGTCCGATCGATCAATAAGGAAATAGATATCTATGATCAGACTATATATATATATAAATAAGAGAGAGAGAGAGAGAGAGAGAGAGAGAGAGAGAGAGAGAGAGAGAGAGAGAGAGAGAGAGAGAGAGAGAGAGAGAGAGATCAGACTTATAGCGATAGATAGAAATTGACTGATATATAGATAGAAAGATAGATAAGTATATAATTATTACAACAAAATATCAAAGGAATGTAACTCTCTCTCTCTCTCTCTCTCTCTCTCTCTCTCTCTCTCTCTATATATATATATATATATATATATATATATATATGCGTGTGTGTGTGAGTATATATTTGTGTGTGTGTTTATATATATATATGTACACACACAAACGTATAACCATACACTAGGACATGAGGATGTTTCCATGTTTAAGAGGATCTATGATGGAAATCATTTAATTTGGATCTCTATAAACAATACACAAAAACCAGTGTTGTCAAGCTGTATTGAAAAATACACATACAGACACTTGTAGATGTTCACATTACATACAAAGATACAAACGATTGTGTGAGCTTGTATATAACTGGTGCTTTCAGTAAGTATTGAACACATCGCGCCATAAATAGTCCTGTATGCCCTGTAGCAGGTGCCTCTCTCTATAGTTTCTGCTTAATATGACACACGATCACAAAAAATCATCATAGAAAATGGTGGTTGGTTGGTTGGCTGCATGGGTTTTATGGCATGTCAACCCTTGTTGGGTTATTTTAAATAGTCCTGCATGCCCTGCAGCAGGTGCCTCTCTCTATAGTTTCTGCTTAATTTGACACACGATCACAAAAAGATCATCATAGAAAATGGTGGTTGGTTGGTTGGATGGATGGATTTTATGTCATGTCAACCCTTGTTGGGTTATTTTAAATAGTCCTGTATGCCCTGTAGCAGGTGCCTCTCTCTATAGTTTCTGCTTAATATGACACACGATCACAAAAAATCATCATAGAAAATGGTGGTTGGTTGGTTGGCTGGATGGATTTTATGGCATGTCAACCCTTGTTGGGTTATTTTAAGCCAAAGATGTTTTGTTTTATTCACTCTTGGGTAATCAATTTTTTAAAATTCAAACTCAATTGGTGACTGGTCCAGGTAATCACAATGTTGGTGAGGCTTAAAATATGCAAACTGTATCGCCCGCAAAAAAAAAGGGGGTGGCCTGTATACGACACTGATCCCCATCTGGTAGTGAGGCTTCAGTTGTGGATCTCTGGGGAGTGTGGATTATTACTCTTAGGTCCACTCGGAGTGGTTGAGCAGCAATGACAAAGAATTTGCTTACACTTAATCAAAAAGATTTCTCATTCACTGGTGCTTTTTACAGCAATCAGAATTAATGTAATTATACTGGACGTAATCTGCAATAAGGTATGATTGTTAACCATCGTTTATGGCACGACTAACTCTTTGGTTGTTATACCGTAAATCCTCGAGTAGAATCCGCACTTTTTCCCCAAAATTTAAAGGTCAAAATCCCTAGTGCGTACTATACACGAGGTTAAAAATGAAAAATATTTTCTAAGTAATGTCCGAGTCTCTGTTTGCTCTCCGGCAATGTTTATTCAGACGCATTTTCTTTTTCAGGTGTACAGTCCCTAAAAATCTCCTGCGTATTATACTCAAGGGCGGACTATACTCGGGGATTTACAGTATGCATATACATAGTCTTAAACAAAGCATACTGATAGATCACTATTAAGAAGGTTAACTAACTTTTGCTAGACATTCTCTTGGTGCGCCATACTCATGGCCTTGTGTCAGAATAAACTGAGTAAATAATTGTATGATATTTATACTATTTGTCTAAACTTTTGAGACGAGGCTTGATAATTTGGATTATTTGGATTTTTCGGACAGTTGTCGTCAGCTTTATTTTTTATATTACACAACGATATGTTCTCCGGCTTTCTTTGGGTGTTTCTTGTCGTAATCGGGAGCCTTCACAGAACTTCGAACCGAACCCTTTTTCTAATATGTTAAGTATTTTATGTTATCATCGCCTGTGGTCAGAATTGAACCTGCAATCTACAAATGATTGTCACTTAGAACTGTATTAACTCAACCCTTATATCTGTTGTGCCATGTGTTCAACTGGACAAGAAGGTTCCCGAGTTCGAAGAGAATTTATAGTTGTATTGTTTCAATTATTTCTATCCAGTATTATTAAACATATATATTTGATCCATAGATGGGACCCTAACATATATAACCACTCTGGATCAGAGTGGACCTGAGAGTAATGGCAACGAAGGGGTAACTCCATACTTCCTAGTGCTTTAGAATTGGATGAAGTTTAGTGTAATATACAGGCAGACCCTTTTTTTTTGTTTTTGTTTTTTGTTCTTTTTTTAGGGTGGGAGGTCTGGTCTGGTCTGGCCTGGCATATTTACCAAAAATTTTCTCGTTCCCCAATGATAACCGCATCGGGAAAAAAGGCCTGAAAAAGTTCGGCTTCGGGTTACGTTTAGCGCGCTTTTAATCTGGACTATCAGGTTTTTAACTCAATTAGTAGAGCATCCGCCTAGGGATCGCAAGGTTCTTGGTTCGATACCGGCCCTTGGCAACTCAACGAATGAGTAGCATAGTTTGGATCTGTGCGGTAAAGTAGAAACAGGTGGTAAATGTTGCGCTCTACCTCAGACGCAAAAACAATCTCCCTAGTATAGTGATAGCGAAAAGGCGATAGACTCCCTCGCTGTTCGGCTGATACCAATAATAGACCACTCTGTCGACTTTCGTGTACGTTATACCAACAAGTGTGTATGTTTTAGTTTTTGTAAGCTGATGAAGTTTCTACACAGCTATGTGTACGGTCTGTATGCATGGACATTTTTATTGTCTGATTATTTATATCTACGACCTAGCGAAAAGGGGATAGACTCCCTCGCTGTTCGGCTGATACCGACAATAGACGACTGTCGATGTACTACTATTAGGTTGATGCAATTTTATTTTACTTTAGTATATATGCACATTACATAAATAATGTTTTTTTTAAGTGTGTATAAGTTTATTAAGGCACAAGGCCGAACATATGGAGCACCCAGTAAAGATTAAACTATTACTTCTGCAAGACTAAATTGTTAACCCCTGCTTAACGGTGAGGCGCTTACATATGCTTATGCCAGCGCGCGTGCACACATACACAGATATGCAGCCTTCGGTCAGGCTGAGATTAGAGGCAGGTGCCATCTCCCTCTCCCCGACGTATTCTTGTCTTTGGGTTGAATTTTGGTTGGTTGGATTTTACGGCATGTCAAACCTTGTTGTGTTATTTCATGCCGAAGACACTTTGTTTTATTCATTCTAAATGGGTACACATGTTTTTAAATTATTTTTCCTATTTAAACTATAGATGCGACCTTAACAGGAATTACTATTCCGGGTCAAAGTGGACCAGGTAGCAATGTTAATGAAGGAGTACTCCACATTCTCCAGAACTGGAACTTCACCATCAGATAGAGTTTAACGACATATCCAGGCCATGAAAACCCTCAGTCACCGCCTTTTAATACATATATGACAAAAAGGGCTTCGGACAGGACAATGGCAAAAATAAAGCAAGCTTGGACCGAGGGGTTCCAATCCTGCGACAGCGCCTCCTTCATTGCAATAAGGTTGAAGAGGCGAAGTAGGCCGATGCCTACACAACACTGACCCGTGGCCCAAGTCTATTTTTGCCCTTATCCCAAAGCGAACGCGCATGTCACCAGTCCACTGTTAAACTGACCACTTGTCACATATTACAACGTGTTTTGTGAATGACGTTAAACTGCATCTAATGGCGAAGTTCCAATTTTGGAGCTCTAGTGAGTATGGAGTACCCCTTCATCACCATTGCTCCCAGGTCCACTATGATCCGGAGTGGTAATACTTGATAGGGCCCCTTCTATGGGTTAAATAGAAAAAAAAACTGTTAAAAAAATGAGTTTTTTTAAAATTTTTGAGTACTCATCAAAAATGAATAAAACAAAAAACCTCTTCAGCATAAAATAACCCAACAAGAGTTGACATGCCGTAAAACCCAACCAACCAATATATTACAATAGAGGGGTGAGGGTGTAATTAAATAGCCTGAGGTTAAGGAGATTCGGGATAACAGTTATCTGCTGCTACTACTCCGTTTTGTATTGTTTGGAGAGGAGATGGGCATCGTCAAGTAACCTTCTTTCTTTATTTTTTTAGATGTCATACCTTACCTAATATAACAAATCGGTGATAGGCTAGATCGTTGATATAACAGACAGACAAAAAAATATCCATGCACACAGAACGTAAACAAAGTTGTATAGAAACTTTATCAGCTTAAAATCAGAAAGTTTTGAAATAAAATAAGTGATGCATTAAAATCGGATACTTCCCTGACATACTCGTCCTTCGGGGCGGGGGTCCAGTGTGCTTCGGCCACTGGATCAGGGTAAAGTACAAATAATAGCGTCGATCCCAGGGGGCTCCCCCCCCCAGGCAATACATGCTCCCTTGGGGGCAGGGCTGGGTTTATTGCCCAGCGCCTGAGGCGCCCACCTTGAGGGGGAATGCCGACGGGGTCGACGCAATTTTTGTTCTTTCCCACCATGAGCTTCGGCTTGTGGGTGGGCCCACATTAAAACGAGGCCTTGTGCCCAGTCCATACAAGTGGGGTATGAGACAAATACTCCCTGATTTTTTGGTAATTTTTTTCAAACGAGGTGGGGAGGTAAATCTGTTTTGTAAAACACGGATTTTTCGACAAATTGGGGATACCTAGCTTAAATATATTTACCAGCCCTTCCACACCAACAGAATGCGACACAAGGTCATTTTATTAAGCGGAGTTTAACAAGCTTGAATTTAGAGTTTTCCTTCTCTTAGACTGGTAGTCAAATCAAGGTTAAAATGCCCAACTGCCCTACTATTTACCGATAGCTAGAGAGAGAATAGTTGGATGCATACCTTTCCCAAGAGTATTAGAACTTATAAAAAAATAAAACACTCACTTGCTGGTATATCATGTTAAAGTCAGTGGAGAGGCTTATCGTCGTTATCAGCCGGACAGCGAGGGAGTCTAACCCTTTTCACAAGCGCTTGACTAGGGATATTGTTTTTGTGTCTGAGGTGAAGTGCCACACTTACCACCGTCTCTCCACTTTACTGTACAGATCCAAGCTGTATTACCCATGCGCTGAGATGACGAGGATCAGTATCGAACCCGGAATCTTGCGATTCCTAGACGGATGCTCTATCGACCGAGCTAAGCCGCAAAATATGAACCTTATGGACACACTCACTCACACACACACACACAGACGCGCGTGCACGCACTCACGTAATGTGAAAATATATCGTGAAGTAAAAATGTTTACATGTGACATTTTAAAAAGAAAACAATACAGACTTTAATTTCTATTATTTGGATTTTTCGGACTATTGTCCTCATCTTTATTGTTATATATAAAATTGTTATAAATCCAAATAATACAAATTATCAAGCCTCATCTAAAAAAAATTCAGACATAAACTCTAAATATTTTTTTTTTAAAAGAAAAAGCAAAGAAAAAGCATTCGATATACAAGGTGCGTCAAAAAAGTATCGAGATTGAAGCTGTATTTACCAAGATAGGAATAAACAATAAATGCAACGTTAATTTTTTTTCAGAATACAAGGTGTGTCAAGAAGTACAGATTTTAAAGCTATATTTACCAAGATAGTAATGAACGGAACGTTAATTTTTCAGAATACAAGGTGTGTCAAAAAGTACAGATTTTAAAGCTATATTTACCAAGATAGTAATGAACGGAACGTTAATTTTTCAGAATACAAGGTGTGTCAAGAAGTACCAAAAATCTCGATACTTTTTTGACACACCTTGTACATACCTGTAAATGGACATACAACACTTTAATGACAAATAAGACCCACTTTTCCGTGGAAATAAAAAAGAGCGAAAAATATCTTCCGGGTTTTATAATATGAAATTAAAATATACAATAAGATTATTTCTTATTCCTTGATTAAATGACGGGTCTTACGATATCAAACCTATTAATTTTAATAGTTTTAATATTCCATAAAATGTATCTACCTCCCCTCCCCACCCAAAAAAAATCACAAATCTATAAATAAATACATTAAAAAAAACTTATCTATCCAGAATAACACGCCCATAAAATGTCTATGGTAATATACAAAAACAATTATATAGAAATGTAATACGTACATTCACCATACAGACGAGCAAATTTTAGTCATTTTTTTTTTTTACTGAACAATTACATTTTAAAATTACGTTTTTAAGCTCGTCAATCCGTTAAATTTCTTTAGTCCTACTCTAACCACTAAAAAGATGGCCTATTTCCGATATATAATTTTCAGGAATTTTTTATGTAAAAAAAAATTTAAAAAATAAGTAAATGACAAACTTACTCTTATCTTGATGGTAAATATAAGCCTTACATACACACTGACTATATATATATATATTATATATATATATATATAGTTGTAGATCCAGCAAAAGAAATGTAAATATTTTATAATAAAGAAGGTCCGCAATTAAAAAAAAAAAAATTTATAGGAAGCGACACGTGTTTTGGTCTGATTAAAATCCGTTATATATATATATATATATATATATATATATATATATATATAGGTTCCGTTATTTCTGCCGTAATATTTCTTTACGGAGCTATTCTGTAGAAGCACAGACTTTTTAAAAAAATCAAAAACTAAATATAAGTTGCTATAAATTGATAGTTTATGACTATGAGGTTACTAATCCAGAAATTCCTGTTGAGGAAATATTTCCAGTAATGTTAAAAAAATCATATAGAAATGCAATACTTACATTTACCATCTTGATAAGAACAAGTTTCAGTCACTTGCTTCATTTATTTAATTTGAATTTTTTTTTATTGAATAGTGACGTTTTAGTCCTAAAAGTCATATACCGAAAATCAGTCGTAAGTCACCATCTTCTTAGAGATCAAATTCTGCAGCAGAAATATAATTAAACTAGATACGGCTACCCAGCATCACCTTAGTAGACTGAGGACAAAAAAGAGTGGTGTATTGGTTAGCAAGTTAATCTCGCAGATCCATTATTATTGTGTATATTTTAATTCTTGATATCTTCGTAAATAGAAATCAAGTCTTCGTAATTTTTGCCCAAAAAGCAAGAACCAGTGATGTTTAATGTATATATATATATATATATATATTTACTTTGTTATTAATTGTTCTATTTTGTTAGTTTCGTTCGGACATACATACATACATACATACACATGAACTGCCTTTAATATATGTATAGATGAACAAATACCTGACCAGTCTCCTTTTTAAGACACTCTGGACCCTTTTTAAAATGGACACGAGAGGAACTCAGACATATGGACGACTTAGAACACGGACAATAATGACGATGCACAAGAAGTTACACATGATAGATGGCACAGAAAAATAAACTCTATGTGACAAGAAAAAAAGGAAGGGGGCTCACAAACATTGAGGATTGCGTAAATGCAAGAATTCATGGACTTGAAGAATATACAAAAATCAGCAAAAAGAGATTGATAACATCAGCCTGTAACAGCAACAGAAATGACTCAAGGACAAACAGGAAAACGGCAATAAAAAAAAAAAGTCGAGCAAACAAAAATGGCAAGAAAAACAACTATACGGATATTTCAAGCGACAAACTAAGTAAATTAAAGACGAGATGACCTGAACACAGTGGTGGGGACAAAGGGAGTTTAGGGAAGCGCAGCTTTAGGGGATGCAAAATCGCACTAACACAAAAGCCTTTGCGTTGCTATCATCATCATCATCATCATGTCGTGCTGTCAGTGCAGATATCCATTTCAATCTCTCTCCATCCGTCCCTATCGCTCATCATTCTCGGGAGGTCCTCTATGCAGCATCCTGTATCCGCACAGATATGATCAATGTACGTCTTTGCTGGTCGGCCCACACTGGTGTGTCCATGTGCTGACTTCCACAGGAGGACGTCGCTTATGAGTTCGTCCTTGCTTCTCCAGCAGTGTCCCGCGTGTCTTGTCCGTCTTACTCGGATGGTTTGGGTGATATGTGGCAGGTGACCGTACAGCTGTTTTCTCGTGGGGTGTTGTTTCCACGTCTTGTTCAAGATCACCCGCAGCATTCTTGTGCAGCTCCCATCTAGTTTATTCTCTAGTGCTATAACATTTCAAATATATTGCCTAAATGTTGCTACTATACTCCTGAACTGTGAAATACGTATTTTTTGAAAGGGGGTGGATAGGTAAAGCTTTGAAAAATATGAATCAGTATTTATTGGTCACTGGAGGGGGCGTTGGGCCGAGCTCTTATTCCCCCCCCCCTGCCGGATCAGGACGTTGGCACTCCACAGCCTGGACATGGCTACGAACGGGAAACTTCAAGAAAGAAACTGAATCTCTTAATAGTAGCATGAGAATTAATTACCGTATTTGATGGCATATAAAACGCACGCCCCCCCCCCCCCATTTCAGCAGGTCAGATTCAGGAAAAAAAAGTTTTTAGTGTATTAAAGCATATATTATTGAAAACAGTCTAGCTGTACATTACACAAGCAGAAACATAGCTAAAATAAGGATGCATGGAGTCTAGGGTAGGTAAAAATACTGAGCGTAAGCTGGGTTAGTGAGCATCATAGAGAAGATCAGCCTAGGCCTATGGGAGGTCTCAAACTTCACCTACGATGTATAAGACGCAGAGCAATCTTTTTAGCCAACATTTTGGAAAAAATATGCCGTCAAATACGGTATATCAAATCAAAAATGGTAATAGTAAGTGTAGGTTATGTGGTGACGAAGATGGAAAGAAAAAAAAAGAACTTGTTATCTTGTGGATTTTGGCGGGAAAATGAAAGAAAGCGAAAAAGTGGGCAATACCTGAACTTCTCCAGAGAGCTGAAAAGGCTGTGGAACATGAAGGTGAATGTGATACCAATCGTAGTCCTTGGAACGGTCCTCAAGAACACAGAACAGAGACTGTGAACTGGAGATAAGAGGAAGAATCGATAGCATCATACAGACCACAGCACTGTTAAAATCCCTACGATATTCAGAAGAGTCCCGGGGAGCTGAGGAGACTTGCTGTCACTCAGACTTTAGCGAAAACCTACCAGTTAACACTCGCGTGAAAAACTTACAATGAGGAGGAAAACCAATCTAGGATGGAAGGTCAAGTCTAGTGTTAATTACCAAGAAAAATATCTTGTCACCTAGAGTTAAATAAAGCCCCCCCCCCCCCCCGAAAAAAAAACTGACCAATACTTTGATCTTGCTAGAGAGCTGAAAGAAATCAGTAAGACATGTAAGTGATGGTGATACTAATTGGGATGAATTGGACATTAGAGGAAAATCAAGACCATCTTAACCAATTCACAATCAGCAAGAATACTTAGAAGAATCCTGGAAATCTGAGGAGACGTGCTATCACTCAGACTCCTGTGAAGAACTCTAGTTAGAGCTGGTGTTCAAAAGTAGCAAAGATTATTATTTTTTTTTTTTTTTTCACTCCTTTTGAGTTTTTCACATCAGCGTTAGCCGATTGCAGCAGTGCAGTAGTCTGGATAGTCTCAATTCTTTCTCTGATTTCTAGATCCTCCAGTCTTTTTTCCAAGTTTATTGGGACCGTTCCAAGTGCACCAACTACAATTGGTATCACTTTCATTATATATATATATATATATATATATATATATATCAGTCATCCACAGACACGTGTTTCGAAGTTTACTTCTCATCAGAGCAGCTCGACTTTTTAACAGCTAGCTATAGCCGGGATCGAAACCCGACAGAATTTTCGTCTGCCAAGTTCCTTACCCTTGCGGCTATCAGCGGCCGTCAGTCTAAGGGGAACAATTAATTGCTACATACTTTATATGGCGGTATGTTTTTACAATCACCAGAGAACTCAAATCTGTAAACAGACGGGTAACGGCTAATGCCAAACGGTGAAGTTACAATTAATGTCCCCCACAGTGCTCAACCATGGAGTGGGAAGCATATATATATATATATATATATATATATATATATATATATATGTGTGTGTGTGTGTGTGTGTGTGTGTGTGTTTACCCCTCTGACTATAATTTATTTCTATCCTCTTCTATTTCAATTACGTATCGGGAGAGAGAGAGAGAGAGGGAGAGAGAGATGTAGGTGTGTACAACGCGTATACAGACATGTATGCATGCATATAAATATGTTGTCACTCAAGAGGACACGGGTTTATCTATCTATCGACCGATCGTTAGACTGGCATGCATTCGCTTTCCATCTTGATCGCTAGATAGATCAATGCATGTCCTCTTTGATAACATATTTATATGCATGCATACATACCTGTATACGCGTTTACATTATATATATATATATATATATATATATATATATATATATATATATATAGAGAGAGAGAGAGAGAGAGAGAGAGATTGAGTTCCATCAAGTGTGGGAGGGATGTCTGTACAGTGTGTATGTGTATGAGTGTACATATTTCTTTAATTTTTTAAGACAGACAAAAAATTGCGCATACACACATGCTATCTAAGTCTCTCTCTCTCTATATATATGTAAGTGTGTACATATCTCTCAATATATATACATATATATATACATGAGTGTGTGGAGAAAGGTATATATATATATATATATATATATATATATATACCTATGTGTGTGTGGAGAAATAATATATATATATATATATAATATATATATGTGTGTTTGTGGAGAAAGGTATATATATATGTGTGTGTGGAGAAAGGTATATATATATATATATATATATATATATGTGTGTGTGTGTGTGTGGAGAAAGTATATATATATATATATATATATGTGTGTGTGTGTGTGTGTGTGTGTGGTAGGTATATATATATATATATATATATATATGTGTGTGTGTGTGTGTGTGTCTGTACACATCTATCTATATATCTATGTCTGTCAATATCTATCATTTCTATCTATCTATCTTAGTTCATATCTATCTTCGTCTGTCAATATCTATCTATTTACGTCTGTCAATATCTATCATTTCTATTTATCTTAGTCTGTTCATATCTATCCATCTAGATTCTAAATAGATGCAAATGCACACGCATGCAACATAAGTGGGGTGGGGGATATATGAACGTAGGGGTATGTTTCTGGTTAAGAAGAAGCAGCAGGCAGTGGGGCAGGTGGAGTCATCATCTGTACTGGCTCAGAGGTGTGCCTCCCTCGGTAGAAAAATATAGGTCAGTTAAGTCTAGTAAGTGCTCATGTTAATTGCTATAGAAAAAGAAGGGAGGAGACACGAGGCGAGTTTTTCGGTGGACGACATAGAAGAAGATGCGGACTGAAGTGGGTGTCGTATCAAAGAAAGAAAGAAAGGAAAGGAAACAAGAGAAGAAGAAGAAGAGAGAAAGAGATACTACGTAATTATTACATACACGGATGTAAAGTCAGCAAAAAATTTAAAAGAGTGTGTGGCGCCAATATTCCAAGATTTTGAAAAAAACTTGCCTTGTTATTCAAAATTCTATCTTGAGAGAGAGAGAGAGAGAGAGAGAGAGAGAGAGAGAGAGAGAGAGAGAGAGAGAGAGAGAAGACCAGCGAGCGAGCGAGAGAGAGAGTGTCACAGATTTTACAAGGACACTGAGGAACTGCAAAAAATAGGTGTATCCAGTTATTCTAAACTTTTATTGTGATGTCGTAGTCCAGAACGTTAACCATTACGTCACAGGGACTCACCCCCCCCCCTCTTCTAGAAAAAATGACTATATCAATATAATTAATATCAGTATATCTATGCGTATGTTTATGTGTCATTTTTACATTCAAGTGTTTATGTTTTTGATAATGGCCAGAGGTAGCCGAAAGTAATCGAATTAGAACCGACAAAAAGGTTTGGGTAGGTTTTGTTGCTCTATAGGTTTGATAGACATCAACAGCAATTTTATTGCAAGTAGTTTGTTTGTTTTGTTTTATAGCATATCAACCTCAGTGGGTCATTTAATTAATGCCGGCAAAGTTTTTGAAGGGTTTCAGAGTGGCCAGGGATCAATGGTGATGAAGGGGTGCTCCACATTCTCCAGACTTCCAGAATTGGAATCTCACCATCAGTTAGTTAAATGTCATACCCAGGACATGAAGACCCTCAGCCACCGCCTTCTAGCACTGATATAATAAAAAGGGCTTGGGGCTTGCCATAAGGGCAATAGGTTTGGGGCAATCATAAAGGTTCTATGACTTGATATGAACAGCCAAATGATCGGAAGGGGCCTCTCCGACCACCAGTCTAGCCTAAGTAAGGGTCTGTGGAGTGTTGCGGGTCATAGACTGCTCATCCACCAAGACTTTCGCTGGTAGTAAAAGCTGATTAAACAACCATTCTCATATATCATCATAATCATCAGGTCGCACTAGTAGCATGGGTATCCATGACAATCGCTCGCCAATCGTCCCTATCATTCATTGCCCCCTGCTGGATAATGTTTTTGCTGGAGGGATGGCACTTTTCAGGAGAACGTCGCTTATGAGTTCGTCCTTGCTTCTTCAGCAGTGTCCAGTATGTCTTGTTCGTCTCACTCGGATGTTTGTGTGATAGGGGGCAAATGGACGTACCTCTACTTTATTGTAGGGTGTTATTTCCACGAGTTGTTCTTTGCCTTTCCTTTGGATCACAACAGCAGTAAGGAGAGGAGGGGCTACTGCTTGGGCAACAGCTCATCCTCCATATCAATCCGCCCAGGCTACGTGGTTACATGTTTTTCGGACACTGTGCAGATGGATGCCAACAAATTGCTAGACTATATAATTAACTATATGAATTTATAAAAACTGAGTATCTATTAGGAATGAATATTTCAAAATTTTGTCGGCATTAAATGACCCACCGAGGTTGATATGCCGTAAAACAAACCAAGCCAAAACAAACCTAATTAAGTATAGCTCTCCAGTAGGCGCCCAACTTTCACGAGAATAGAATCTCTCGATAATGGCAAGTTTGTTTTTTTTCCATTCAAAAGAAAATATTCATGAAATTCAATATTAAATATACATAACACTAGTTGGTTTATTGGTTACTTCCGGGACATACAAGCACGTTATTACAAGATGAAACATTTATTCATTTCTCTTGACCTAGTGGACATTCATTCATAGATATTGTAGAGCTTTGGCCATACTATAAGAAAATACCTATGGAGGTGGAAGTGCGTGAGGTAATGTTTAGAGTCGTAGGAAATGGACTCGTCCACGCGAGTTCAAATCCTGGACGAGACTGTATTTCATATAGCGCTAATACCCTTGGGAAATGTGTGTATCCAACTCTCCTTCCAGTCATGGGTAAATAACAGGGCAGACTCGGCTCTTTAACCTTGGTTTAGCTCAGTCGGTAGAGAGTTCGGCTAGGAATCACAAGATTCTTTGTTCGATACCGGCCCTAGCCAACTCAGTGTATGAGTAGTACAGGGATTTGTCCGGTAAAGTGAGGAGCTGATGGTAGGTGTAGCGCCCCACCTCAGACACTAAAATAATCTACTTTGTCTAGCGCTAGTGAAAAGGGGATAGACTCTCTCGCTGTCTGGCTGATACCGACTTTAGGCCACCCCGACGACTAGGTAACCAGTCTAGGAGAAGGAAAACTCTGAATTCAAACTTGTTAAACTCTGCTTAAGAAATTGACCTTTTGTTACATCCTACCCGTGTGGAGGGGTTGGTAAATATATATAAGAAATTACCTATTTTTGTATTTTTCAAGTACTTTTTAAAGATATACTGTCGTATATGAATTGCTCAAAGTAAAGAGACTGATAGATATGAACAGATCAAGACAGATGCATACATATAGAAGCTCCGCTCCTGATATAATGGTATCGAACTAGGCTATTGACGGGCTGATTTTAACGGCATGTCAATACGTCTACTGTTATTCAATATGAAGTGGTTAGGGAATCGGGTTCATTGTTCGTTCATATTTTTATTTTTTGTGTAGTTATTTTTTAGATTTTTTTTCTCTTTTTGCGCACGGTCCCATGATTTTTAAATAATAATATAATAATAATAATAATAATAATAATAATAATAATAATAATAATAAGAAGAAGAGACAAATTTTCAAATGATTTCCAAATTCCAAAATATTTAAACTCCAAAACAACTTAGGTTCAGCGTTTGTTTTCATGACGATTACGTCCACAAATTCGTTATATATATATATATATATATATATATATATATATATATTATATATATATATATAGAGAGAGAGAGAGAGAGAGAGAGAGAGAGAGAGATCTTAGCCCTGAAGAGCATTAAGCGAAACTAATAGTAGGTTCGTCTAACTCATTAGATTTATCTTTATTATTTGCTCTACTTAGGTATTGAGCACTTTTTACTTATTAGCTTATTCTCCTAGCGGTTATATGAATATATATATATATATCTTATATACATATATATATATATACATATAAATTGTTTTTTCTTTTGGCCAAATACTGTACCAATAGATTACTTTTTGTTGGTACGACTATCTTGGTCTTTTCTTTTTTCCAAAAATTTTGTTCTCCCCGGTTGATGTTTGGTAGTATATTTTTACAATCAAACTAAATCCGCGAGGATTTACCAACAGGCTGGTATATTAAATTATATATATATATATATATATATAGTAGCTTCACATGAAACTGTAAAAAGCGAATCATATCATATATCAAAGTATTATTTTCAAAAACATTTTAAACATATATTTTCAACATAATATCCTTCCTAGCCAGTGCACTTAATTCTGTAACAAATAATCACTGATAGTCGGTAGAGCATCAGCCTAGGGACCACAAGGTTCAGGTTCGATGCCGGCTCCTCGCCAACTCAGCATATGAGTAACACAGGGATATGTGCGGTAAAGTAAGGAGCTGATAGTAGGTGTGGCGCTCCACCTCATACGCAGAAACAATCTCCTTGGTCTAGCGCTAGTGAAAATGGGATATACTCCCTCGCTGATTGGCTGATACCGACTTTAGGCCACCCCAACGACGATTTTATTAACCATACAGAATATTATAGGTAAAATTATAATGAATGTTGTAGCCGCCAGCCTGCAACAAATTGAACGGAAACTACAATACCGGTAAAAATTATTTTCCATAGATTTCCTTTAAACTATTTCAGAGAGAAATTGATTTTGTAAGTTGTGTTATGGGTGGGAAGATGTTACCGGTGTCCTGATAAGATTTGATGATAGTCATTAATGACATAAATCCCAAAATATACTTTACTTTTCTATTTTCACCATCTTTTTTTTTAATTATTTTAAAATTATATCTAATCTACATTCAAAAAAATATTTTTACTTTTCACATAAAGGGACTGATATTTTATTCCAGGGTTTCCGTATTGAGCTACAAGTAGCGAATTGGGATACTTTTGAAAT
>CM042153.1:68245498-68247998 GCA_023376005.1 Doryteuthis pealeii
ATTTAGTAATTTTTGTTGCATTGGTGTGCATTTAGTTCAAACTTATCAGTTTATTCATTAAGATGTCGAGAAAAGGTAATATTTTGTTTGTTTTTAGGCTTGGTTTTGTGTAACTCCTTAAATTTGTTCATAATTTTGAGTGTTTTTGTGTGTGTCATATGTATACTATATGTATATATACATGCACATATTCTATACATGCATATACACATATCTATACTATATGCATATATATATACACATATGTTATACTAATACATATATATATATATACTATATACATATATATACACATATGTATACTATATACATATATATATATATATACTATATACAATATATATATACACATATTATACTATATACATATATATACACATATGTATACTATATACATATATATATATACACATATGTATACTATATAATATATATATACATATGCATACTATATACATATATATATACATATGCATACTATATACATATGCATACTATATACATATGTATACTATATACATATGCATATATATACATATGCATATATATACATATGTATACTATATACATATGCATACTATATACATATGCATATATATACATATGTATACTATATACATATGCATACTATATACATATATATATATACACACATATGCATACTATATACATATATATATACACATATGCATACTATATACATATATATACTATACGTGGGTACCTCACGTGATGTAATGGTTAACAAGCTAAATTCACAGACTATTGTTAATGAGTTAGATTCTCATTGGGTGCCCCATACTTTTGGCCTTGTGCCCTATCTAAGCTAAGCTTAGTTAATAACTTATATATATATATATATATATTATTATATATATATATATGTGTGTGTGTGTGTGTGTGTGTGTGTGTGTTACAAAAAAAAAATGAAAATAACAGAAATATATCACTATAATGATTTAGGTTTTATTATTTCTTTATTATTAGTTTAAACCCTTGTTCATCATCGGGAGAATGTAATAATTTAAAAAAATGCCCCGAAAAATGCCCCAACAATATGAAAACGTCTCGTATTATATAAGGGTTAACGAATTTACCTTGCGGACAATTACTACTGAGTTCGATTCTCAGTGAGTACCCCATATTTCTGGCCTTGTGCTAAACCACGTTAACCATAGTAAATATCCAAATACCAAATTTGTTCATATTTATATATAACTATGAATTTTTTTTTTTTAGTTTTCTCATATATCTCTTGTTAACTTTGCTCTTATCTATCTTCAGATTATTAATATCTATCAATCTATCAACTTTAAATCGTCTTTATATCTTCTTTTGTTTGAAGATATATCTCTCTGTTCATGATATTAGTCCTCTCGTATCTTTGCTTAATTATATATTTAGGCGTATGTATATATTGATATGCAGGAAAGTATACACACACACCACACACACACACAAAGCATGCACGCTTTTTCTTCCTTTATCACGGACATATTATTACCACATATAGAGATTTGAACACACGCGTACAAGGACATAAATATACGCACGCACTCCCTCCCGTACTTGCCGTTGGCAAAAGGGGACAAAATGGACGAAAAAGAATAGGAATTAAATAATTATGACGGTGATAAACGAAAATAATCAAAAGATAAGAAAAGAAAAAGAACAGTTAAGAAGAGAGAGAGAGAGAGAGAGAGAGAGGAGAGAGAGAGAGAGAGAGAGAGAGAGAGAGAGAGAGAGAGAATGAAAGGGAGAAAGGAGAACAAGCAGAAAATAAAGTAAAGTAGCGGTCAGAAAGAAAAGGAGAAAAGAAAGAAAAGAAAAAGAAAAAAGAATAGAAAAAGAAACAAAGGAAAAGAAAGAATTAATGAACAATAAAGATGACAGTAGCAAAGTTTGAAGAGAAAAAAAGAAAGAGTGAAAGTAAATAGGGGAAAAAAGAAAAGCAGAAAAAAAGTAGTAAAGAAAAAAGCAATTTTGGAAGAAAAGGAGAAAAAAAAAAAACAGAGAAAAAGAAGAAAGGAAAAGAAAAGGGGAAAAAAGAAAAACAAACATTCATAGATATCTAAAGATAGGAACAGACTTAGATAGAAATATCGATAGAAAGATAAACAGACCGAGATAAATAGATAGACTGAACTATACAGATAGTAATATATCGATAGACTGAGATATACTGATAGAAATAGATAGACTGAGAGAGATAGATAGAAATAGATAGATAGTCTGAGAGAAATAGATAGTCTGAGAGAAATAGATAGATAGTCTGAGAGAAATAGATAGATAGTCTGAGAGAAATAGATAGATAGTCTGAGAGAGAGAGAGAGAGAGAGAGAGAGAGAGAGAGAGAGAGAGAAATAGATAGATTTACAGATATATATATAGATAGATAGACTGAGATACACAGATAGGAATAGATAGATAGACTGATATACACAGATAAGAATAGATAGACTGATATATATATATATATATATATATATATATATATATA
>CM042153.1:68252998-68300498 GCA_023376005.1 Doryteuthis pealeii
TATATATATATATGTCTGTGGTGTAATGGTTAGCAAGCTAGATTCGCAAACCATTGTTAGTGAGTTCGATTCTCATTGGGCGTCCCATGCTTCTGGCCTTGTGCCGCATCTAAGCTAAGCTTAGTAAATGACTATGTGTGTGTGTGTGTGTGTGTGTGTGTGTCGTTAATTGTTTTATTTTCGTAGTTTAATCCATACATACATACATACACACCAACTGCTCTTAATATATGTATAGATAGATGGTCATTCGTTAATATATGCATACATATGAGTGGGCCATACATGTATTGTAAACTTTTGCAAAGAAAGAAAAGAAATAAAATAACACCCCCAAACATAAAGGACAAGCAGTGAACCCGTTGGATTTCCGTTGTAACGGCGGCCCATGATTATAGTAATGCATGTATTAAAGTGAAGAAGTAATTCCAATTTCATCGTTATTATCTCTGTTATAGGGCCGGTTTAGATCAGTCGGTAGAGCGTCCGCCAAGGAATCACAAGGTTCCTGGTTTGATACCGGCCCTCGTCAACTCAGCGTATGAGTAGCACAGGGATATGTTCAGATGGTAGGTGTGGCGCTCCACCTCAGACACTAAAATAATCTCCTTAGTCTGTCGCTAGTTAAAAGGGGATAGACTTCCTTGCTGTCTGGCTGTTACCGACATTAGGCCACACCGACTTTATTTTATGGCAAAAATTGGGATGATTAAAAAAAGGCGTCAAGCGTGAACGCAACCCCCACAAAATTGTTATTTAATTGTCAATTGAATTGGAATCGGATTTATTCCTTAAATTTGAGCATTTTAAACTGTATAGCTCTAATAAAATTTTGCTGCGAAGAGCCGTTATTGCTGGACTACTATTATTATATATATATATATATATATATATATATACGTAGATGGGTTACCAGGTAAGTTGATATTAGGAGGATTCTAATTTGGCCCTTTCTATCAACGAAAGAGTTGTCCGGTCCAAGTTGAGTGCTCGATGTTCAATATTATTGAACTGGGCAATATAACTGAGAAAGAAGCTGAAAAAAAGGACAATTTTCAATAAAGTTGGCGGTCTGATGAAATAGGTATACACTGATACCTGTGAACAGAAATAGATCTATAATCGCAAAATGGCCGATTTTTAAGCCTTTTCTTTACCAATTATATATATAAGTGTTGTAATGGACCCAACGAGAGAAAATTGAATATTTCATTAAAAAACAGAATATCCGCAAAATGAATTTTGTTTTTCAAAAGATTATATATATATATATATATATATATATATATATATATATATATATATATATATATATATGAGGGAAGGGGATTAGAATAAATCCGACAGAATGTAGTAGAGATATGAGGAACACAAGGAAGGACAAAACTCAGACAAACGTATGTAGGATATATTTCGCTAGAGCTTTGAGTTCGGCATCATCAGTCGTTTTATTGATTATCGAAGGTATCATACAAGTGTTTTATAGAGTGGGAAGTGGACAGGAGGGGGTGGATTGGAGAAGAGGTCAAGTGGGTGGGTTAGTGTTTGTGAGGAAAGATTTTGATTGGTCAGACGGTGATCATTGGGAAGAAAGGGAAAGAGATCGAAAGCGAAGAAAGAGGATAATCCGAGTGATAGTGGAAAAATACATTTTGAAAGGGACGAGTTTGTAGCGGAGATGGGTTAGCCATCTTGGAGACAAATTTGATTCAAAGAAGCAGTAAAGGGGATTAATAAAAGGGGAGAGGATAGGTAGGGGTGGTTATAGGTGGAGTTGGTCACTAAGTGTGAGGGAAAGGGGGTCAGGAGAGGAATATATATATATAATATATATATATATATATATATATATATATCCATCCAATCAACGGGTGAGTTAGGGAAGTTTCTATTTGGGATCATCTATATCCTCAATATATCCACATTGCATGTCCATGCAGTTGCACACCGATGAATTTATAGAAGAAATATTTCCAATTCCCAAGAAAGCTCAATATAAGATTATTAATTTGATAAATTATATATGGAGCAACACTTCGTAATGGCTATCTGACCCAACTGGGCTCTTTTATGGAGTTACCGGCTGAAATAAATTTATAATAGCCAAATGACGGTTTGATGAGTTTTTTCTTTCTTATGGAAAGTATATAGCATTCCAGGACGTTAGCCGCTTACGCCACTCCACCCCACTGGCAATGAAACTTTCAGTAACGATGCATTTATATTATTCATATAATAGCCCATTTATTTCAGTAACGCTCGTCTTAATCCCAGCACAATGACAATGTATTTCTTCTTGATTTTCAATCAATACAGGTTGAGTGCCGAAGTCTTGTTCATACAATTTTCTTTTTTTTTCTTTTTTTCTTTTTTTTTTTACAAATTGCAAAATTCGACGTTTGATTATCCAATTCCTTCGGTCCGAAATATCTAAATGACTAAATGGAAGCGAAGAAGTGGTGGAAATAGTGTTAAAATCAATGGGGCGTGATTTTTTTTTAAGCAGAAACTTTACCTTCTTTTATTTCAAATGCAATCGACTTAAGCACAACCACGATCATTAGTCCACCTGCCATTAGAACTGACTGTCGTTATGCAGTCATATATACATATATTAAGGGCAGTTGTGTGTATGTATGTATGTATGTATGTCCGGGAGAAACTAAAAAAATAAAACAATTAATGATAAAGTAAATATAGGTACACATTCACTATCACCAGATCTTGCCTTTTGAGTTTTCATGTCAGTTAACTTTGAACCCCGTAACTTTGAGGCGTAACACAGATTCTCAAATATACGTGGTTCAAAGTTAACTGACCTGAAAAAATGTAAAGGTTTTGAAATAAAATAACCGGTGCATTATATCTTTTATACATTAATATATCAACACTGAAAATTTCATTAAATTCGGTTAATTCCCTGATTTTTAGTATTTTTTTTCTTTCGGTGGGGGTGACATACGATGGTGGAATTTAGGTTCGTTAAGTTCGATTTAACCATATATACTGTCATATAGCGTAGCTTACCAAGATCAAAGCACTCAAGAATCGGCGTGGGGGTGACTGAAAATCGTCATCAACACAGCGGATAAGCGTGCGCAATGGTCGGCATTTATTATAATCGCCAAATCACGCAAATGCGTGAACATGTGCTGCTTAGTAAATATATATATATATATATATATATATGTGTGTGTGTGTGTGTGTGTGTGTGTGTGTGTGTCTGTGTGTTTGTGTCTATAATCATTTGGTTTTATACAGCCGTATGGTTTCAAGTATTCCTATGTAATACTAATAATGTATACATAATCATATGGTTTAAATTAAGTATTCCTATTTAATGATAATAATTGGCTTGCCCACAGTTATATAAGCAGCACGAACGCTTAAGCAGTCAGTCTTAACGACGACGCTTGCAATGAGTGAGACCTGAAGGCCAAACGACTTGAAAACCCGACGGATTTTTAAAAAAATTCCGGTTCATAGAGTACCTAAAAGTGGACAATGGAATCATCTATTTTCCATAAATAACGAAACATTGAACGAGAGAAGGAGCAAGACCCAACAGACTTGTCAATTTATGATTACTCATTTCACCTGTATCGTGTGTCTAAAGTAAAGTCGTCGGGGCGGCCTAATGTCGGTATCACCCAGACAGCGAGGGAGTCTATCCCCTTTTCACTAGCGCTAGACCAAGGAGATTGTTTTTACGTCTGAGGTGGAGCGCCACACCTACCATCAGCTCCTTACTTCACCGCACAGATCCATGTGTTACTCATACGCTCTACAGACTGAGCTAACCCAACACTCGTTATATTTTCTTCCAATTTTCTCTCTTATATATACTCCGGGCGGTGTAAGAATTAACTTTTGAAAGATATTGCGTGAGGGGTTGGAGTTTGTTTTGTTTTATGACAGATGACAATGCCTTTTTAATGCACACATTTGTACATAATTCTACACAATCTTATTAAAAGTGAACGAATCTTCTAATTTTAAAGTTTAACAAAAATTGTTTTAATTTTTATCTCCATTTTATCGACGAACCAAAATTACGTAAACGGGTTTTTGGCACACTCTAAATGTAAACAGATCATTGAAATCTGTTTTTTTTTTTTTTTTTTTTAATATAATAATCTTTTTTTTTTTTTTTTTTTTTGATAATAGATATAAAAAAATTGTTTTGCTGTAAAAATTCAAATACACGTTTTTTTTTGTTTTTTTTAATAAAACCAATTTTATAACAGTTAAATTCAAATTAATTCAAATATTTAAAGTTTTTCTTTTGGAGGCCTCAATGAAAAAAAAAAGGTTTTGTTTTACGACAGACGATAATCAAAACAGAACGGTTTTTTTTTTCATCGTATAATAAAATATAAATCATTAATTATAATCTTATTAATATTAATTAAGAATTTTATTGCAAAATATGCTACACAGAAAAAAAGGTAATAAGAAAGAAAAGTAGAGGAACGATAGAGAGAAAGGGGGCGAGCGCGCGGAAGTGATAACGCTAATCTGTTTTAATCGAGAGAGAGTTAAATCAAGGTTATTATTCTTTTTACATATTGAACAATTTGCAATAGCTATTAAGTAAACATATCAAAAGCTGTAATAACTAAATTATCATCATACTGCGGCATCGACGGGTTCCGCTAGTAGTGCAAAGTGTTTTAAGAGTTATTAGACGGACGATTAGGGAAAAGGCTTGTCTTTGTTTTAAGTCGTTATTTAATGTTTCAGTTTAACTGACTGAAACCCAGGAAATTAGTGTATGGATATATATATTATATATATATATATATATATATATATATATATATATACTGTATTAGCAGTACCTATGGAAATTGATCAGTTACAGGCATAATAATTGCACAATTTTTAACTATAAATAAGAATAAACTTATTTCCATTTCATAATTTGTGGAATTAATAAGAATACATCAATCTAACAAAAATAATTAAGATATAGTCTTAAAACAAGAAACAAACTATGGACATGAAATAAATATATATATATATATATATATATATATATATATACTCCATATATACATTATATACATGTGTGTGTATTATATACAAAATAGAAATATATATACACATACATAATATAACATACATATCTGTGTATTTTTGTTTTTATTTTTCATACGCATTGTATTGGCCTTCAAAATATTAATATATTATAATATATATACATATATTTTATATATATGTATTAATATAAAATATAAATATATTTACCATACATTATATAGCAAACATATCTGTGTATTATATATATATATATATATATATATATATATATATATATATACATATTTTATATATATGTATTAAATATAAAATATAAATATATATACCCATACATTATATAGCATACATATTTGTGTATTATATATATATATACATATACATATATATTATATATATGTATTAAATATTAAATAGAAATATATATACCCATACATTATATAGCATACATATTTGTGTATTATATATATCTCTATATATACTCTATATATATGTATTACATATATAAAATAGAAATATATATATACCCATTCATTATATAACATACATATTTGTGTATTATATATACATATATATATTTCATATATATGTATTAAATATAAAATAGAAATATATATATACCCATACATTATATAGCATACACATTTGTGTATTATATATATATATATATATATATATATATATATTTTTATATATATGTATTATATATAAAATAGAAATATATATACCTATACATTATATAGCATACATATTTGTGTATTATATATATATATATATATATATATATATGTATTATATATAAAATAGAAATATATATACCTATACATTATATAGCATACATATTTGTGTATTATATATATATATATATATATATATATATGTATTATATATAAAATAGAAATATATATACCTATACATTATATAGCATACATATTTGTGTATTATATATATATATATATATATATATATATATATATGTATTATATATAAAATAAAATATATATACCTATACATTATATAGCATACATATTTGTGTATTATATATATATATATGTGTGTGTGTGTGTGTGTGTGTGTGTATACACTTTATACATAAGTTTATACAATAGAAATATATATATATATATATATAATATATATATAATGCATAAGATAATATACACGCATGTGCATTATATATACAATAGAATAAACATACATTATATAACATACACACATATGTGCTTTATATATATATATATATATATATATATATATATACCCTCTTGTATGGAAGTGAAACCTGGACCCTGTACTCCCACCAAGAGAGGCGGCTAAATAGCTTCTACCTTCACTGCCTTAGACGTATACTGGGCATCACCTGGAGGAACAGGATTACTAACACAACAGTTCTAGAGAGACCTCAACTTCCCAGCTTGTGCTCTCTACTGAAACAGCTTCGTCTCCGCTGTTTGGGCCATGTCCGCCGGATGGATGCTGGACGAATCCCTAAGGACATCCTCTATGCAGTTTCTATATGTTTTCGTCTGGTAAGAGACAGATTGGTCGCCCCCAGCTGCGTTTTAAGGATGTCTGCAAGAATGATCTCAGTTGCTTTCCAGTTGGAAAAATTTGGCTCAGGACCTCCCTCGATGGTGGCAGGCTCTCCGCAGCGGACTGTTCATGTCTGAAGTTTTCTTTGTGCAACACCATGAAGCCAAGAGGTCCAGAAGAAAGCGAAGGCAACAAAGCAACGACACGTCAACATCTGCAGGGACAGTCTTCACATGCGATATCTGTGGTCGAGGGTGTTTTTCAAACATTGGACTTCACAGTCTCATGAGGCGCTGTAACTTTAGGGGCGCAAAAATTATATAGTCTTCCGAGACCACAATTCTTATATATATATATATATATATATATATATATATATATATAATTTATATATGTATTGTATATGCAATAGAAGTATATAACGAACGCACGCACATAAAGTATATATGATGTAATGAAGGACAGCAAATAAGTAAACTGCATAGACAGGTGCTCAACAGTAGACCAGATTTAAAACCTTTCGCCTGAGGATACACATGAAACTTGAGTAACGGTAATATAGTCCTGTAATCTTATATTTTAGCTTATATATATATACATATACATATATATATATAATATATACATACATATATATATATATATATATATATATATATATATACAGAGCACTGATTCTGCGATCTGCGAACACCTAATGAATATAAATACTTGCCGATCCAAATTTAGTGATCTCCAATTTTCTATTCTGCACAAGGTTAAAACGAAACAGCATTTAAACATCTTAGAAGCTGTTTCTATTTTTTTTTTCTCTTCCTATCTTGTGCAGACAAATTAGGCCTAAGCACTCACTTATTTTATTGAGTGAGCGGCTTAGGCCTGGTGCGACTTGATGGGGGTTTCTAAGTTTTGTTTTCGCCCCCCCACCCAATCTTGTCAAACCGTTTCCATATCCATTCATGTCAGTTAATTTGTTTACAACTTGACTTTTAATCGATTCCGGGTGTATAACTTGAAAAGCACCGGACGAAAGGGCCCTTGTTTTACTAATAAACAATTTTTTTATTCCGTTCATTCCATCCATTGAAGTGGTGATCACTATAATAACCCCAATATATTATATAAATTTGCCTGTACCAAAAATTTATTTAAATAAATATATATATATATATATACTAGCAAATATATGCACCCTCCGGGTGCAAGTATTTAAGTTTTAATGTAATAAAATATCGTATTAAATTAGAAAGTCTAATAAGAATGCAGATAAAAAGATTTGAAACAGAGTGGGGGTATAATAGAAAAATAGAAATGAAACTTACTCTTTCATCACTCCCGTCTTTCATTGCTGAATTTTACTTATTTAACTATTTAGTTAAATTAGGAAATAAAGAATAAAATGACAGTTATTTTTTCTTGTTAATGGATTTCATTTAAGATTCATTGGAGAGATTTTTGTTTATATTCATTAAAATAAAACCAAACAGTTAGAAATCAATAATACTAAGCACATATTTAATAAAATCACATTTTTAGGATCAATATGCAAATTAGCCTTCCCGTTCACACTGCAAACCGCTATTTTTTGTATATATAAATACAATAGCATGTTATTAGTATGTAGATATGGACAACACTAATAAAAAGGTGAAGCAATTTTATTAATAATTGAGGTTTAAATATAAATAAAATCATGAAGAATGTGATGAAAATAACTATGTTAATTGTGACTCGATTAGTAATATAGTTTCGGTTACAGACAGAAAAACACACAATCTCCATTATAATAAGATATATGACAAAATAAATTGAATAATTTAAACAGATAAACAAAACTACTCAAAAGAATATTTCATTAAGTTAAATTTTGTTTTATACAATACATCTTTGAGTGTACCGACTTTCTTTAACATTAGAATTCACAACTTCAAAAAATGCACCAACACAATTCTTAAAATTTAAACAGAAATTTTGACTTTAATAAGTTTTAATATTTACAATATGTCACTGCATAGTAGAGTAGGTTGATTTTTCACTTTTTTAAAATATCAAATTACACGAAACCCCAAAAGTTGGGTATTGGTCTATTAACTGGTACCAAAAATTAGATCTTAAACTTGCGCCAATTTTTTAGGAAATGGCATCAAAGATTGTAGACAAAAAATCCTCAGTTTTGCAATAATGGGGGGCATATTTTTAATTTGAACATTAGTTATAATTTTGTCGTTTAATTTCATTTTGATAGAATAAAATGATAACATTCTCTGGTTTAAATACTAAAATTGTTAGATTTTCTGATCAATTTTTTGCCAAATATTGCAAAACAATACATTAAATTATTGTTAGTAATCCAATCCTTCTGATCTTCGGGTCCTGTGTCCAGTGGCTTCAGCCGGTAAGATATTTAATATCAGCGTGATTTCAGGGGGTCATCCCCCCAGGCAACACTTTTCCCCTTGATTTAAAGGTGCATGGCTGGGTTTATTGCCCAGTGTCCGAGGCGCATCAAAAAGAAGAATTTCGAAGGGATTCACGCAATTTCTAAACACTAGCACGCATGAGCTTTGGTTTGTGCGTGGTTCCCTACTATAATGATCCTTGTGTTCGACTGACATTGTGGGATGTCAGTAAATATTTACTGCTGTTGTGTTTCAGCGAAAGGTGGAATGAGTATGGAGGAGAGCAGTTGGTTGGGACAGGTGTCGCAGCAAAGTCGGCACGAAGAGAACTAGCACGCTAAGAATTAATATCGTTCTTCTGCTGACCTATATCGTAAAAGCAACGGACGTTGAAGTCGAAATTAAAATTAATTTTTAAAATCCGATTCAAAAACAGTAAAAAAAAAAAATCCAAAAAATATCTCACAAACTTTTCTTTTTAAAATAAAAAAAATCTTTATCTTTTATTTATTTTTTTTTTTTTTTTTTTTTTCCTACTTGACTTTTTTTGGTAAGTCAGGTTAGTAATTGTTTTATTTCATTTATTTAACAAATCTTGAAATATTTTCTAAACTGCACATAAATATTTTAGTTTAGAAAATATTTCAAGATTCAAGATTCGTTAAATAAATGAAATAGAACAATTACTAACCTGACTTACCAAAAAGAAAGTCAAGTATTTTGAATCGGATTTTTAAAATTAATTTTAATTTCAAAATTTAGTTTGATGTGTTGCAAATCGTCGTCAAAATTTTCCGTTTTAATTTTGACGACGATTTGCAAGTTTAGCCATGCATTCTTATCTAATTTCGTTAGTCTTTGTAACCTAATATTTTTAATTACATTAAAACTTAAATACTTACGTCCGGTGGGGCGCATATTCGATCTAGTGTGAATAGCCCCACCCCTTTTTTAAGAATACAGCATCAAAAGTGAACAGAATTACAATACGCAATACGTTTGAATATTGCAAGATGAAATCTTTAAAAGAGACCTTTTTTTAAAAAAAAAGTCTATTGTAAAGTAGAAAACAACTTTAAAATATATTCTAAAATAATAAAATCGAACGTAAATATCGAAAGGGAAAAAAATGAACGTAAAAATCGAACGAAAATAATAAAATCGAACGTAAAGGAAAGATGAGAGAGAAGAGTTCAAGAATTTATGAGAAGAGAGGGGGGGGGGAATAAGCAAAAGGCACAGACGAGAAAAAAGAAACGAAAAAGAACTATATATATATATATATATATATATATATATATATATATTCGAACAAATTTGGTTAAAAAAATAATAGAATCCTTATTGTTTTTTGTCGCAAAGGTGACGCTAAATAACGTTGGCAGTTTATTTTTCAAATATTTCTAATAAGCTAGGAAAACATGATAATGCTTTGAAACCAGCGGTAATGAATCAACCATTAAATGTATGGATGATAATAATAATAATAATGATAATATCTACATCTATCTATATATATGTATGTGTGTGTGAATTACGAGATAAGTAAGGTGCGTTGGGTGATCGTGGTGATAAGCAGAAATTATTAAAGAGAAATGATTTGACTTTGTAGTTAACAAGTTGTAGAATGAATAAAAGGAAAGTGATGCTTCTTAAACGATCTTTTATAACATCCGATATCCTAATCGGAAAATAAGTTGAAGACAACAAAACAATAATATAAAGGATAATAAATATATAGATAAAACAACATCTATCAAATAAAAAATCCTGACTTCATGTATATATATATTTAGATTGATTGACTTGAGCATTTCCAATTTGAAATTTGAGTTTATTAGATAAGACCAAACCGACAATAATAATCCGATATGAAAATATTTGTACAGGCCAATGTATAAGAATTCAGACAGATTGGTAGATACTAAAAATGATCATTTTATATATATATATATATATATATATATATATATATATATAATTAAAAACCGAATTTTTGGAAAACCAGGCCGACTCGGGTTTCACGCAGATAAGGAATCTTCAGAGTAACCGTTGTTCCTCTATCGTTGTTCCAACAACAACGATAGAGGAACAACAATTACCCTCTAGATTCGTTATCAGCGTGAAACTCGAGTCGGTTTGGTTTTCGACCATTCACTTTTTAATCGTATATTTAGCTCTTTTGTACGTTTTTTGAGCTGTGAATCCCAAAGTATTTAAATTTTTATATCTATTTACTCTTTCTGGATTTTAATCGTTACTATGGCGTATATATATATATATATATATATATATATATTATAAGAGAGAGAGAGAGAGAGAGAGAGAGAGAGAGAGAGAGAGAGAGAGAGAGAGAGAGAGATGGATATGAAATGAACACGATATATAAATATATATGAAGAGAACGGGATAGATATATCAGGTTCGTAGCAGTGAGAAGGGACCCTGCCCACACGAACTTTTTTTTACCACTTGTAATATTTTTCAGGGTTTTATTTTAACAAAATGTGAAAAGAAAATACAAGAAATAAAAAATAAAAAAAACTATTAAATGAAAATACTGTCAATTTCCCTAATCATTTGATAACTTTAGGCCAAATTCAAAATTTTGCCCCCCCCCCAAAAAAAAAGAGAGCACATTTATCTCTGCTGCGGTCCTGTAGATAGATATGAAAAAGATAAATAATAAAGAAACTGAAATATATACAGTATTTGACGGCATATAAGAGCGCATTTTTCCCCAAGATTTTGGCTAAAAAAAATTGCTCTGCATCTTATACATCGTAGGTGAAGTTTGAGACCTCCCGTAGGCCTATGCAAATCTTCTCTATGATGCTCACTAACCCAGCTTACACTCAGTACATTTACCTACCCTAAACTCCATACATACTTATTTTATTGCTGGTATTGTTATAATCAAGGTTAACAGGAGCGTGTGGTGGCGAAGAAAAAACAAATACACTAAAAACTTTTTTTCCTGAATCTGACCTGCAGAAATGGGGGTGCATCTTATATGCCCTCAAATAAAATTAGGAAGCGCGTGGTGTAATGGTTAAAGTCATGGGAAATGGACTCGTCGCCCCGAGTTCAAATCCTGGACGTGGTAATTGCATTTCACTTAGCGCTAATACCCTTGGGAAAGGTATGAATCTTACTCTCCCTCCAGCTATGGGTAAATAGCAGGACAGACTGGGTTCTTTAACCATGGCTAGGTAGCCAGTCTAGGAGAAGGAAAACTCTGAATTCAAACCTGTTGAACTCCGCTTAAGAAATTGACCTTGTGTCGTATCCTGCTCGTGTGGAGGGGTTGGTAAATATATATATGCCCTCAAATACGGTAGTTACTAGCAGGACCTGCTGATATACTACAGTCAATTAAATTATTACAATGTTGACTTGAGGACTATTGCAAAATACTTCAATATGTAAAAAGTATAATAATCTTGACTTAACTATCTCTCACTCTTTTTTTCTTTTTCCTTCTTTTTATCTTTTCATCATGTTCGATTGAAATAGATTAGCGTTATCGCTCACCCCCTCTATATATTTCCCCTACTCTCTTTCTTTATTTCTTATTATATTTCGATGTCCATTTCTTCCCTTTCTTTCTTTAGGATAAAAACAGAATGGTACATTATTTAGCTGAGGTGACGACACTCAAAAACATAAGAATAATCAGGATTTACATTTTTTGCATTTTTTCTAGGACGGTATCATTTTTAACCAGAGGGTGTTGCAAGATGATAATGGTCTAAAGATTACGGAACGAGACAATAAATATTTAGAAAATAGATAGATAGATAGATAGATAGATAGATAGATAGATATGGAAAAAAATTAGATAATCAATAAACTGAAATATAGTTATGCGGAGACCGGAATAGATAGATATGAATAATGTAAAGTAAGTAAAGTTGACGGGGTGGCCTTTTGTCGGTATCAACCGGGCAGCGAGGAAGTCTATCCCATTTTGATAGCGCTAGACCAGGGAAATGTTTTTTTTTTGTTGAGGTGGGGCACCACACCTACCGCCAGCTTCCCACTTTAAGGCAAAGATCAGATTACCCGATCTGTGCTACTCAAGCGCTGCGTTGGTGAGGACGAGTATCGAACCCGGAACCTTGCGATTCCGAGGCGTGTGCTCTACCGACTGATTTAAACTGGTCCTATATATGAATATAGATACGAATAAACCAAGATAAATAGATAATTGACCGAGATAGACGAATATGAACAGACTGAAATGGTTTTTAACTCGACTCGAACACCGATCGATCTTTTTATTAAGTTCGATTACTTATAGATCAACCTTTTGATCGAATCTATAGAGGAAACTATGAAACTAGACAATCCACCAACAAACAGCCTGTTGAAGAGAAAGAAAAAAGTTGTAATGTGTCTAAAGATAGATTCACAGACAATGTTATAATAAAATGATTGGTTTATGATATTTCCATGACACGTAACATGGGGGTTGGGACACAAAATGACTTAGCTAAATAAATTACTTACTGATTTTATGACCGGAAGATACGGTTTAAAAGGTTCCGATAAAAGGGATGAAAAAAAAAACGATTACGCTACAAAGCTACTTCCCTCCATTGCATATACAGTGAGAACTCGTCGACCAGAGTTCAAATCCCTGGCGAGGCTATTTACAATTCACATAGCGTTACTAACCCTTGGAAAAGGTATGAATCCAACAATGAAAAAACAAAACAAAAACAAAAAGAACAAAAAAAAACAAAAAACCGATTACGCTACAAAGGCAAGCCGGGTGTCCAGTGACTTCGGCCCTGGACCTTACAAGCAAACATCGTTGATCCCAGGGGACCATCCCCTCAGGCAACACCTGCCGCCCCTTGATTTAAAGGAGCAGGGCTGGGTTCATTGCTTAGTACCTGAGACCCCCCCCCCTTGATGGAAAATGCCGACGGAATCAATGCATTTTTTGCACCCGCCATCCATGAGTTTCGGTTCGTGGGTAGTCCCACATTAATAGGGCCTTGTGCCTATCCCGTACACGTGGGGTACGTGGTAAATAAAGCTAATTCCCTCCATTGCATATACAGTGAACACTCGTCGACCCGAGTTCAAATACTGGACGTGTCTGTTTGCATTTCACATAGCGTTAATAACCCTTGGAAAAGGTACGAATCCAACTATTCTCCCTATGGATAAATAGTAGGACAGGCTGGGTTCTTTAACCTTGGCTAAGTAACCAGTCTAGTAGAGGGAAAACTGTATTCAAACCTGTTAAAATCCGCTTATTGACCTTGTGTCACATCCTATTCGTGCGAAGGGGTTGGTAAATATCTATATACAGTGCACATTAGAAACATACCGAATTTGACGGCTTATAAGGTCAAGGGTCAGCTTTAGGATACCGGTTAATGGAGTTCTAGTGCTGCAGTGACCCTTAAATTAAGCCGAAAATATTTCTGCAAATGTAAATAAAGTCTGAATACGTATGGAAGTTTAAAATCGAAAACCCATCACTTGACATTTGTAGTTTAAACCAGTTTATTTATCATTTTTTTTAAATGCCTGTCCAAATTGAGGTGCATGTTTATTATATATGTATGTATATATATATATATATATATATATATATACAGACACACACACAAGGTGTGTCAAAAAAGTATCAAGATTTTTTGTACTTTTACAACTTGTATTCTGAAAAAAAATTAACGTTCCATTCATTGCTCATTTCTATCTTGGTAAATACAGCTTCAATCTCGATACCTTTATGACACACCTTGTATTCTGAAAAACAAAACAAAAAAAAAAAAAACATTCCATTCATTGTTAATTTCTATCTTGGTAAATACAGCTTCAATCTCGATACTTTTATGACACACCTTGTATATATATATATATAATATATATATATATATATGTGTGTGTGTGTGTGTGTGTGTGTGTGTGTGTGTGTCAAAAGATAATTGGAAAAATATAGTTTGCTATGGATGAAATTTATTGTAATTCGTGAAGACGTGTTTCGACCAAAATTAGCTTACATACACAGTATTCTATTTAAAACTATTTCAAATACAAAAATGAAATAATAATAGAATACATAACATTAAGCATGCAAGGAAGGTCATCATCAGGACAGAGTGTTTTGATTTAAAAAAAAAAAAAGAAAAGAAAAATAGAGAATAATACAAGAGAAATATTCGAAATTGATTACGTCATAAACCCTATATCTACCCTAAAAGGAATATATATTAAAATCAGTTCCGACACAAACCATAATTGTATTAGCTAGAAGAGAATTTTAAAGAATCCGAAACACGTGTGGCGCCTATTGAAATAAAAAAAATGAATAAAAACAGTGAGGTACTAAAAATATTCAAATATGTTAGAAATTTGCGATAAAAATTAAGGTTGATAATACCCCCTCCACCTCATGATATTATTTCCAATTATTTAACAAGAAATTTTTATCTTATTTAATATCCGTGGTTCTATGGCTCGTTTTTTTTGGGGGGTGGGGGTGGGGGTGGCTTAAGCAGACCGTGTCATTTGTTTTCAGATTAAAAGAAAAAAGTTCGTGACAATTTAAGTTGTCTGATTCAATCGGCGTGAATTCAAGCCCTAACCTTAAATGGATTGATTTGAGATCAATACTCCAATATGAACCAATTATGATAGACTAGCAGAGTGACCCGGCGTTGTCCAGGAAAAGTAAAGATAGGATACGAAATGCTTTGATGAATTAAGTATGGTAGATATTTTAGTAAGTGTCTTTCGATATAGAAATATGAACACGACAACAGAGAAAAAGTTTTAAATCAAGAAAAAGTCTCATTAGTTTCTGAGAGCTTCTTTGTACACAACATTTCTTATTCTTCCATCTTCTGCACATTATATATATATATATATATATATATATATATATATATATATATATATTTAAAAAGAATTTTGAGATGAAACAAAGAAATCACAGTGCTCAACCACAAATTTGTAGGAGCTTTATTTATTTATTTGAATTTTTTAAAACATTATATTTAAAAAATTCAACATATATATATATATATATATATATATATATATATTAGAGAGAGAGAGAGAGAGAGAGAGAGAGAGTCAAGGAAACCTGATGATGATGATGATGATTCTTTTTCTTTAGATTTGGGGAGAGAGAGGGAGAGAGAGAGAGAGAGAGTCAAGGAAACCCGATGATGATGATTCTTGTTCTTCCATCTTCTAGAGAGAGAGAGAGAGAGAGAGAGAGAGAGAGAAATAGGGAAACCCGATGATGATGATGAAACATCCACGGTTTCTGCTAGTTAATATCAATACAAAAAATACAACACACAAACCTTATTTAATATTCTTTTTTAAATACTTGAATTATTTCTTTTACTCCTTGTGAGTTTTTCATACAAATTCTAGCTGATGTTTTTCCTTCTTTTTTGCACTGGAGACTGAGTGACAGCAAGTCTATTCGGGTCTCTAAGACTCTCCTAATTATCCTAGCAGATTTTAGCAGTGCTGTGTGTCTGAATGGTTTCCATTCTTCCTATAATCTTTAGTTTTTGAGTCTCTTTTCTAGGTTCTTGGGGGCTATTTCAAGGGCCCCGAATATGATTGGTAGCAATGTCACTTTCATGTTCCACAGCTTTTTCAGCTCTCTGGCAAAGTATGTGTACTGTTTTTAGCTTTCTTTCACTTTCACTCTGTGATCAGCTGGAACGGCAAAGTCCACTAGATGCAAGGTTGTTTCTTCGGTGTTCTTCCAATATGTGATCTACCGAAGACTAGTGATCTACTAGTCACGATTGATATTCATGGCATGTGATCTACTAGGAAAAAAGAAGGTAGGGTTAAGGTTAATTTAATGGGAAAATAATGGGTAAATCACATATTGGATTAGAAACCATTCGGTAGATCACATATTGGAAGAGCACCGTTTCTTCTTTCTTAATCAAAACTAAGTATGATCGTTTGATTTTTGGTTGGGTGATCTGTTTGTATCTCAAAGTCACAGATTATTTTTATTCTTTGGTACAAATTTAAAGAGATGAAAAACTGTTTCAGTTGTTAGAATAAGTCTAATTTTGTAAATCAATTATTTAAAAAAAATTCATAACTCTTTCTTTTTGGTATTTTTAAGAATCAGTCATTAGAGGAGACGTCTGGGAAACAGAAGGTTCTGGGTTCGATATCGAATTTCGCCAACTCAGCGCATGGGTATCACCGGTTGGATCTGTGTGGTTAAGTGGAGGAGCTGATGGTGAGTGTGGTGATCCACCTCGGACGCAAAAATTATCTCCCTGGTTTAGTGCTAGTGAAAACGGTATAGGCTGTCCGGCTGATACCGGGGATAGGCCATTCCGCCGACTTTATATATATATATATATATATATATATATATATATATATATATATATATACATGTGTGTGTGTGTGTGAGTGGTAGAAATATGAGGAATGAAAAAACAAAACTCAGACAAAAATGTGACGAAGCAGAGTTCAATATTCCAGCGAAATATACTACACATTTTTGTCTGAGTTTTGTGTCTTTCATTCCTCATATTTCTACCACATTCTGTCGGATTCATTCAAATCATCTTTCCTCTCTCACACACACACACACACACACACACACGTATATATATATATCGGCATCGTAGCCACGGAAGACCATAGATTTCTTGTGCCCTGAAGTTACGTTCTAGCACAGCACCTTCTGTGATTGTGAAGGCCCATGTTTGAAAAACAGTTTCGACCACAGATGTCGCATGTGAAGGTCAGTCCTGAAGATGTTGATGGTGTGCCGGTGCTTTGTTGCTGTTGCTTTCTCTTGGACCTATTTGCTTCATGGTGTTGCGCCAGGGTGACTTTAGTCATAAATAGTCCGCTATGGAGAACCTATCGCCAGCGAAGGCGGTCCTTTATATATATATATATATATATATATATATATATATATATATATTCCGGGGAGGAGAAGGAACAGATACTACAATTGAATCCAATTCCAAAGACAGACGAAATCCATTCTGATCCTCGTCTAAAGTGCCAGAATGCTACGCTTTGATCCCAGACAGAGATGCCAATCCATACGGAAATAATCTCATCATTACGACTTGAAATATGCAAGTTATTAGATAAAATTAAAAATACTAGTTTACTCATACTGCAAATATAACTTAATTTGACTTCAAAATATTGAATAATTATATATATCTTTAGTTCCCAATCAGTCCCACAAGCGTGGGCGCCCTACGTGGTTAAACGGTTAGCGAGCTAAACTAACAGATCATTGTTAGTGAGTTCGATTCTTACTCGGTGCTTCACACTTCTAGCATTGCGCCGAACTTAGGCAAGCTTAGTAACTGACAGTTATACAACTGGTTTTAGGTAGGTATTTATCTAACCCGTTTGCCATGGGTAGAATGGGGCACAAGATCGCATGGATGAGACATCCAGCGAGGATCGAACTCCCTATTTAGTAGTTATGGATCTGCATGGCTAGCTTACTAACCATTACACCACTATGGGGGGTCCCTGCAGGCGTATAATAGGTATTTATCCAGCCCGTTTGCCATGGGTGGAATGGGACACAAGATCGCATGGATGGGACATCCAGCGAGGATCGAACTCACTATACGGTAATAATGGATCGGCGTGACAAGCTCGCTAACACAGCGATTGAACGCCCACTACAACTGGTATAATTATATTGTAAATTCAATATCTTAATTTCTGTTGAGAAATAGGAAATATCTCTTTTTTGTGGTGTTCAATAAATCTTTATTTCTATCTTCGTAATTCGATTTATAAACGGTAGGTTCTACTTAGTAGTTCGATCTATAAGCGGTAGGTCTTACTTGCCAAATTAGTAAACTATGATTTTGCTGATGAGCTTACGAGACACTGTTCTACCGCAAGAGTATACCAGAGGGGCAATCGTAGCTACAGAGCTAAACATAGTCATCATGGTAAATAATAATTGTAATTAGCACTGAAATCCTCGGTCGTATTATTAGTAGTAGCAAGAGCCCTGCTATTAGGACTAATGTAAGACTTATTGGTAAGTAGAGAAGAAAGAAAAAAAAACAGCTTGCCTCGTGGTTGGGGTGGTTGGTTATATAATATATATATATATATATATATTATATATAATATATATATATATACGTCGGTAGCTTTTAAACCATTCGATTTTTAATGTATATTTAGCTCTTTATATTGAGCACATTTAAATCGGTTTTAGGAAAAAATCCAGGAGTAAATAGTATTTTATGTTTGTTTGCTTGGTGGATTTAATAGTAACTGCAATATATATATGTGTATGTGTGTGTGTGTGTGTGTTCAAAAGATAATTGGGAAAATATATATACTTTGGTATGTATGAAATTTATTAGTTATTTGTGAACACTTATTTCGACCAAAATTTGCTTAAATACACTTTATTCTATTCAAAGCTATTTCAAATACAAAAATAAAATAATAATAGAAGACAAACATTAAGCATGCAAACAGAAGGTCATCATCAGGACAGAGTGTTTTGATTTTTAAAAAAAAAAGAAAAAAAAGAAGAAAAAAAAGAGAAATATTCAAAATTGATTACGTCATAAACGTAGTTGATGATGATGATGATGTTGATGATCAAGTTGAAAATGAAAAAAAGCCAAGATTTCCAATGCTGATTTTCAAGAAAGATAAATCCTTGTATTCATTTACCCAACCCATTCGCACAATCAGGATGCGACGCAAGGTCAAATTTTTAAGCGGGGTTTAATAAGCTTGAATTTAGTTTTTCTTCTCCTAGACTCCCTCGCTGTCCGGCTGATACCGACAATAGGCCAATATGCCGACTTTACGTTTTACTTACTAAATATATACATGGATATTCCTCCCAAACTTAGTGTATATATTACTTTTTTAGCCTTACCCCAAATATGATGATTATATAAGAAACTTTTTTAAAATTCACTCTGGAATAATACAGGGGATTAGAGGCATAATATCTACAGACTTTTTACAAGTGAGTCACGCTAACCAACTGGCTAGTAGTCTTATGAATTCCATCACTAGGTGCCCAATTACCGTGTCCTTGTGCCAGACTATGTTCAAGTTGAGAGATCAGTGAAAAGGCGACGATTCTTCCAAGCCGTAGTTGTATCAGTGCTGCTGTATGGCTACACCACTCGGACCCTAACGAAGCGTCTAGAGAATAGGTTAGATGCGAGCTGCACGAGAATGCTGCGTGTGATCTTAAACAAATTGTGGAAACAACACCCCACATGGAAACAGCTGTACGATCACTAGCCCCCCCCCCCATCAAATAAATCATCAGTGAGACGAACAAGACATGCTGGTCATTGCTGGAGAATCAAGGACGGACTCATAAGTGACGTTCTCCTGGAGAAAACAGCACATTGACCAGCACTGCACAGATACTGGATGCTGCGAAGAGGACCCCTCGAGGGTAACGCATGAGAAGGACGGTTAGCGAGAGATTGTCATGGATATATGTGCTGCTAGCGTGATATGACGGTAATGATGATGCTCGTTAATAATGAACCAAAAAGCAAAAAAGTTTTGCGCCCACAAAGGAGCAGTCTGGTGTGCCTTACGTGGTATAAAGGTTAGTGAGCTAGACTCGGGTCGATGGTTGATGAGTTCGATTCTCAATAAGTAAAAAAAAAAAGTCGTCGAGCAGTCTAAAGTCGATATCAGCCAGACAACGATGGAGTCTATCCCCCTTTCACTAGCACTAGACCAAGGAGATTGTTTTTTAGCATTTGATGTGGAGCACCACACCTACCATCAGCTCCTCACTTTACCGCACAGATTCCTGTGCTAATCATACGCTGAGTTGGCGAGGGCAGGATATCGAATCTTGTGGTTCCCAGCCGAACGCTCTACCGACTGAGTTGACCGGCCCTCATACCCCATAATTTCTAGCCTTGTACCAAACTAAGTTTAAGCTTTAGTGTTGTTAATAAATAAATAAAAATTACGCTAGTCACTGGGTTGAGGAACAATTACTTTTGGCTTTTCATAAACAAAAACAATTAGGTAAGAAAATAATCACCGGATAAAAAGCTCAAAAGCCAGGAAATGCCCAAATTAGATACCTGTTAAGTCATGATTTATAAACAAGTGGGTAGGGATAGAGAGAGAGAGAGAGAGAGAGAGAGAGAGAGAGAGAGAGAGAGAGAGAGCGAGAGAGAGCAAACATAATTAATGATGTCCCTTTGGCCCTACTCTAAATTTCCGGTTAGAAATGCAGGGGTTGGGGGGTTAAGGGCTAGAGAAGAAGGATGAGAGTCACCTAGGTGGGATGGTTGATGTTGGTGAGGAAGAAAGAGGCGAAAGGACAGCAAGGAGTGAAACAGTTAATCCAATTTCATGCAAGAAATGTGAAGGTTCCCACGAGAAAAAAAGAGGAAGTTCTTTCATTCATTCATTCATATATATATATATATATATATATATATATATATATATATGCGCGCTATAGGGATGCAATTTCCAGTCGATGGTACAAGTCCAAATGAGTTTAGATGAGAATGACTGAATTTTAACAAGTAGTGTTTACAGTTCTAACGTCGTCGTCATCGTCATGATCGTGAAGGTAAAAGTAAAGTCGTCGGGGCGGCCTAAAGTCAGTATCAGCCAGTCAGCGAGGGAGTCTATCCCCTTTTCAATAGCGCTAGACCAAGGAGATTGTTTTAGCATCTGAGGTGGAGCGCCACACCTACCATCAGCTCCTTACTCCACCGCACAGATCCCTGTGCTACTCATACGCTGAGTTGGCGAGGACCGGTATCGAACTAGGAACCTTGTGGTTTCTAGCCGAACGCTCTACCGACTGAGCTAACCCAGTTATTATTATTTACTAAGTTTTGCTTTGTTTGGTACAGAGACCTCATGCCGCACTGTCGGTTGGGGCTGTAGAATATGCCGATTGTACCTCTGCATGGGGGGGGGGTTCGCTATAGGCTACCTGTTGGCTGTGAGTGGCAACTCATGCTTAAGGATGGATTCCTGATGGCTGAGCAGTCCGACATGCAATACTCCACTTTGGCCCATACTTAGGCTAGTCAGGTGGTCAGAGAAGCTCCCTTCAATCAATTGGTTGGTCACGTCAAACCCAACCACTTATAAGACTGTCTCAACCCTATTGCCCTCATCGCAAATCCACAATCCTTTTTATCATATGTACTATTAGGCGACAGATGAGTGTCTTTGTGCCTGGGTATGAGGTTAAACTGCATCTAATGGCCAAGTTCCAATTCTGGAACTCTGGGGAATGTGGAGAACCCATTCATCACCATTACTCCCAGGTCCACTCTTGTTAAATAATCTATGCGGTTGCATAAGATTATTGTCAATCCCCTATATTTCTAAAGGGATGGCCCTTTTCATATCACGGGCGGGACTTTCCATGGAATAGTACAGAAAGCCCCGTGGGACCTGGTTGGGTCCTCAGTTTCAGTTGGACGTCAGGCAGAGAAGATGTCCTGCCTTAACTGGAACTCACTGCATACGCGCGCTATGTTAGTCAATTGTTTAGTTACATAAAATGTTTAGTTAAGTAAATAAAAGCTTAAGAAAATAACACGGTCTTGTGATTAATGAATGTCTTGGTAACAAGACTGATCTAGAAGAAGAAATGAGTTAAGTGTGCCCGACCACCAAGACGAAGTCCAGATGTTAGAAGAAGACGTAAGATAGAAAAGACGTCAGAAGAAGAATAGAAGAATAGAAGTAAGTAAAGAAAAGGGTATACAACACTCTGACCAGGAGTGGTAGTACCTGTTATGGTCCCATTTAGGGGTTAAATAGAAACAAAAACGAGTTTAAAAATGTGCTTAAAAAAACTGAGTTTTTAAAAAACTGAGTACCCAACAAGAATGAATAAAACAAAACGTCTTTGGCATAAAATAACCCAATAAGGGTTGACATGCCATAAAATCCAACCAAACTAAGTGGTCACTCAACTAAATGCTCGTTGCTGCTTAACTCCGGTTATTATTGTCCTTTTTTTTTTTTAGATAAAGGAATGTCAATTATTATCATTAGTAGTTATAATTTTATTTCGTATTTTCTACCATCATTTTTCAATCTTAGTTTGTTTTATTGCAATTAATTCGGTTGGTTGGCTGGATTTTTCTATCATTCCTCATATTCCTTAATATCATCATATATGTTTCTCCTGATGATTGCTCTCTAAAGTTGTGCATGAAACCAAATGGTTGCTGATAAGCATCCATGTAATTAAAGATATGTACTATATAAAAAAACCTAATATATCATAAAAGAAAAGATGAACAAAAGTGATAAGACAAATAGGAATATTTCTTTTATATTTTTTTTTAGCATTGTTTTTCAACAGGTTTCGACTGTATGTCCTCATCAGGAGAAAAGTATATGAAAAAAATGCTTTTAGAAAGTTTATAAAAGTTTTCAAAGTAATTGATAAGCCACAAAGAAGAGGTAGAATATATATATATATATATATATATATATATATACATTCCTTAAAAACCTATATTATCTGTCACACATTTATTGTTGTTTAAAAAGCTAAAGCAATGTCTTTGTGCCTGGGTATGAGGTTAAACTGCATCTAATGGTCAAGTTCCAGTTCTGGAACTCTGGAAAATGTGGATAACCCCTTCATCACCATTACTCCCAGGTCCACTCTGACCTGAAGTGGCAGTACCTGTTAGCGTCCCATCTATGGGTTAAATAGAAAAAAGAATGAGTTTAAAAATGTGCTTAAAAAAACTGAGTTTTTAAAAAAACTGTTTTATAATATATATTATATATATATATATATATATATATAAAACAGAGTGGGCAGTCATCATGCCATGTTGATTACTGTGTCCACATTGTTTATATTTACATACACTCTAACATTGAATACATTTTCTCTATAAATAACAAACCTTATACACAATAAGTAAACGTGTGTGTGTGTGTGTGTGTGTGTGTGTGTGTGTGTGAATATCTCCCCAGAGAAATTATTAAAGTTGGGGTGAACACAAATATAGATCCCCTCCCCCCACATTATTATTATTATTGAGTTGGAAATTTGATTGGAAGACATTTTGTTCTATAAGTTACAGCATCTTAATGATATTGTGCTAACAAAATTCTGTCTCTGATTTTCCATTCTTGCTCTGTTATGTTAACGTATATATAAAAATTAGATCATTATAATATAAATTAATTAGTGTGTATTTTTTTTTTAAACAAGTTCAAAAGTTGAATGAAAATATGTGAACTAAATTTATATTAATTCTCTATTCAAAAAAAAAAAAAGAAAAAAAAAAAAAAATCTTGAGTCGAGATATATCGGGAAGGATGATTGAAATTATTCAGAGATAAGAATATAATAAGCAGAACAGAAGCAAAGATACAAAAACAAAGAAAAGTCATTGAAATGAAAATGAAGGAAGAAAGGAAGATTTAAGAAAAAGAAAATGAAGAAAAGGAAGAAGAACTTATTAATTAAAAAAGAAGAAAAAAAGAAGAAAGAAAAACAAAAAAAAAAAACAAAGACAAGTTATTGAAATGAAGATGAAGGAGAAAAAGAAGATTTAAGAAAAAAGAAAAAGAAGGAGAAAATGAAGAAAAGGAAGAAGAAGAACTTACTAAGTAAAAAAGAAAAAAAAAAGAATGAAGAAAAGAAAGAAAGAGAAAAGGAGAAATGAAGAGTATGATGAAAAAGTTTACTAAGAAAAAAGAAAAGTAAAAAAGAATGAAGAGAAAGAGAAGAAAAATGATGGAGGTGAAAAAGAAAACAGGGAGGTATAATAAGGCGAAGAAATGAAAAGTAAGGGAAAAAGAATGGAAATGGCGGAGGGGGAAGAGGAGGAGGAGGAGGAGGAGGAGGCGAAATTATAAAAGAGAAGGAGAAGAAAGAGAAAAAGGAGAATGAGAAGAATTTGAGAGAAGAAATGGAGAATGTGGAGAAGAAAATGAAAGAAAAGAGAAATAAAGAAGGAGAAAGAGATATGATCGAGGAGGAGGAGGAAGAAAAACAGGCTGGTAGGGAATGAAAGATAAAGTAAAGAAAAAAGATAGGATGGGGGTGGAGGAGAAATGAAAAAGGGGGATAAATATGAATTAAATGGAAAGGATGGATGGTAAAATGAAAGAAAGAAAGAAAGAAATGAAAAACAAAAACAAACAAAAATCAGGGAGAGAGAGAGAGAGAGAGAGAGAGAGAGAGAGAGAGAGAGAGTGTGTGTGTGTGACTGAGAGAGATAAGAGCAAAATAGAGAACATGTGAGAGAACAGAAGGAGTGGAGAAGAAGAGCGTGAGAGAAAAAGAAAGAACCAGAAAGAGAAGAGAGGAAAAAAGAAGAGAGAAAAAAAGAAGAGAGAGAAAAAGGAAAGGTGGAAGAGTAAGAAAGAGTCTAAGAGAAAAGAAAAATGAGAGAATTGAAAAAAATAAATAAAAACAAGAAGGAAAAAGAGAGAAAAAGAAAGGAAAATAGAGGTAGTTTACACAAGAGAAAAGAGAAAGGAAAATAGAGTCTGTGTAAGAGAGGTGAAAAGAAGAGAAATATAGAGAGATAGGTAAAGAGGATAGAAGGGGGAAAATAAAGACAGTCTACATAAGTGAGAGAGAGAGGGGGGATAAAAGTAGAGAAAAAGAAGGGAGAAAAATAGAGGCAGTCTACATAAGAAAGAGAGAGAGAGAGATGGAGAAAGAGAGAGAGGGAGAGAGGATAAAAGTAGAGAACAGAAGGGAGGAAAATAGAGGCATAAGAAAAAGAGGGAGAGAAAGAGAGAGGATAAAAGTAGAGAAAAACAAGAGGGGAAAATAGAGGCAGTCTGTGTAAGAGAAAGAGAGACAGGAGAAAAGAAGAACAAGAATAGGGAGGAAAATAGTGACAACATGTGTAAGAAAGAGAGAGAAAAGATGTAAATAGAGGCAGCCTGTGTGTGTGTGTGTGTGAGAGAGAGAGACAGAGAGAGAGAGAAAATATAAAATACAAAGTAAGAAGGCCTAAACAAAAGAAAGAGAGATGATGAGTGAATGAATTATGTAGATTTTCACAGAATAGAAATCAGATAATTCTTTTGCATTCCTATCTGGCACTTGTTGGAAAAGTTTATCTAAAATTGGAAAAAAAGAGGAACGTAAAGAATTTGTGAAAGCTTCAGCCAATGAGAGAAGAAAGAAACAATGAAAGAATTAATAATTAGGGAAAAATTTTAATAATATAAATTATTCTGGAAAGAGGGTAAAAAGTTGATAATTACAAAAGATTGTTTAGTTTTATTTTGTCTTTCTGCTTTCCTTAAAATATATATTGACGAGGAAAGAATATATATATATATATATATATATATATATGATGAACAATTGGTCGGGTTTCAATCTTTGACAAGGAAAGAATGACAGTGATTGAAACAAATCTTTTCAGCTGAATAAATTTGCAGAAAAAAAGATATAAACTGTCAACACAAAGTGAACATTATATATATATATATATATATATATATATATATATATATCAATTTCAAGGGAAGAAGTTTTAGTTTTAGTGGCAAAAGTTTATTCTTAGGAGCCATAGATAAAAAATAATCATAAACCAGGAGAGTATATATAATTTTAGCTACCTATAATTTTTTAGTTCTCCTGAGGAAGGTGTATCTTGAACACGGAAACTGTGGTAGAGATAAAAACTTTTCTATATATATATATATATATATATATATAAAATAAAGCAACCCTAATGGGTCAGAGAATATCTACCTAGGTTTCTCATAATGGATCGTCAAGATAATAATGAGTCAAAATTATACTGATGATCCATTAGGAGTAACCTAGGTAGATATTCTCTGACTCATTAGGCTTAATTTATAATTATTCATTAGCTATACTTTTTGTATTGAGAATTTTAGTATATTTAACTCTTTCAACTCTTTCAGTATATTTTCTGGGGGTGCATATGATTTGTCCTTACATATATATAATTTATATATATAAAATATTGCACAGCAATTCTAATCAATGTACTAAAATCATACATGAACAAAAATGTATATATATAACAGTACACATAGTTGTATGTAAATATAGACACACACAAGCTAACTACCAGGACACACACAAATGAATACACCTGTTGTATCTTCTTATAAGAACACAAAATGTATACTTATATAAATGCAAACAAAATACATATAACAGACATCGGAAGAAAGGTGAAAACAGATCAAAGAAATCAGCCAAGAGAAACACAGATGAACTGTGCATGAATTAAATGGTCATATATATATATATATATATATGTATATATATATATATACTAGACCCATTGGGTGACTCATTCAGCTCTGTGTAGATAACTGAGATGAGGGAAAAGGGAGTTAGCAAAGCGAATAAAATAAAAAAAATAAAAAAAGAAATACGTCCGGACGAAACCTTAAAATCATTTTGTAAGCTAAGAAAGTAAATATTTGACCTCATTTAAGCTACGGGTTGCTGGTTGTGAAATTTAATATAGAAATACATTTCAAATTCTCCCAGCTCTCTCTCTCTCTCTCTCAACTTTCCAGAGAAACTAACATTATATAACGAGGAGGTAGTTAAGAGAAAATTGAGGGGAAGAAAGAGATAGACACAGAGTAAAGTAAGAGATTTGTCAGTTTTTGACTTAATTGCAAATTACAACTAATTAGAACCAATTAAAACAGAATTTTTTTCAAACATAATTCAATCCTAAAAGAAAGGAATAATTTAGTATAATTTTCATGTCATTAAACTAAACAGTAAAAAAGCGTTTAGGAAGCAAAAGTTGATTAACTCAGCTTTAGTATAATAATAGATATCTATGAACCCAAACATAGATCATATAAGCTTGAAAAGAATTTTAAATAATCTGATTATATATATATATATATATATATAATATATATATATATATATATAAATAAAGGTGAAGAAAAAGTGATAAGACAAACTGGAATATTTCTTTTATGCTATTTATTTTTTGATTGTTCTCAACTAGTTTTGACCTTAGGTCATCATCAGGAAAAAAATTCTTGTGAAAGAAATTGTTTATAGAAAATTTAAAAGAGTTTTCTATGTGTTTGACAAACCACAAATATTCAGGCAAAAAAAAATTATAAGAAGTGGCAAATCCATCTGTTCAGTGAAAAACCTCTTTTAGTTGAATTCATTTGAAATTTTCTTATATATATACACTTGAGGAAATATGAAAACTTGTGTGTGTATTTGTGTCTCTGGTGTGGGCGTCTGGCTGATGAGTTTTTACTTAGGCTTTGGAGTTGTTTGTTTGAAATTGGGGTGGAGTGGAGGGAGAATGATGGTCAGAAGATTGTGCTATATACATCTTCCAAACTAGGAAATGCCAAACCTGCCTAGAAAATCAGCATGCAAAATCCCAGCTTTTCACACCAGCTATCTTTTCATATTTCCTCATCTCTGCATACATTGTGTACAGATTTGGGAGTTTGACTAATTTGCATATAAATCAGTACCCCTGTAACACTGTATCGAGTGTGGGTGTCTTAATTTAAGTATGTATTCTTGGCAAATTATATTTCCACAATCTTGCCACACAATCAGAATATTGAAAATTAATTTTATTTTCATTTAATAAAGGGTACATATTTCTAAAATTGCCTTCTACAGGAAAAAGAAAGAAAGACAAAAAGTAAGAAATATCGACTGTTCCTAAATTAAAAAGACATGATATCCATATTAAGATAACACCGTGAAAAGTTGTCCCAGTTGGATAGCTTACTGGTTAAAACAGTGATCTAAAAATGATTTTACACACACGCGCATTATATATATATATATATATATATATGGTTCAATTTAACCACATACCTGCTAGAATTATTCAAGGAGGAAATATTTTTTAACTTTCTTTAATAATTAACATGCGGTCCTTTCAAAATTAAGGGAAATCTAAGATCTTTGGTTTAGAAAAAAATCAACTTTTCACCCACCCCACCCCACCCCCACATGCACACTCAGACATACAAGAATTAATCAAGTGGGAAATATTCTTTAACTTCCTTTAATAATTAACATGTGATCTTTCCAAAAATGATACATAGATAATTTAAGATTGGTAAAAATATTTATAATTATACATGAAAATTAATGAATATAGGAAGGATCTAAAATATAAACAAAGTAATTTTAATGTCTCATACTAAAAAATATCCATTGGGTATCCCATTGTGGTGTAATGGTTAGGAAGCTAGTCTCGCAGATCCATTACTACTGAATAGCAAGTTCAATCTTCCCGAGATCTTTGGTTTAAAGAAATAAGTCAACTTTTCACACACACGAGCACATGCATGCACACACACACTCACACACATGCATGCACACACGCTCACATACACAGATGCTCACATACACCTACACACACAGATGCTCACACACACCTACACACACATGCTCACACACACACATGCACACAAATATTATTTAAACTTTCTTTACTAATTAACATGTGGTCCTTCCAAAAATAAGGAAAATCTAAGGAACATCCTGCAATCTTTGGTTTAGAAAAAAAATAACTCATCACACATACACATACACACTACCCCACATATACATATGCTTGCATATATACACACCCCTCATACACACAGACATACAAAAATTATTCAAGGTGGAAATACTTTTTAACTTCCTTTAATGATTAACATGTGGTCTTTCCAAAATTAATACATAGATAATTTAAGATTGGTAAAAATATTACTAGCAAATATATACACCCTCCGTAGGGTGCAAGTATTTAAGTTTTAATGTAATAAAATATTATATTAAATTAAAAAGGCTAATGAAACTAAATAAGAATACAGATAAAAAGATTTGAAACAGGTGGGTATAATCGAAAAATAGAACTTAAACTTACCATTTCTTCACTCCCGTTTTTCATTGCTAAAATTTCCTAATTTAACTATTTAGTTTAAATAGGAAGTAAAGAATAAAATTACAGTTATTTCTTCTTGTTAATGGATTTCTTTAAAGACTTATACCCAAGATTTTTACTCATATTCATTAAAATTAAACCAAACAATTAGAAATCAATTATACTAAACACATATTTATTAAAATCATATCAATATAAAAATTAGCCTTCCCGTTCACACTGTAAACTGCTATTTTGTTGTATATTTAAATACAATTGCATGATCATAGTATGTAGATATGGTTACTAGTATTAACAATGTAAAAAAAATTGTTAATAATTGAGTTTTAAATAAAATAAAATCATGAAGAATGTGACGTGAATAATTAAGGGAATTGTGATTTGAGTAGCAATATAGTTTCGGTTACAGACAGATAAATACACAATCTCCATTATAAGATATATATATATATACATAAAAGTTTCTGTCCCATTAATGAACATTACTGAATAGCAAGTTTGATCTCTCTCTCTCTATATATATATATATGAAAGGTAAAATGGATATTGAATCCAACAATATGTGTAGAAAGTTTTGTAGAAAAAATAACAAGATGTTAAAAGTTTTGCTGGCAGAAATCTGTTTCGACATTATGAAGATGTCTTTATCAAAGCAATATTGTAAACGGAAAGACGAAATAAATATATCATTAATCACGAGGCACAGAATGCTCTCGATCGATTTTTTGAAAATTCCGGTACTGATCGAGAGCTATTTCTTACACATAAACCAGCACATATATGATAAAAAGGGTTGGGGTTGCCATAAGGGCAATAGAGTTGGAACAATCATATTGGTGCTAGGGCTTGACGTGACCAGTCGATTGATCAGAGGAGGCCTCTCCAACCACCAGTCTAGCCTAAGTAAGGATCCAGATCCACTGGACAAGCACTCTTCAAGGATGGCCCATAAGATTGTAACAAAAATTACCCTCAAATCTGTTTTCATCTTATTCAGTTAGCATACAAGTTTTCAGACAGTTTTTTTTAGTACTGTCTACTTGGGAAATGCCCAACAAATAATGCAATGTATAAAGTAACTGTAACAACAGAAGACAACAAAAATAATGAATAATGAAAAATAATTAAAATTTTACTTTCTGACTTAGGTAAGGTATGAACCTGCTCATCCCCCAAACAATTGGTTAAATAATACTACTACTGTTCTTCTACAAGGGTGGTTTTTGCATTAACTCTTAACATCCTGTTGAGAATTTTCTAAGTCCAGAGTGCCATTCCTATAAAGATCTATCAAAAATGCTAAAAATGGCCTTTTCATTTAAAGTCACCTGTTATGTTAAGAGTTGATATGCATTTAAACAAAGGAAGACTGATTTCACTTTACTGTCTACAAAACTCTAAAAAAAATTGACCTTGTGTCGCATCTATTTAATCCAAGGTGTTATACTGATTTTATTGAGAGGCATGTGGTGTAATGGTTAGAATCATAGGAAATGAACTTGATGACCAAAGTTCAAATCGTGGATGAGGCTGTTTGTATTTCACATAGTGCTAATAACCACAGGAAATATATGTATCTAACTACTATCACTCCAGCTATTGTTAAATAGTAGTGCAGACTTGGCTATATATATATATATATATATATATATATACATACTGATTTCACTTTTTTATCTTATTCTACAAAATTAAAAACCTCTAAAAAACCTTGTGTCACATTCTGATTGTATGAAGAGGTTTGTAAATATATATATCCACCAAATATCAGAACTGTCAACTCTTCTTTTTGGAATCCCAGTTTGTTTTGTTTTTTAATGCTAACATTGCTTGGCTTAAGAATTGAACTCAAGACTTTGAATTTGAATTTTGTTTAATGGTATATCAACTTCTGTAGGTCAAAAAAGGTTAAATACAATTTTTTTTTTTTTTTTAATATGGGTTTTTGAACTTTAGAATATTTGTTTTATGGTGGTATTTGATTATGTTTGATTAGCTTTGTTGGTTTGGTTTGGTTTGTTTTGTTTTACGGCATATCAACCTCTGTGAGTCATTTAATGCCGATAAAGTTTTGAAATAAATCAATTCTTTATGGATAATACAATTTTTTTTATAAATACATTTTTCTATTTAACCCATAGATGGGACCCTAACAGGTATTACCACTCCGGGTCAGAGTGGACTAGGGAGCAATGGTGATGAAGGGGTGCTCCACATTCCCCAAACCTCCAGAACTGGAACCTCACCATCAGATAGAGTTTAACGTCATTCCCAGGACATGTAGACCCGCAGCCACCGCCTTCTAGCACCCATATGATAAAAAGAGGTTGGGGCTTGCCATAAAGGCAATAGGGTTGGGAAAATCATATAGGTGCTAGGGCTTGACGTGACCAGCCGATTGATCGGAGGGGGCCTCTCCGACCACCCGTCTAGCCCAAGATAGGGCCAAAGTGGAGTATTGCATGCCATGGACTGCTCATCCACCTGGGTTCTATCCTTAAGCATCACGGGTCGCCACTCACGGCCAACAGGTGGCCCCATTGGGGGAGTCTTACCCCTCTGCAGAGGTGCAGTCGGTGCATTCTAACGCCCCAGCCGACAGGGCGGAGCTTTGTTGGTGAAAGGGTTGATTTGGTTAGGTCTTGATGAAAAGGGTGCTTTTCTTTTATTTCTTTTTCAAAGATTCAGATGTCTTCTGGTTTGATATTTTTGAAGAGGTTTCAAGACTGAATAAACAAATATGATTTTTACCAAGCCTTTTTGTCCAGTAGTTAATGTGGGCTGTAAATTTTAAAGCTTTTAATCTCATGTCTGTTCTTTCTTAATTAATGTCTCTCATATAGTGTTGATATCAAGGCTTGGCTTATTAATTGGATGCTTTAGAGGCATACAGCCAAGTAGAGAGGCTGAAATGTTATGACAAAAACAACAAAGGCATGTCAAATGGTACGAATGAATAAATGGATAAAAGATGGTACTAGAAATTTTTCTATCAAACTTAATAAATATCTGAAATGCAAGGGCTATGCAGAAAGTAATCAGCTATATTAGATCGCTTCAGATATGCATGTCCTTGATGTAACCTAGCAACCAATCAACAAGGAACTTATTTGCATATCTGAACAGATATTCTCACATGAGGTAACTAAGTTGCCAGTGAGTGAGCTTGTATATTGTGTGACCACTGCATTCATAGAAAATATTCATCAAGTTTTACTTGAAAGCTGGATATTCACATCTGCACAAATTACTTAAATGATTAAGAAGTTGGTAGGTTTTTCAGCATGTCAACCTGTTGTATACAGTCTGATGGAGAGGGAAATTAAGGATATCTGGTATCTTCTATTTGAATCAATCCTCCTGGAGATTATTTTTGGTTGACCTTATAGTGAAACTGGTCTGAAGGTGTCTGTTAAATACTGGGTGCATCACATGATTGCTATACCCAATCATAGTGTTGTATACCCTTCTTTCCTTTCTTACTTCTATTTTTCTTCTATTCATCTTTGGTATCTTACGTTCTTCTTCCAGCGTCAGGACCTAGTCTTGGGGACTTCGTGTCTGGTCTTCTCGGTCAGTCTTGTTACCAAGACATTCATCAACCACAAAACCATATTATTTATGTAAGCTTTTATTTACCTATCTAACATCTTCATCTGACTAACATAGTGTGCATATGCAGTGAGCTTCAGCTAAGGTAGAAACATCTTATCTGCCTGACGTCCAAGCTGAAACTGAAGATCCAACCAGGTCCCATGTGACTTCCCGTATTTTGCGGGCTTTCTGTAATATTCCATGGAAAGTCCCGCCCGTGATATGAAAAGGGCCATCCCCTCAGAAATACAGGGGATTGACAATAATCTATGCATAGATTATGTAACAAACCCTTGTTGGGTTATTTGATACCTTTTTGTAAGCTATTATGTGGTTTCAAGAAACTATTCCTATTCAATATTAGTGATAGTCCTGTTGGGAGACAAAATAGAGTGGGCTCCCTTGTCGCAGGGTTTGAGGGACTCTCCCATGTCACGAGTCCGTTTTGGTCACATGACAAGGCGAACCTTTGAATCACCCTCTTTTACAGTGGATACAATCAGAATATTCTATGCCTTGCCAACAGAGCAAAAGTAATTAAGTCTTTTGAAGATGATTCCAAGGATAAAGATAGAATTTTGGTATTGCTTCAAACTTGGCCAGGAATCTGTTGGAAGTGATCCACATTCTGGAAGACATTCAACAAGTTGAACATCTGGAAATCTGAACGGGTTACAATCAAAGAAAGATTGAAGATTGACAGTGTGAGAATTAGAAAAACTAGCAAGAATATTTACCCACCAAGCTTAAGTTGGAGAATAAAACAATACTAGAGATCAATAACACCAAGTAATTATTTATTAAACCCAGTTTTGTTAAAACCAGTATACAAATTAACCACTTCATATATTATATAAACCTTTATTTCTTGGTGATATGCAAGACACACTGCAGGATTTTAAATGCGCTAATAACCAGGCAAATCTAACTCAGATTTTTCATGGAGACATCATTAATAATAAAACTCCCCATCAGATAGAGTATAACGTTATACCCAGGACAATAAGATCCTCAGCCACCACCTTCTAGCTCATATATGATAAAAAGGGTTGGGGTTTGCCATAAAGGCAATAGGGTTGGAATAATCATATAGGTGGTTGACGTGACCAACCGATTGATTGGAAGTGGCTTTTCCGAACTAGTAGCCAAAGAAAGGGCCAAAGTGGAGTGTTGCATGTCATGGACATAAAACAATACTAGAGATCAATAACACCAAGTAATTATTTATTGAACCCGGTTTTGTTAAAACCAGTATGCAAATTAACCACTTCATATATTATATAAACTAGCAAATATATGCACCCTCCGGGTGCAAGTATTTAAGTTTTAATGTAATATCGTATTAAATTAGAAAGTCTAATAAGAAGGCAGATAAAAAGATATGTAACAGAGTGGGGGTATAATAGAAAAATAGAAATGAAACTTACTCTTCCATCACTTCCGTCTTTCATTGCTGAATTTTACTTATTTAACTATTTAGTTAAATTAGGAAATAAAGAATAAAATGACAGTTATTTTTTCTTGTTAATGGATTTTATTTAAGATTCATTGAAGAGATTTTTGCTTATATTCATTAAAATAAAACCAAACAATTAGAAATCAATAATACTAAGCACATATTTAATAAAATCACATGCAATATCAATATGCAAATTAGCCTTCCCATTCACACTGTAAACCGCTATTTTTTGTATATATAAATACAATTGCATGTTATTTGTATGTAGATATGGACAACACTAATAAAAAGGTGAAGCAATTTTATTAATAATTGAGGTTTAAATATAAATAAAATCATAGAGAATATGATGTAAATAACTAAGAGAATTGTGACTTGAGTATTAATATAGTTTCGGTTACAGACAGAAAAACACACAATCTCCATTATAATAAGATCTTTATTTCTTGGTGATATGCAAGACACACTGCAGGATTTTAAATGCACTAATAACCAGGCAAATCTAACTCAGATTTTTCATAGAGACATCATTAATAAATAAGGTTCAATGTATTCAATGATTTGAATATGACTATAAATTAAATACTTACTGATAAATTTATGCAATTCCTTAGGGTATTGTGGCATAGTTTTGGCTAGACAGACACCAAATCTTCATTATAATAAGATATCTGGGATTTCACAGAGTTCATAAAGTATCCAGCCATTCTGGATATCTTTTGTATACATCTCATGCAGTATTTCTTAGCAAGACTGTTGTAACTCGAGTATCAGAGTTAACAGAGAGAAAATAGGAAGAAACACAATGAGTATTAAAGATAGGAAAAAAGGTTTACTAATAAAAGAAACAAGGTGAACAGTACTTAGCGATTGCTAGGCTGAATTAACAAGTCCCGTGAGATGTCATTGCTTGCTTCTTGCGAGGTTGTATCAGATATTAATTATAAACAGACAATTCCATGCTCATTATTTAGGTATTATATGACAAAGACATTGGAACACCCAACTCTATCAATCTCTCTATAGTCCATACATGATTAAAGAAAACATGATTTTAACAGCATGTCAACCTGTCTGGGGTTATTTTATACCTAGAGGTTAGTGAATCACATTCATTGTACTTTCAAATTTACATTTTTCATGCAGTTGTTTTTATTAAGATTTTTTTTTGCACACAGTCCTATCAAATATGAATAATTGTCAAACAGATTTATTTACTCCATAGATGGAACCCTTACAGGTACTACTAATACTACTACTCTAGTTCAGAGTGGACCTGGGAGTAATGTCTACGAACTGGTACTCCACACTATCCATCTCTCTAGAATCGGATCCTCACCATCAGATGTCATCTAGTATCATACTCAGGATATTCTTTTTATCGCTGTGTAGAGGAAGATATTTCCCTATAAAACAGAAGACATATATATATTTACCAACCCCTCCGCATGAGCAGGATGCGACACAAGGTCAATTTATTAAGCAGAGTTTAATTCAGAGTTTTCCTTCTAGACTGGTTACCTAGCCATGGTTTAAGAGCCCAGTCTGCCCTGCTATTTACCCATAGCTGGAGGGAGAATTGGATTCATACCTTTCCCAAGGGTATTAGCACCATGTGAAATCTAAACGGCTTCGTCCAAGAATTGAACTCGGGTCGATGAATCCATTTCCCATGACTCTAACCATTAAACCACACACAGAAGACATAAATATATGAATACACAAGGTTATTTGTAGTTGAGTTACATAGTAGTATTTGTAGTCGAGTTACTACTAATCGAGTAGCTAGTCATACCGTTAGAGAACTGCGTGTTGACCATTATTTATATTCCTGTACAAAAGTAATAAACCTTTTCTGGATTTTCTCTGTTGTTAATTGATTAGTTTAGTAATAACTGGTGATACAGTCAGTATATTCTAAGCTACAATAAGAGTGTATTTGCCTCATATCCCACTTGTATGGGCTGGGCACAAGGCCTCGTTTTAATGTGGGCCCACCCACAAGCCAAAGCTCATGGGTGGGGAAGAACAAAAATTGCGTTGATCCCATCGGCATTCCCCCACAAGGCGCTGGGCAATAAACCCCTCCTTGCCCATAAAGGGCAGGTATTGCCTGGAGGGATGGCCCTCTGGGAACGACGCTAACAATTGTACTTTAACCCGGCTGAAGCACACTGGACCCCCAACCGAGGCCGGGTATAGAAGGTAAGGGTCAAAGCATAGAATCTGGAACAGATACAACACTTTAATCCTCTCTTTGAAATAGGGTAAGTATATAAGCTACAATAAGAGGGTGATAAATGGAACATGATGGGCCAATTTATTGTGATACTGAAAGAGGACTTTGTAGACTATTTTAAATAGTTTGTTTATTTGTTTATTGATTTTAATGGCATATCAACCCATCTGGGGCTATGTCATGCCTACGGGTGAGGAAGTAATACATATCGTGTATTTATATTTATACTTTTTAGTAATTGGTTTTGAGAATGTTTTAGCATTATTGGGGATTATGTTGTATGGTATTGATTTGTTTCATGTCTATATTCTATGGTATAATTTTATTTCCCTCAAAAAAGAGAGAATATCCTCCATGTTGACATTTTCAAACAGATCTTTCATATTGCTTGCTTTAGAATAACGGTTTCTGATGTGAGCAAAAAACCTGCATTCCATGAATAAGTGTTTGACATGTTCCACATTGTGGTTGTTGTTCTTGTTTGAGTATATAGGAGTGCGTTAGTCTTGTATGACCAATGCGTAATCGGGACACAATGACTTGTTCCTTTCTAGACTTCCTTAAAGTTGGTCTCCAGCCTCCCAGAGTGGGTTTGATTAGGAAGAGTTTATTGTGGATGTTGTTATTCCAGTGTTGTTGCCATTTTGTATGAAGGAATCTATTAATTTTAGGTTTCAAGCCAGTATATGGTAAATAAATGTTTTAAATAGTAGATGTTAGAATAAATGTGTGATGTCCCAAAGGAAGAACTTTGAAGAAGACAGAAACACGATTGCCCTAGGAAAGCTACTTTTTTCATTAATATTAAATGCCTGACTATTTCCGGACAGACTTTCACACAATTTATTTAGTAAGTCTAACCAAATATTTATTTCTGACCGACGACTGAATTGTCTGTCTGTGGAGACCTTTGGCACCCTGATCTTAAAACCATTTACCAGATGAATAAAAATAAAAACAAATCAACAGAATAACTTACTCTACATTAAGAAGGTCAAAAAGCACAATTTAAATATAGTGTACAAGAAGTGGCTACCCAGTGTCGCCTGGACAGAGGAGGAAAACCCTGGTGTATTGATTTGTTTACTTTTGAGATTTATAAATGCTGGACATTTCAATGCTATTTCTATGTATATTTTCATTTTTAAATATTTTAGAATATAAATCAAATTTTTATAATTTTTGCACAAAAAGCAAGAACTTGTGATACTCATTATATATATATATATATATATATATATATATATATATATACTTTGTCTGGATAGAGTGGGGAAATCCTGGCTTATTGATTTGTTTTCTTTTGAGATTTATAGATGCTGGATATTTTAAGTAGAATTTCAATTTTATTTCTATCTATATTTTGATTTTTAAATATCTTTGAATATGAATCAGATTTTTATCATTTTTGCACAAAAAGCAAGAACCGGTGATACTCATTGTATATATATGTTTACATTTATTTTTGTAGTTTCCTCTGGACATACATATATATATACATACATACATTATGAGGTGCGTGGTAGTGTAATTGTTACCATCATAGAAAATGGAGACAACAATATGAGTTCAAATCCTGGACAAGGCAGTTTGCATTTCATATACCACAAATACCCTTGGGAAAGGTATAAATCAAACTATTCTCCCTCCAGCTATGGGTAAATAGTAGGGTGGGTTGGGCTCTTGAACCATGGTCAGGCAACCAGTCTAGGAGAAGGAAAACTCTGAATTCCAACCTGTTAAACTCCACTTAAGAAATTGACCCTGTGTCACATCCTGTTTGTGGGGAGGGGTTTGGTAAATACATACATAGATACATACCAACTGCCATATATGTATAGATATACAAATGAAAAATACTAATTTTTAAGTATCTTCGAATATAAATCAAATTTTTATAATTTTGGCACAAAAAGCAAGAACCGGTGATACTCAATATATATATATATATATATATATATAATATATATATATATATATATATATATATTTACTTTGTCTGGATAGAGCAGGTAAATCCTGATTTGTTTTCTATTGAGATTTATAAGTGCTGGATATTTTAAGTAGAATTTCAATGCTATTGCTATGTATATGTTGATTTTTAAATATCTTTGAATATAAATAAAAATTTTATAATTTTTGCACAAAAAGCAAGAACTATACATAGAATATAGTCAGTGACTCATGATAGAATTCCAGGCAGTGATATACTTGAGGAAATGGTTTGACCAAGAATAGAATTGATGTTTCCTTATGCCCCTTGGTAAAGAGAGAAGGAATGAAAGACATTTGGACTGCATTTATTGATCCAACTATCTAAGTATCTGTTTAACATGAAATCCATGTAAAGAAATCACTTTGCTAAAACTCGACCATTCACACGGCTTAAGTATTGCAAAACCGAAATGTCCATCTGTTGTCCTGAGAAAATAATGATTTATAAAGCTCTAACTGTCCCCCTTTTTAGGGATACAGTAAAGACTTTAAGCAGAGGGTTTTGTAGCTTCTCTACTGAAGAAACAAAAGAAGCTTGTCTCCAAAGAGAACTTAATGTGTATACTTTTGTTGTGTGTGTAGGGTTGTGAGCATATCTTTATGTTTATTATTCATATATCTAGTTGATACAAGATGAAACATATCAAGCAGGTTTTTATTTTATTTTATTTTATTTTATTTTTCTTTGGTAAAAGTAATCGTTGAGCAGTTTGTAAATCGGGTGCAGGGTGTCACTTCTCTCTTGAAATATTTAAAGAAATTATTTCTTTCTTCTTTTTTCACCATCATTAATTATTTATTTCTTCTTTTTTCACCATCATTTCTTTCTTTTTCTTCTTTCACCATTTTCCAGTTTCATTATTCACAGCTCCATCTTTTTTCTGTTAAAGAAGAAATAATCTTTTTTCACTTTTTTCCTTTATTCTCTTTTTGCTTGCTTTAACTTCCTTCTTTCATTCTTTTTCCTTCTTTCCACAATTCCTTTTTCAATTTCTTTTATTTTCTTTCTTTTTAGTTCTCTTTTAAATACACATTCTTACTTTATTTCATCATTTCCTATTGGTTCTTTTTCATTCTTTCTTTCTTTCTTTATCTAATCTTAATGTAATTCCTTCTTTCCTTTCTTCATTTTTACCTTTCTTTCTTAAATGAAGAAAAGAAAGAAGGAATTACATTAAGATTAGATAAAAAAAGAAAGAAAGAATGAAAAAGAACCAATAGGAAATGATGAAATAAAGTAAGAATGTGTATTTAAAAGAGAACTAAAAAGAAAGAAAATAAAAGAAATTGAAAAAGGAATTGTGGAAAGAAGGAAAAAGAAGGAAGTTAAAGCAAGCAAAAAGAGAATAAAGGAAAAAAGTGAAAAAAAAATTATTTCTTCTTTAACAGAAAAATGATGGAGTTGTGAATAATGAAACTGGAAGACGGTGAAAGAAGAAAAAGAAAGAAATAATGGTGAAAAAAGAAGAAATAAATAATTAACAAAAAGGAACAAAAAAAAAGAAGAAGAAGAAGAAAAAAAGAAAGAAATGGTGAAAAAAGAAGAAATGATGGTGAGAGAAGAAGGAGAAGAAATGATGAGGAAAGAAGAAGAGGAAGAAATGCTGGGAAAAGAAGAAGAAAGAGGTGAAAGAAGAAGAAGAAGAAATGATGGTGAAAGAAAACGAACAAGAAAGCAATGGTGAAAATGAAAAAGTCTCAATAAAAAAAAGGAAAGAAAGAGGAAATGAAAGAAATAGAAACTATAAAAGAGAAAATAAAAAAAAACGAGAGAGAGAGAGAGAGAGAGAAAGAGAGAGAAAGAGAGAGAGAGAGAGAGAGAGAGAGAGAGAGAAATAATGAGCGTTTCGATCTAAGTGCAAAGTTTAGTAATCCCAAAGTAAGATTAACTCCAGCTGCTTCTATGTGAGCCAAAAGAAAGGAAGCAGTACAAGAAGAATCAGAATAACATCTTTTGGAGCAGTCACCACCACCATCACCACTGCCGCCACCAATAGTTAATACCTGTGCCTCATCCAACACTGTCCCAGAAGGGTAGGAAATTATTCTGGTAGATGACCACAGCACAAAATAAATCTCTTAACTTAGATAATAACATAGGGATTTTTTTAATAAATAAAGCAAAGCTCAAAAAAAAAAAAAGAAAGAAAGAAAAATGGAGAAGCCAAGCCAACTGTAGAGGAAAGAATGAAAATATATGTAAATATAGATACATATTTATATATACACAAAAGAACCTGTTCAGTTGCATGTTTCCTACTGCTTGTATTTCCCTTCACGCTAATGCCCTTGGGACAGGCATGAATCTACTTCCCCCACCCATCTATGGGTAAATAGTAGGGTAGACCGAGTTCTTTAGCACTGGTAAGGCAACCAATCTTGGAAAAGGAAAACTCTGAATTCAAACTTGTTAAGAAATTGGTCTTGTGTTACATTCTACTTGTGCAGAGGGATTGGTATATATGTATATTGTGTATTTTAACAGCAAACCTTCTTTGATCCATGCTTCATTCAGGCTGACAAGGATTATATCATCACAAGATAAATCTAAGCTTAGAAAAGATCTCCCCCCCAAAAAAAAATTTTTTTTTTAAATCAACAGATGAGAGAGTAAAGGTCAGCTAATTGACCTTGCATATCATTATTAGAGAGCTTGAACCATAAGAGCTCAACAAATGTAACCTTGAACCAAACTTAGCCTAATAAATGTGTACAGATAAAGAGATACAAAATAAAGTTTCAAACATAATGTAAGTATAGAATACTAAGTCCAATTACTGTTGAATTGGCAAGACAAGACAGCAAGCAGTCGTAACTCAATACGATTCTGACAGGCTGTAAAGACCACTGCAAAGTGGCAGGATTTATGGAGCCTCAGAGGTTCATACTAACCAAGCAGCCAATCAGGACTCAGGGAATGGAATCACCCAAATGCATGAGTGGACTGTTCTGAATTCCCATAAGTACCAGTTGTCTTGACACTGGTTCAGTTGTGCTTGGTCAGTCACATTGCACAAACCAATTGTTGACTGACTGACTGACTTCAATAGTAAGTTTATGAATTTTATAGTATTTAAACCTGCTTAATAGCTATGGGTTGGTTTAGCTCCATCAGTAGAGTAATCGCAATGTTCTGGGTTCAATACTAGTCCTCAGCATGATTAGCACAGCTTGAGTAATCTGATCTAGGCCGTGAAGCATATGGGAGCTGATGATAGGTGTGACACTACACCTCAGCAAAAATAATTTCCCAAGTCTAGTGCAAGTGAAAGTCTCCTAAACTATTCACCCTCTGTGAGCTCATTTACCCTGGGCTCATGGCTGAAGAATGTAAAATATTGTAATTTGTTATTTAACCACTTCATAAGATTTTATAGGTAATTCATAAATAATAATCTATTAATAATGGAGATTCGCCTCCGGTTTTTGTCTGTAACAAAAACTACATCACTGCTTACGTCATATTACCCAAAATCGTCATAACATAGAATAAATACACTCAAAATTTGAACATGCAACATTAGACAGTCTTCATTGTTTTTTAAAACAAGTTTTAATAAATACATGACTGGTATTATATATCTATATATAGTTGTTTTTTTAATATATATATTTAAAGTTTACATTTCAAATTGTTTTATTTTTTTAATCTTTTAATGAATTTGATGATTTTACTTACTTAGGGTACAAACACGCTGACATTGAATTTTTAACTCCCACCCCTCAGGCAATATGTTTCAAAATTTTATTTTTACATCAGCCGGAGGGCGTTTTTTATTTTGCTAGTAATAATAATAATGATAATAATATCCCAGCCAGAAGACCAGACCTAGTATTGATTAATAAGAAAAAAAGAACTTGTCAACTGGTAGATTTTGCAGTTCTAGCAGATCATAGGGTGAAAATGAAAAGATACACAAATACCAAGACCTAGTGCGAGAACCGAAAAAAACTGTGAAATATGAGGGTGAAAGTGATGCTAATTTTTGTTGTTGCACTTGGAATGGTCCCCCCAAAAATAATTGAGGCCATTCAGACAACAGCATAGATGAAATCGGCTAGAATACTCAGAAGAATCCTGGAGACCTGAGGAGACGTTTTGTCAGTCAAACTCCAATAGAAGACCATCAGCTTATGTTGGTGTGAAAAACCCAAAAAGAGTAAAATAATAATAATAATAATAATAAATTGCAAACCTGAGGAGACTTACTGTCACTCAGCCTCCAGTGTAAAACCCCAGTCAACACTGGTGTGAAACACTCACAAGGAGTGAAATAAATTGCAATATTTTATTGGCAATTTAGAAATAGAGATTCCCTTGCAAGAAATTCAGGCCACTCAGGTAAATGTACAAATAGTTAGCAGCACAAATATCGGCTGGTCAGGTTCTAAGGATTAGATAGATCAATATTCATCAATATTGATTTTGATGTATTGATTTTAAGGTACAAATGCATATAATCTTAACTATGTAAGAATACATGTAATAAAAACAGAAGAATCAATGTATAATAACACCTTTAGTATTAGTCCAAATATTTATAATATTAATACTTGTGTTCCTTAATTGTACGATCTTTATCATCTTGCAACACCCTCTGGTTAAAAATGAGACCATCCTGTTTTTTCAATGTATAATATCACCTTTAGTATTAGTCCAAATATTTATAATATTAATACGCGTGTTCCTTAATTGTATGATCTTTATCATCTTGCAACACCCTCTGGTTAAAAATGAGACCATCCAAATCGCACAAGATGAAATGCAAAAATGTAATTTCTGATTATCTACTGTTGCTTGTCTGCCAATTTCTTATTTCTTGTCACCTCAGCTAAATAATGGACCATTCCGTTTTTTATCATAAAGAAAGGGAAGAAAAAGAACATGCTACACAGAAAAAATATAATTTTAAAAAAGAAAGAAAGGGAGTAGAGGAAAGATAGAGTGAGTGAATAAGCACACAGAAGTGATAACACTAATCTGTTTCAATCAAACATAATGAAAAGATGAAAATAAGGAAAGAAATTCAAAAGAAGTGAGAGAGTTAAATCAAGATTATTATACTTTTTACATATTGACCTATTTGCAATAGCTCTTAAGTAAAGTAAAAGTAAAGTCGTCGGGGCGACCTAAAGTCAGTATCAGCCAGTCAGCGAGGGAGTCTATCCCCTTTTCAATAGCGCTAGACAAAGGAGATTGTTTCGGCGTCTGAGGTGGTGCGCCACACCTACCATCAGCTCCTTACTTTACCGCACAGAGCCCTGTGTTACTCATACGCTGAGTTGGCGTGGACCTGTATCGAACTAGGAACCTTGTGGTTTCTACCCGAACGCTCTACCAAATGAGCTAAGTTGGCCCTCTCTCTCTCTCTCTCTATATATATATATATATGTAAAAATGGAAATTGGAAATAAATCCGACAATAGGAGGAGGAATGAATAAAGAAAAGAAAGAACAGAATGGATAATAAAAGATGAATTTAATCAATATCACTTACACATGTGTTTCAGTCAGTTCATCTGTGTGAAAATATTCCGCACACAGAGAAGATTCGAACTTCATCAGAGTGAAATTTTATTTTGAATGAAAAAATTCGTTGGGGAAAAACTAAGAATTTTTAGAAATGTTCGAAGAGAATTTTTTAAAATTTAAATATATATATATATATAATATTATATTAAGTAAACATATCAAATGTTGTAATAATTAAATTATCATACTGTGATATATCCACAGGTCCCACTAGTTTATTATAATTAAAAAGGGCACCTTGCATGGCGTAATGGTGAGAGAACCAGGCAGATTATTGCTGGGTTTCATTCTCTCTGAGTACCCTATACTCCTGTCCTTGTGCCAAACTAAGCTAAACTTAGTAAATGACTACTATAATAATAAGCTAATTAATAAAAGAATTTGTGCCTCACAGGCAGCACTTGTCCCCCTTATTTAAAAGTGCAAGGGTCAGGTTCATTGCCTGATGCCTAGGATGTCTACCAAAATGGGGATTACAGTCAAGTCTCCCTGAAAGCACCAGTTCCCACTAGATCACCAAAGTTAAGCAGCAATGAGACTGTTCAATGCTTAATTGGGTGACCACTTAAGCAACAGCAGGTATTGTAAGCAAACTGAATCTATTGTTTATCAATAATGACTTCATTCGGCATTAAATAACCTGAAATGGGTTGATATGCCGTAAAACCAAACCAACCAACCAACCAACCAACCAACCAGCACAATTTTTTTGCTTGTTTTATGATATGTGATTATTATATATAGTTGTTGTTGGGTTGACCTAATGTCGGTATCAGCCAGAAAGCGAGGGAGTCTATCCCCTTTTCACTAGCACTAGACCAAGGAGATTATTTTAGTATCTGAGGTGAGGCGCCATACCTGCCATCAGCTCCTCACTTTACCGCAGAGACCCCTGTGCTACTCCTTTTCCACTTAAGCAATAGCAAGTGCTGTAAGTAACCTGAGTCTATTCTTGATAAAAATGACTTGATTTGGCATTAAATAACCCAAAAAGGGTTGATATGCCCTAAAACCAACCAACTAAGATGAGGAGAGATTTCTCAACAGAGACCAAGCAATCTATAGGCACTGACACTAAGAGGGTCTCTGTCACCCTCTTATATAAAATTCACCCTGTGTTACACCCTGCCCATGACAAAGTGGGATGAATAGCCTAATGCATCCAATTTTTAATGTTTCATTGATATTCTCTGTTGAATTAAGTTCACTGACAAAAGAAGAGATTATGTTGAAAAATAAATATTTTTTTTATTATCATTGACATATGTACATACTTTCAAATATAGTTACATTCTCACACATTCATACCCACATCCACCCTCCAACACCCACCCCCACACACAAAACACATTCATTCATTTTTGGTCAACTCATTGGAACAAAAGAATAAAAGACCTATATATGCCACTTGTTTTGTTACAGGAACAACAAACACAGAAGGTTTTAATGATAGAGCATTTTTGTTGACTCTCCTCATTTAATAAAAAACAAATTGGTAAGGAGAAAAAGAGAATGGACAATAAAAAAAAATGACTAAACAAATAAATAAATAAATAATAATAATAATAATAATAATGGTATCTTGGTATGATGCCAATTCTATGAAGCAAATTTTCCCGCAAATCATGTGGATCAGAAGAATTTTAAAAAAAAGAAAAGAAAAGAAAAGAAAATACAGGTGGGTGTAAATTTTTGTTTATTGTTTTTGTTTTGCATCAAGTAACAACAGATGCAAATTGTATTTTGATAAAAAAAAAATATTCAGATATAAAAGAAAAAAAACAAAAAAAAACAACATTCCATTGTTTTAAAATGCCAAAAATATAATAAATCTTATCTCTTTAGATTTTTTATTTTATTTTGCTTGTTCTGAAACAAAAAAAAAACAAAAAAATAACCCCCCCCCACCAGCAAAATTGGCTGTAATCACAGCTTTCACTAAATATAATAGATCTGGAATTTTAATATCCCAAAATGCACCAACGTAACACTGTTTGTTTATGCATGCCATGGAATGAGGCATATAACTCATGGCCTTTAACCAGACTTTGATTAATCAATGTGCAGAGAGTAAATATAAGAATAAATAAAGTCTAATTCAGGGATCTTAAGACTAAATTAAAGACTTAGGCCATTCCTATGATGGAACTCCGATTTCAGGGATCTTAAGACTAAATTAAATGACTTAGCCCATTCCTATGATGGAACTCCCATAAATAGTGGCTGTTCATTTGTTCTGTCTCATGTCTTCCAAATTCCAGAATTTGGAAGACATGAGACAGAACAACCCAATATATAACCAACAACCAACAAACCAATATATATATCATGAGAGAGAGAATGCATGAAACTGATAGTTATGTGGCAGCCAAAGACGGGGAGCCAACAACAATTCATTTTAGGTTTTATCCTGCTTTACTGACTGGTATTGAGCACTTTTCTGATTTGTTGAAACAAAGTTATTAAAAACTTGTGTGTTCAAATAGTATTGCTTATTTGTTGAGCACTGTCTTTCATCAATTCTTATAATAAGTCCCCTTTTTTTTAGTATGGACAAAAGAATGGAAGAAACTGACCATTATGAAAAGGACACATTTATTCTAGGTTTTACCCTGCTCTACTGGCCAGTATTGATTACTTTTTGGATATTTGAAATAACATTTTTTTTATATATATATATATATATATATATATATATATATATATATATACACATATATACACATATGCACATGCACACATATAAATACATATACACATATGCACAAACACACACACATATAAATA
>CM042153.1:68305498-68327998 GCA_023376005.1 Doryteuthis pealeii
GAGATTGAGATAGATATGAACAAACTGAGATGGCTGAAAAGTTCATAGGCTAACTAAGATATTCTCATGGAATGAAACTAAATGAAATTCATTTTTCAATATAGTCCCCCTTGCAGTACAGTCCCCTTTATAGTGGATTTTGATGTTCCAGCAGAATGAAAGTGAAAGAAGGCAAAAAGCTGCACAAATACCTTGACCCAGGATCGGTGCTAGGGTCTCAACCCCCTCCCCCAATCTACTTCTTGTAACTTTTGATAAAGTAGTATTCATAAAAAATATATCAAACCCACACTTCCAGGGTCCTCAAGCAAGCTCCCCTTCCTATTTGAGTCTTGACCTTGCCAGAGAAAGAAAAAAGGTTGTAATCATGAAAGTGATGGTAATACCAATTGTTATGGGAGTCCTTGGAACAGTTCTCGAGAACTTGGAAAATTGGTTACATTCCACAAGAGTATCTTAGTCAGTTGACTATCAAATCTATTTCAAGGTTGAAAACTACTGATGTAGATCATCTCATGAATTGATTGATTGATTTTAACAGCATTTGTTGTTATCTATTTTTTCGAGGATTTTTCTTGATTTTGACAGTAAGTTGTTTGCAGTTGTTTGTTGCTAAGTGGATTGGGAATCAGTTTAAGGGATAAGTTTATAGGTTAAAGTTCAAGTTTATTATAAGCGATAGTTTGGGAGAAAGTTATTTTTAAACAATTTTTATAAACAATTTTTTTTCTATTTAACCCATAGATGGGACCCTAACAGGTACTACCACTATCAGAGTAAACCAGGGAGCAATGGTGATAAAGGGGTGCTCCACATTCCCCGGACCTCCAAAAATGGAAACTCACCATCAGATAGAGTTTAACATCATTCCCAGGACATGAAGACCTCAGTCACCGCCTTCTACCACCCACATGATAAAAAGGGTTGGGGCTTGCCATAAGAGCAATAAGGTCGGGACAATCATATAGGTGCTAGGGCTTGACATGACCAGCCGCCCGTCTAGCCCAAATAAAGGTCAAATTGGAGTGTTGCATGTCATGGACTGTTCAGCAACTTAAGCATCACCAATCAGGTAGGATATTTAGAAGGGTCTTGGAGCCCTGAGGAAATTTGCTATCACTCAGACTCCAGTGAAAATACCAGTTAGTGTTAGTGTGAAAAACTTGCAAGAAGAAAAATAATAAGTTTTGTTGTAATATTACAATTCAGATTGCATGTACTTAATGTATAAACAAGATAATAAACAAAACAAAAACAAAACAAAAAAAATAAAGTAGATGACAACAAAGAGAATAAACAATGACTTTAATTAGAAAATCATGCAGTGGTTTTTTTTATGGGTACTGTTTTTATTTTATTTTTTGTGTGTTGTGGTTGAATGTTTTGTCATAGCTTTGTAAGTTAATTTCTATAAACAGAAGGTTTTATCATTAATGACTAGCCTGCTTCTGTACAGTACAACTTATGGCTCTTAATTAGTTACTACTTTTACAAGTGAGGAGGAAAAGTCCAACCAAGAACGGAATTAACTTTTTATTTATAAAAAAAAAAAAAAAATATATATATATATATATATTGAAATGTTTTTTTTTATTGGAAGGGAAAATTTTTCCCGACCTCCCACCAGGCCAGATTAACACAAAATCTTTTTATGTGGGGATTTTTTTATGGGGCATAGACTGACAACTGCTGATGGCTGCAAGGGTAAGGAACTTGACAGATGAAAATTCTGTCGGGTTTCGATCCTGGCTAGAGGTAGCTGTTAAAAAGTCGAGCCACACTCATGAGAAGTAAACTTCGAAAACACATGTCTGTGGATGACTGATATATATATGTATGTAAGAGTAGTGTGGACATGAAGTCAATGATGCTTGTTTAAACTACACAAAGGCAAAAAACTGTCAGTAATCAAGCACCATTGACTTCATGTCCATGCTATCCTAGCTTAGATAGATAAGCTCTATCTATGATATTGAACACTATTTACTTATGATTATAAGGCTCTATCTATGATATTGAACACTATTTACTTATGATTATAAAGCTCTATCTATGATATTGAACACTATTTACTTATGATTATAAAGCTCTATCTATGATATTGAACACTATTTACTTATGATTATAAAGCTCTATGATATTGAATATTACTTATGATTACTATGATATTGAACACTATTTACTTATGATTATAAAGCTCTATGATATCACTATTACTTATGATTATAAAGCTCTATCTATGATATTGAACACTATTTACTTATGATTATAAGCTCTATCTATGATATTGAACACTATTTACTTATGATTAAAGCTCTATCTATGATATTGAACACTATTTACTTATGATTATAAAGCTCTATCTATGATATTGAACACTATTTACTTATGATTATAAAGCTCTATCTATGATATTGAACACACTATTTACTTATGATTATAGAATACTACATTATCAATGGTCCGGGTTAGCTCAGTCGGTAGAGCATTCGGCTAGAAACCACAAGGTTCCTAGTTCGATACAGATCCTCACCAACTCAGCATTATGAGTAGCACAGGGATCTGTGTGATAAATTAAGGAGCTGATGGTAGGTGTGGCGCTCCACCTCAGATGCTAAAAAAAAAAAAAAAAACAATCGCCTTGGTCTAGCGCTATTGAAAAGGGGATAGACTCCTTCGCTGACTGGCTCATACTGACATTAGGCCGCCCCAATGACTTTACTTTTTTACTTTTACATTATCAATATATATATTTGGGCAGCATCTTTTCATTCAAACAAATTTGGTTAAACATTTATTCTAAATTACCTTTTCCTAGCTTGTTAGAAATATTTAAAAGATAAACTGCTTGATAATGATAGTTTAGACAAATCTAAACAGCCTTGATAATGGTTCAAAAAAGAACCGAAAGTACTTGGTTTAGCAATAATAACTTTTTCGGATAACTAATTAATACCTTTCAAGATGATAACATCAAAAAATTGTTAGAAAACTTGAAAGAAAAGAAAAAGAAAAATGAAAACACTAAGGATTCTATTTTGTTTAACCAAATTTGTTTGAATGTATATATATATATATATATATATATATATATATATATATATATATATATATATATATATATATATATATATATATATATATATATATATATATATATATAGAGAGAGAGAGGGGGGGCAGGTTATCTCAGTTGGTAGAGCATTCGGATAGAAACCACAAGGTTCCTAGTTCAATACTGGCCCAGGGATCTGTGTGATAAAGTGAGGAGCTGATGGTAGGTGTGGTGCTCCACCTTAGATGCAAAAACAATCTCCTTGATCTAGCACAAGTGAAAAGGGGATAGACTCCCTCGATGATTGGTTGATAACGACTTTAGGCCACCCCGACAACTTATATATATATATATATATATATATATATATATACATATACATTATTTCTGACATACTTATTATACATAGATAAATCATTAAGTAAACTGTTCTTTGTTTTCTTTCATGTTGTTTTTTACGGCTTGAAAGAAAACAGAAGAATAAACCTTTGCTGAAATATGCTTAGCAAATGTGAGAGTGAGGAAGAGAGAGAGAGAGTGCATAAGGGAGGAAGAAAGAAGAGTGCATGAGTGAGTGAGGACGAAAGAGTGAGAGAGAGAGAGTGTGTGTGAGTGAGGAAGAGAGAGAGAGAGGGGGGTGAGGAAGAGAGAGAGAGGGTGTGTGTGAGGAAGAGAGAGAGAGGGTGTGTGTGAGGAGAGAGAGAGAGAGAGAGAGAGAGAGAGTGTGTGTGTGTGAGTGAGGAAGAAAGTGTGTGTGAGTGAGGAAGAGAGAGAGTGTGTGTTTGAGTGAGGAGAGAGAGTGTGTGTGAGTGTGTGTGAGTGAGTGTGTGAGTGAGGAAGAGAGAGAGTGTGTGTGAGTGAGGAAGAGAGAGTGTGTGTGTGAGTGAGGAAGAGAGAGTGTGTGAGTGAGGAAGAGAGAGAGTGTGTGTTTGAGTGAGGAAGAGAGAGAGAGAGAGTGTGTGTGAATGAGGAAGAGAGAGAGAGTGTGTGTGTGTGAGGAAGAGAGAGAGAGTGTGTGTGTGTGTGAGGAAGAGAGAGAGAGAGGTGTGTGTGAGGAAGAGAGAGAGTGTGTGTGTGTGTGTGAATGAAAGAGAGAGAGTGGTGTGTGTGTGTGAATGAAAGAGAGAGAGTGTGTGTGTGAATGAAGAGAGAGAGTGTGTGTGTGTGAAGAGAGAGAGAGAGAGAGAGAGAGTATGTGTGTGAATGAAAGAGAGAGAGAGTGTGTGAGTGAATGAAAGAGAGAGAGAGTGTGTGTGTGAATGAAAGAGAGAGAGAGTGTGTGTGTGAATGAATGAAAGAGAGAGAGTGTGTGTGTGAATGAGAGAGAGAGAGAGAGAGTGAGTGTGTGAATGAAAGAGAGAGAGTGTGTGTGTGTGTGAGGAAGAGAGAGAGAGTGTGTGTGAGGAAGAGAGAGAGAGAGAGAGAGAGTGTGTGTGTGTGTGAGGAAGAGAGAGAGAGAGTGTGTGTGTGTGTGAGGAAGAGAGAGAGTGTGTGTGTGTGTGTGTGAAATGAAAGAGAGAGAGTGTGTGTGTGAATGAAAGAGAGAGAGTGTGTGTGTGTGAATGAAAGAGAGAGAGAGAGTATGTGTGTGAGTGAAAGAGAGAGAGAGTGTGTGTGTGAATGAAAGAGAGAGAGAGTGTGTGAGTGAATGAAAGAGAGAGAGAGAGAGAGAGAGAGAGTGTGTGTGTGTGAATGAAAGAGAGAGAGAGTGTGTGTGTGAATGAAAGAGAGAGAGTGTGTGTGTGAATGAGAGAGAGAGAGAGAGAGTGAGTGTGTGAATGAAGAGAGAGAGAGAGTGTGTGTGTGTGTGATGAAGAGAGAGAGAGTGTGTGTGTGTGAATGAAAGAGAGAGAGAGAGAGAGAGTGTGTGTGTGTGAATGAAAGAGAGAGAGAGTGTGTGTGTGTGAATGAAAGAGAGAGAGAGTGTGTGTGTGAATGAAAGAGAGAGAGTGTGTGTGTGTGTGTGAATGAAAAGAGAGAGAGTGTGTGTGAATGAAAGAGAGAGAGAGTGAGTGTGTGAATGAAAGAGAGAGAGAGAGTGAGTGTGTGAATGAAAGAGAGAGAGAGTGAGTGTGTGAATGAAAGAGAGAGAGAGTGTGTGTGTGTGAATGAAAGAGAGAGAGAGTGTGTGTGTGTGTAGTGAGAGAGAGAGTGTGTGTGTGAATGAAAGAGAGAGAGTGTGTGTTGTGTGAATGAAAGAGAGAGAGAGAGAGAGACCAAAACAAGGCAAAAACAAGAATCTAGAGTAGAATACAAGAGAAGCGGTTGAAATAACCACTTCACAAAATGAGGAAATTAGGTGAACAAGTATAATGTCATTAAATAATTATACAACATTTTTAAAAAGCAATGCCTCTCTCCATGGTGAACATACTTCCTTTGTGTTTGTTTTGTTTAGTCCTGTCCAACAAATGAAAAGCATAAAACTAGAATTCTCTTACATTTCAAGAAAAGACAATAGAAAATGTTGTATTTGAAGCAGCAAAAATTCATTCTATGTATTAATGATTTTGACTATAAATTAAATACTCATTGATATACTTATGCAGTTCCTGGTGGTATTGTGACATATGCAGTGAAGTAGTTCTGGTTACAGACAGAGAGACAACAAATCTCCATTATAATAAGATATAGAAATTGTGTGATAGATATATACTTATAGATATAAAATATATTTCTGATATTTTTCATTTCTAAATATATAAACATATACCTATAGATATAGAATAAATTTTATATATATACCTATAGATATAAAACATATAGAAATTCTCAAATATTCCCAATCTTAAAAGTCCAAAGAATAAAATGTTTTGATCATGATAAATGTAAAATTACCTGAAAAATGACAGAAACTGTTATTGTTATTAGTTTGGTTGACAGACAGATAAAAATGGACAGACATAAAGAGAATTCCATTTTATATATCAGGTGAGGAACAATAAATAATGAACAACGTGTGTGTGTGTATATATATATATATATATATATATATATATATATATATATATTGCTAATGCATGTTTTAGACTTCCTTTTGTATGAACAGAATAAATAAAGATATTTGGGTCCAAAGAAAATTCTATTTATTTTTATTTTTTCCTTTTCTATTTCCAGCCAAGAAACAATGCAGAGTCAGAGAAAGCTAAAGCTGACCCCTGATATCTGTCCTCACGTCTGGATGCTGATTGACCAACCCAATAGTCAGTCAGAGAGAAAGAGGAGGTTGGGGGGGGGGGAGAGTGATAACTTGACCAGAGTATTGTCCAGCAGCAGCAGCATTTCAGTTCAACTTTCTTCTCTTCCTTCCCTTTCTACAGTTTCACCTTATCTCTCTTTCTAAATTCACTTCTTCCTTTCTTCATAGGTGATGATGATGATGATGATGATGATGATCTTTCTTACTTCTCCATCTTTTTCACACTCTTTCCTTTTCATTATATATAAATTCGCCTTTTCCTAACATAGATAACAACATATCCCCGATATTTTCTCTTTCTTTTTCCTCCTTACCTTTCTGCATTCTCACTATCTAAAATTTCTTCTTCCTCTCTTCATAGATGCTGATCTCTTTCTTTATCTTTTTACACTATTTCCTTCTCATATATATATATATATATATATATATATATATATATATATTCACCTTTTGCTGTCATAGATAACATATCGTCTATCTCTTTTTCTCTTATTCTTTCCTCCTTACCTTTCTAAATTTGCTTTTTCCTCTCTTCATAGATGGTGATCTCTCTTTCTTCTACCCCTCTTTATTTATATATATATATATATATATATATATTCACCTTTTGCTGTCATAGATAACAACATATCCTCTCTCTCTTTTTCTCTTTCCTCCTTACCTTTCTACACTCTCTCTCTCTAAATTAGCTTTTTCCTCTCCTCATAGATGGTGATTTCTTTATTCTCTCTCTCTCTCTCTCTCTCCTCTCTCTCTCTTCCCTCTTTACCTTTCTACAGTCCCTCTCTCTAAATTGCTTTTTCCTCTCTTCATAGATGGTGATCTCTCTTATTCTCTCTCTCTCTCTCTCTCTCTCTCTCTCTCTTCCCTCTTTACCTTTCTACACTCTCTCTAAAATTTGCTTTTTCCTCTCTTCAGAGATGGTGATCTCTCTTTCTTCTCTCTCTCTCCCTCTCTCTCTATATATATTCACCTTTTGCTGTCATAGATAACAACATATCCTCTCTCTCTTTTTCTCTTCCCTCCTTACCTTTCTACAGTCTCTCTCTAAATTGCTCTTTCCTCTCTTCATAGATGGTGATCTCTATTTCTTCTCTCCCTCTCTCTCTCTCTCTCTATATATATATTCACCTTTTGCTGTCATAGATAACAACATATCCTTTCTCTTTTTCCTCCTTACCTTTCTACAGTCTCTCTCTCTAAATTTGCTTTTTCCTCTCTTCATAGATGGTGATCTCTCTTTCTTCTCTCTCTCTCTCTCTATATATATATATATTTACCTTTTGCTATCATAGATAACAACATATCCTCTCTCTCTTTTTCTCTTCCCTCCTTACCTTTCTTCAGTCTCTCTCTAAATTTGCTTTCTCCTCTCTTCATAGATGGTGATCTCTCTTTCTTACTTCACCATTTTTTACACCCTTTCTTTCACATTAGTTATAAATACACCTTTTCCTATTATAGATAACAACATATCCTCTCTCTCTTCTTTGTTTTTACATTCTCTTTCCTTCTTCCCTTTCTGCAGTCTCTTTATCTCTCTTTCTGAATGCGCTTCTTCCTTTCTGATGATGATGATGATGATGATTATCTCTTTCTTCTCCTTCCCCACCATTTTTTACACTCTTTCCTTTTCATTATGTATAAATTCACCTTTTTATATCATATGATAGCAACATTCTCTCTCTTCCTTTCTAATGTCTTTATTTTCCCCTCCCCCTCCTCCTCCACTCTCTCTTGGAATTCCATCTTTCCCTCTTATTAATGAATACTTACCTTCTCATTTTGTTTTCTTCCCCTTCTTATTTTCCTGCAGTCACTCTCTCTCACTCTCTCTCAATTCCCTTCTTGAATTCTGTCAGAGATGATTACTTTTTCTGTCATTTTTCTCTTTCTTTTCCCCTTTCCTTTCACTCCTCTCTCATTTTCCTATTTTCTTTCTTTCTCAATTTTCTACTTTTCTTTTGTCTCCTCTCATGCATTCTAAATTCTGATTTTTTTTCTTTTATCTCCCTCTTCAACCAACTCCTTTATCTTTCTCTATCTCTCAAATTTTTCATCTCTCTCTTCTCACACAGCCCCCCCCTCTCTCTCTCTCAATGATACTCATTCTTTATTTCCTAGATTTCCCTTCCTTCTTTCTCACCATCTCTTTTTTTCTTCTTTTTCTGTCAGCATCTTATTTCCTCCACATGTGTTCTTTCTTTCACTCTTCTTCCAGCTCCTTTATCTTTTTCTATCTCTCAAATTTTTCATCTCTCTTTTTTCTCCCAACCCCACTCTCTCTCTGTGTGATACTCTTATTCTTTCTTTCTTAGATTTCCCTTCTTTCTCTCCATCTCTCTTTTTTCTTTATTTTTTCTTCTGTCAGCATCTTATTTCCTCCACATGTGTTTTTTCTTTCACTCTTCTTCCAGCTCCTTTATCTTTTTCTATCTCTCCAATCTTTCATCTCACTTTTTTCTCCCCACCCCCTCTCTCTCTGTGTGATACTCTTATTCTTTCTTTCTTAGATTTCCCTTTCTAAACATCTCTTTTTCTTTTTGTTTTGTTTTGGTTTGGTTTTTCTATTAGCATCTTATTTCCTTTTCTAATTTTCTTTTGTCTCCTCTTACGTATTCTGATATCTTTTTTTTTTTTCTTTCTCATTCTTGCACCTACCCCTTTATCTTTCTCTCAAATTTTTCATCTCTCTTTTCTCACATAGCCCCCCTCTCTCTCTCCCCTCTCTCTCTCTTTCTCTCTTTCTCAATGATACTCATTCTTTATTTCCTAGATTTCCCTTCTTTCTTTCTCACCATTTCTTTTTTTTCTTCTTCTTTTTCTGTCAGCATCTTATTTCCTCCACACGTGTTCTTTCTTTCACTCTTCTTCCAACTCCCTTATATTTTTCTATCTCTACAATCTTTAATCTCTCTTTTCTCTCCCCAACCCCTCTGTGTGATTCTCTTATTCTTTCTTTCCTAGATTTCCCTTCCTTCTTTCTCACCATCTCTCTCACTTTTTTTCTTCTTTTTCTGTCAGCATCTTATTTCCTCCACACGTGTTCTTTCTTTCACTCTTCTTCCAGCTCCTTTATCTTTTTCTATCTCTACAATCTTTAATCTCTCTTTTCTCTCCCCAACCCCTCTCTGTGATACTCTTATTCTTTCTTTCTTAGATTTCCCTTCTTTCTCACCATCTCTCTCTCTTTTTTTTTTTTTTTTTTTTTTTGTTCTTCTGTGAGCATCTTATTTCCTCCACGTGTATTTCCTTTGGGGGTCCAGGATATAATATAATACACTTCCCACTGGCACCTGTGGTCAGTGTACAAGATGAGATACAGGTTGGGATTTCAACGGCTAATTTTATCTTTTTTTCTATCATCTAATGACAATGAACATCAACTCGCCTTAAAATTTACTTCAGAATAAAGATTCCTTTTTTCTTTATCTTGTTGACAATTGTGATATAAAAATATCTACTTAGTAGACAAGTAAATTCCTAACCAGTGAGGGTTACGGACCAGGTAAAGCAAAATTTCAATTGCTGATGAAGAGAAGTCTTCTTCATTCGAAATACTGCAACAAAATCATTGTGTGTCTGAATTTTTTTAGATGAGGCTTTTGTGTCATGGGTAAAGGCAGCCAATTACTCGCACACAAAGAGAAGTAGGAGATGTGTAATAATAGTAAATAAGAGACAAAGTCACATACTTGGTAATAGTATATTTATTCAATCAGGAATTCATATACATACTAACTCTCCGTTTTGTCTGTCTAACAGCTAATTTATAAGACAGATACAACCATTCTTTTACAGTCTAGAAGGGATGTAGGTAATTCTATACAATAAGCTTGATAATTTGCATTATTTAGATTTTTTGACTGTTGTCCTCATCTTTATTGTTATATACACAACATTTCAGGCCTAGTTTGACAAGATACACCTGAAGAAGGCCAGAGGGCACATTGGCTGAAATATTGTGTATATAACAAGAAAGATGAGGACAACAGCCTGAAAAATCTAAATCATACAAAATCTTCGTGCTTTTGAATATTGACTTAGACAAGTGATTTACTAATCTAAACTTTACATAAATACCTATAAGTAAAAGGTAAAGTTGTCGGGGCGGCCTAAAGTTGGTATCAGCCAATCAGCGAGGAAATCTATCCCCTTTTCACTAGCGCTAGACCAAGGAGATTGTTTTTGCCTCTGAAGTGGAGCGCCACACCTACCATCAGCTCTTTACTTTACCGCACAGATCCCTGTGCTACTCCTACGCTGAGTTGGTGAGGACCGGTATCGAACTAGGAACCTTGTGGTTTCTAGCCAAGCGCTCTATTGACTGAGCTAACCTGGCCCTAATGGTTAAAACATTTTGGCTTTTTAATAAACTTTCATCAGAACATTAAGATGTAAAGATTGTTGGGGGTTTTTTTTGGTTTTTTTTTTAAATAATGGGAGTTTGGAAATTGTATACGTAGAAAAGCACATAACAGAATTTTAAACAGCGTTCATTTTTTAAAGTTAAGAATGTGATTGTTACAAGCGTTTCAAGACTTTGATAAACCTTCATCAGGACATTAAGATGGAAAGATTATCTGAATAGTGATGGAGATTTTTTTTTTGTTTTTGTTTTTTTCAAATAGCAGGAGTTGGGAAATTGTATATGTAGAAATTATAAATAACCGAATTTTGAACAGCGTTCATTTTTGAAAGTTAAGTATGTGATTGGTATAAGTGAAGACACCCAAAAAATGTTTATATGTTTAGTCTAGCATGTACTTGCTGATGAGTATGATCTTCACTGAGTGCTCGATGGTTAAGGCCAAGTGCCAAAAAAAGCTCAGTTTAGTAAATAAATTCATTGGGTGCATCACAATTATGCCTTAATGTTGAGTTAAGTAAATATCTACACTCTAAATTCATCCACTTCTTACTCAATTTTGTTCAAAAAATGTTCTTTCCTTTTTCTTATGAGGATTATGTCCTACTTACATGTTTTTCCTTTTTCAATCATTCTTCTCTCTCTCTTCTTGCATCTCTCTCTCTCTCTCTCTCTCTCTCTTACTTACATCTTTCATTTCTCTCATATACTTGGATTTATTTCTCTCTCTCTTATACTTGCATCTCTCTCTCTCTCTCTCTCTCTCTCTCTTATACCTGCAACTCTCTCTCTCTCTCATACTTGCATCTCTCTCTCTCTCTCTATACTTGCATCTCTCTCTCTCTCTCTTATACTTGCATCTCTCCCTCTCTCTCTTTCTCTCTTATACTTACTCTCTCTCTCTCTCTCTTATACTTGCATCTCTCTCTCTCTCTCTTATACTTGCATCTCTTATACTTGCATCTCTCTCTCTCTATACTTGCATCTCTTATACTTGCATCTCTCTCTCTCTCATACTTGCATCTCTCTCTCTCTCTCTCTTCTCTCTCTCTCTCTCTCTTCTCATACTTGCATCTCTCTCTCTCTCTCTCTCTTCATACTTGCACCTCTCTCTCTCATACTTGCACCTCTCTCTCTCTCCCTCTCTATACTTGCATCTTTCTTTCTCTTTCTCTCTCTCTCTCTTATACTTGCATCTTTCTCTCTCTCTCTCTGTTGTCTTTTCTTCTTCATTTTTTGTCTATCATTTTCATGTATTGTATAATTTCCCTCCTTCTCTCTCTCCATTCTATTTTCAACTCTTTTCTCTTCTCTTTCTTTTTCTATTTCTCAAAATCACATTCACTTCACTCTTTCCCTCTTTATTTATCCTCTCCCTTTCTTTTTCATAATCCTTTTTCCCTTTATCTTTCTCTCTTCACTCTTTTTTCCCCCCAGTTTTCCTTTTCCCTTTCTCTCAGTCTTCAATGACCCCCTCTCTTTAAATTCAGATCTTTGTCATTCCCACTCCCTCTTTTCTTTGGTCTTTAGTTCAATCTTGCTTATCCAGAACCACCCTCATCTTGTTGCTCTTAACCCCACCACCACCACCACCACCACCACACTGCTTTTTATATCCTTAAGCTTTTTCATCCAAGCCTTTACCATCTTCCTTTCACCTCCACACATACTTCTTGCTTTTATTTATTCAACCGGCTATGGTTGCCTTGGAAATGGATGAAGTGGTTTGTGTACAACAACTGTGCATATTTAAGCATCTCTCTGTCTCTCACTTCCAATTTCTCTCTCTCGCTCTCTCTTCCAATTTCTCTCTCTCCCTCACCTCCAATTTCTTTCTCTCTCTCTCTCTGTCGCTTCCAATTTCTCTCTTTCTCATTTCCAATTTCTCTCTTTCTCATTTCCAATTTCTCTCTCTCTCTCTCTTTCTCATTTCCAGTTTCTCTCTCTCTCTCTTTCTCATTTCCAGTTTCTCTCTCTTTCTCATTTCCAGTTTCTCTCTCTCATTTCCAATTCTTTCTCTTCTCTCTCTCACTTCCAATTTCTTTCTCTCTCTCTCTCACTTCCAATTTCTTTCTCTCTCTCTCTCACTTCCAATTTCTTCTCTCTCTCTCTCTCTCACTTCCAATTTCTTTCTCTCTCTCTCTCTCTCTCTCTCACTTCCAATTTCTTTCTCTCTTTCTTGCTCCCAATTTCTTTCTCTCTTTCTCTCACCTAATTTCTGTCTGTGTTTCTCTCCTTTCTGGCTTCCAATTTCTTCTCTCTCTCTCTTTTTCTCTCTCAACATACACAAATACACAGAAAGGATGTGGAGTAGCTTTATGCTTCTAATCTACCCTTCCCTTCTCAGTCTCTTCCCAGACCTGACCAAAGCACCCCCCCACGCCCGCTCTATACCCCCCTCCCTCGTCCGCCCCACACTGTGACCACCACTGCCATTACCATTACTGCTAAGCCAAACTAAGCCAGTCCTGACCAAACCAAGTCTTATTCTCTTTTCTCTTCTCTTGTCGAGTGAGAACTGTTGTTTACTTTTGTCTGGGGACCAACAGAATCTTTGGAAATAGTAGAAACCAAACAATGGCAGACCAACCAATAAACTCATGTCAAATGCTTCCTCTCTTTCTCTGTCTTTTTCTCAACAATTCTCTTAACTCCTCTCTCTCTCTCTCTCATCATTCCTTCTCTCACATACACGCACCCTCTTTCTCTCTATAAACAAAACACATTAATAAATTGCTTGCTCCCATGGTTACCCTAAATAAGGAGATGTTTAGACTCTTGTCAGTCACATTGAATGGATTTTTTACCAGGGCAGAAAAACAACTTTGGCTGGACCATTTTTGTCGAAGGGGGGTGGTGGGGGTTACTAAACAGAAGCTGGGGGGTGGGTAAATGTTTTTCTTTTGTCTTGAATTATTTTTCCCTGTTCCAGTAAGGATTTTCATAAGGAAGTTAGAGTGTGGGTGGGAGAGAAAGAACTTTTTCCTTTCTGTTACCCCCTAGCCTGGTCAATTTCATCTGTCCCTAAACCAATGGCTTTTGGTATTTCATGTGTTGTTTGTACTCTGTGATATACAAAATCAAAGAAAAAGAGTGACATGTATATATATATATATATAATATATATATATATATATTATATATATATATATATTCTAATCTTTGATATAAATAAATATTTTTCTCATGAACACAACTTTTTAGCAATATAAAATATCTATATCTTCTTTTCAAACTTTTAATTTCATTCTTGTTTCATTGATTCCTTCTTCTTTATTTTCCTTCTTGTTTCATTGATTTCCTTCTTCTTTATTTTCATTATTGTTCATTCATTTCCTTCTTTATTTCATTATTGTTTCATTCATTTCCTTCTTCTTTATTTTCATTATTTTCATTCATTTCCTTCTTCTTTATTTTCATTCTTGTTTCATTCATTTCCTTCTTCTTATTTTCATTCTTTTTCATTCATTTCATTTCATTCTTGTTTCATTCATTTCCTTCTTCTTTATTTTCATTCTTGTTTCATTCATTTCCTTCTTCTTTATTTTCATTCTTGTTTCATTCATTTCCTTCTTCTTTATTTTCCTTCTTGTTTCATTCATTCCTTCTTCTTTATTTTCATTCTTGTTTCATTCATTTCCTTCTTCTTTATTTTCATTCTTTTCATTCATTTCTTTCTTCTTTATTTTATTCTTGTTTCTTTCATTCATTCATTCATTTCCATCTTTATTTTCATTCTTGTTTCATTGATTTCCTTCTTCTTTATTTTCATTCTTGCTTCATTCATTTCCTTCTTCTTTATTTTCATTCTTGCTTCATTCATTTCCTTCTTTTTTATTTTCATTCTTGTTTCATTCATTTCCTTCTCTTCTTTATTTTCATTCTTGTTTCATTCATTTCCTTCTTCTTTATTTTCATTCTTGTTTCATTCATTCATTCATTTCCATCTTTATTTTCATTCTTGTTTCATTCCATTCAATATCAACTTACTAGCAGTAAGTATATTCTCAGAAAAAGATTATGATTACTTTTATTAATCTTAACTAGCAGGACTTGTGGATATACTACAATATGATAATTTAATTATTACAAAACTAGATATGTTTACTTTGAGCTATAGAAAAATAGTTCAATATGTAAGTAAAAATAATGTCATCGGGGCGGCCTAATGCCGGTATCAGCCAGACATCGAGGGAGTCTATCCCCTTTTCCCTAGCACTAGACCAAGGAGATTATTTTAGCGTCTGAGGTGGAGCACCACACCTACCAATCAGCTCCTTACTTTACCGCACAGATCCCTGTGCTAATCATACGCTGAGTAGGCGAGGGCTGGTATCGAACCAGGAACCTTGTGGTTCCTAGCCGAACACTCTACTGACTGAGCTAAACCAAAGTATAATAATCTTGATTTAACTCTTTCACTTTTTTCTTTCCTTCTTTTCATCTATTCATTATGTTCACTTGAAACAGATTAGTGTTATCACTTCTGTGCGCTCATCCTCTCTCTCTGTCTCATGTAAAAAGCATAATAATCTTGATTTAACTCATTTTTTTTTTCATTCTTTTCATCTTTGCATTATGTTCAATTGAAACAGATTAGTGTTATTGCTTCCATATGCTTACCCCATCTCTCTATCTGACCCCTACTTTCTTATTATATTTTTTCTGTGTAGCATGTCCTTTTACTTCTCTAGTCCATTATTTAGCTAAGATGATGACACTCATAAGAATTCAGTGTATAAGCAGCACCACATGATCAGGATTTACATTCTTGCATTTCATCTTGGATGATTTGGATGGTCTCATTTTTAACCAGAGAGTATTGCAAGCTGAGAATAGTTGAAAAAGTAACGGATATGAGTTTTGATATACAGATTCCTTTTTGTTAGTCATTCTTTCATTTCAATATCTATCTATCTATATATATATATATATATAGCAATAGCAATAGCATAATCTTTACAGATCAATGCCGTCCCTCACAATCCTATAACCCCACCACCAGAACCTTTCCTTTCATGAGCCCTCAAATGACTGATCAAACCCACTGCAGATCTACAAAGTTTGGTGCAAATATGACATAGGAAGGACGTCCTTCCTGTTGTATCAGATGGATCAGATGATAAAATCTGATGCTTATGCACCACCATATGTCTCTTAAGACCAGATGCTGACTTACAGATTTTGTTACAGATTGCACAAGACACATTGTTTGTTCCTGGAGTTTGCATTAATTGTCCCTGAAGAGATTTCCTATGATTGACATATCAAGCCTTAGAAAGCAGAATTCGACCACACACACACACATATATATATATATATATATATATATATATACATACAGATACATACATACACACCAACTGCCCTTTATATATGTATTATTTTTCTTCTAACCCTTTTCTTTCCTTGTTTACTGTTTTTCCTAGAATTTAACTTTCTTTTTGATTTTTCATCTTTTCTTCTATATCCCCACCACCCCCACAACAAAAAGACACCACTAATCCATTTATTTTCTTTCCTCTTTCTTTATCTATCTTTACATATATTATATTATATATATATTATATTATCTATATATCTATCTATATAAAGAGCAGTTGGTGTGTATGTATGTATGTCCAAATGAAACTACAAAAATAAAACAATTAACAACAAAGTAAATATATATACACACATTAGATATCACCGGTTCTTGCATTTTGTGCAAAAGTTATGAAGATTTGATTTGTATTCAAAGATATTAAAATATACATAAAAATAGCATTGAAATTCTAGCTAAAATTGTCCAGCATTTGTAAATTTCAAAAGTAAACAAATCAATACACCAGGGTTTTCGTGCTCCCTGCATCCCTACTATCTAGGCGATGCTGGGTAGCTGCTTCTAGCATTATAATAAAAAGAAAGATGTCATTCTGTGCTTAATAAGACTCTCATGCATACACATATGTTTGGAGAAAGTAAAAAAAAGAGATAAATACATATTATCTTACAGACAACCACAACCAACAGATGGTAAGTCTTTGTTACTGAATCTTCTGAAAAACTCAATCTGTTCTTTCTTGGCTTTAACTCTACAAATACCCTCAATGCTTTTACATCTCAATTTATTCTGGTCCTTAAGAAAATAAATTATCTGCTTTGGCCTTTAATGCAAAAACATAAAGTTGGTCAATTGGTTGGATTTTACGGTATGTCAACCCTTGTTGGGTTATTTTCTGCCAAAGACGTTTTATTCATTCTTGATGGCTATTTAATTTTTTTATTATTCAAACTCATTTTTTTTAAACACATTTTTAAAGCTCATTTTTTCTATTTAATCCATAGATAGGATCCTAATAGGTTCCATGACTCTAGGTCAGTTGGTAAGTCACTGAATCTTCTTAAAAACTCAATCTGTTCTTTGAAAATAAATTATCTGCTTTAGCCTTTAATGCAAAAACAAAGTTGGTCAATTGGTTGGATTTTACGGTATGTCAACCCTTGTTGGGTTATTTTCTGCCGAACATGTTTTATTCATTCTTGATGGGTATTCATTTTTTTTTAAACATATTTTTTTCTATTTAACCTATAGATGGGATCCTAACAGGTACTACCATTGAGGGTCAGATGGTGAGTCTTTGTTATTGAATCTTCTGAAAAACTCAATCTGTTCTTTCTTACCTTTAACTCTACCAATGCCCTCAATTTATTTTTGTTCTTAAGAAAATAAATTAACTTTCTGCTCTGCCCTTTAATGTTCTTAATAAGTAAAAAGTTGGTTTAATTTTATGGCATGTCAACCCTTGTTGGTTTATTTTCTGCCATAGAACTTTTATTAATTCTTGATGGGTATTTAATTTTTTTAATTATTTGTTATATTCCGAGATGTATGAATAACAAATGATAATAAAAACAGTGAAATATGTTTAACATATAACAATATTTGTTTTAACTGGGGAATACAGTGGGATGGTTTTGGATAGAATTCAACTGTGTGTATCATGTGTGTTCATCACATGGGCCAAGTCCTTGTCTGCCTGACTCTGTTTCCCTCCTTGTCAGTGAGTATATCCAGTTGAATCATTAGGGGGAGATAACTCTCCCTAACATTATTCAAACTCAATTTTTTTAAACACATTTTTAAAGCTCATTTCTTCTATTTAACCTTCAGATAATATCCTAACAGGTACCATGACTCTAGGTCAGTTGGTAAGTCACTGAATCTTCTGAAAAACTCAATCTCTTCTTTCTTACCTTTAACTCTACAAATACCCTCAATGCTTTTAAAGCTCAATTTATTCAGGTCCTTAAGAAAATAAATTAACTTTCTACTTTGGCCTTTAATTTTCTTAATAAGTAAAAAGTAAAGTTGGCAGAGTGGTCAATCATCAATTTCATCCAGACAGTGAGGAAGTCTATCCCCTTTTTGTTAGTGCTAGATCTGGAAGATTGTTTTTGTGGTGGAGCACAATACTTATCAGCAGCTCCCCACTTTACCACACAGATCCAAGCTGTGTTACTCTGCTTTGCCCTTTAATGTTCTTAATAAGTAAAATTCTGGTTGGATTTTACAGCATGTCAACTCTTGTTGGGTTATTTTGTGCTGAAAACATTTTACTCATTATTGATGTGTATTCCTTTTTTTTTTAAATATTCAAACTCAATTTGTTTTTTTAAATACAATTTTTTTAGACTCAGTTTTTCAAGCTCATTTTTTTCTGTTTAGCCCATAGATGGGACCCTAACAGGTACTATTACTCCGGATTGGGGTAGATCTAGGAGTAATTGCAATAAATGAATACTCCACATTTCCCAGAGCTTCAGAATTGGAACTTCACCATTAGATGCAGTTTAACATCATATATATATATATATGAAGGGGCCGGGTTAGCTAGTAGCGTATAGTTCGATATTATGAGTAGCACAGGGATCAAAGTAAGGAGCTGACACCTCAGATGCAAAACAATCTCCTTGGTCTAGCACTGATACTGATTTTAGGCCGCCCGATGACACAAACAGACAAAAGTAAACCACAAACACACACACAAATTCTTTAGAACAAAAAGTAAATTACAAACACCACACACACACACAACCTATCAAATATCAGAAATCTAACAAACATCATCAGATGAAGGGGTTTTGGCTATTAATATAAACAAATAGACAACCATAAAATTTCAAGACCTTAAAACTAAAATTATGATCTACCACCCAGGAACAAAAACACCTGCTAAAACAGATGTTACAAATTAAATATCTCTACACTCCCAACAAATAGTAAAGGACGGGTTAGATACTTGTGTGTGTATATATATATATATATATGTATATATAATATATATATACACACACATATATACATGTAAATATTCATATTATTCATATTCAAAATGTAAAATAATAATAATAAATAAATAAAATAAAAACATAATCCATTTTGTGAACCCTCTTTTTTATAAAATATTTAATTTTCTCCCGTTTTACCCAAAACACACACACACACACACACATATATATATAACAGATTGTGGTTAAAAGTTGAGAAATGAAAGCAGATAAAATGCAAACGACTTCATTCAATTGATATTTCACCTTGGTGTATTAAGAATTTTTGACGAAGCCTTGTTAATACACCAAGGTGAAATATTAATTGAATGATGTTGTTTGTGTTTTATCTGCTTTTATTAATCAAATTATATATATATATATATATATATATATATATATATATATATATATATATAATAGTGTAGAGAGAAAAAGAGATGTTTAAAAAAAATTTACCTACTATAATTTATGTATGATTGGAATTCATCTGGAATAATTCATCTCCAAATACAATTTATATGATAATCTATCTTCCGATTATTTACCTACAATTTACATTTAAACATATCTAATAGTTTAAAATCAAACAATATATTTTGAAGCAAGAATGTTAACTCTCAAAGTTTTTCAAGTTAATGTCCTTGATCTTCATGACTTAAAATTTTCCAATTCTCAAGAGTCTCTTTCATCAAACATTTAATGGCTCTTCAGTTTATTACTCATAACCCTTTTCCTTTTGAATATGTTTGCCAATAAATGTCTTTTTAATCAAACATTTTAATTGTTTTGTTGGGAAATGAAATTCCATTTTAAATAACCTTATGATAACCTTGTCAGCAAATTATATCTATAGATAAACTATTGTTATAAAGAAATTTGCCATACACACACACACACATATATATATATATTATATATATATATATATATATATACACACTGTAGCTGTCGTAGTCTTTTCTCTCGGATTTGTGTCAGGGAAGTCCATCTCTAAGCTTTGATTATAGAGCTAGGTGTGATGGGTGGAATTTCTTTTGAAGAAATTCTATGGCAATATCCAGCTGTGTTTCCTGGGCTGCTCAAAGGTGCCGTGGGTCCCACTACATATACATTTCTAATATTGGTCTGTATATAATTAATTTATTAATTGTCATACATTGAGCTCTCTTAGGGACTTGAAACAATCCTTGTATATATCTATAGGGCATGCTTTGTAGATATAGGGAGGATGAAGAAGATCCCAAATAGAATCACCCCTAATTTACCAGTCTATTGGATACTTTTATCTTTATCTGAATATTTATATCATCCTGGTTACTTATATGGAAAGAAAATAATCCACAAACCAGAGATCCCCTTGCACCTATCATTTCTCAAATATACAGCTAATAATGCTGAAATAGTCTTTATCAGACCCAATAAAATTACTAGTGATTTTCATTGTGACTACCTATATGGAAACATAAAAACTTTACTTACTATTCTTCTACGTGGATGGATTTGGCATTAAATAACCTATGAAGGTTGATATGCCATTAAACAAAGAAACCAAACCCAACCCTGTCAGCTGTGGCTTTAGAATACATGACTGAACCTCTCTAACACTCCACTTAGACCCTTACTTAGGCTAGACGGGCAGTCGGAGTGGCCCCCTTCAACCAATCGGCTGGTCAAGCTCTAGCACTTATATGATTACCCCAACCCTATTGGCCTTATGGCAAGCACCAACCATTTTTATCATATGGGTGCTAGAAGGTTGTGGCTGAGGGTCTTCATGTCCTAGAAATGACGTTAAACTATCTGATGGTGAAGTTCCAGTTCTGGAGGTTTTGGGAATATGGAGCACCCCTTCATTACCATTGCTCCCTGGTCCACTCTGACCCAGAGTGGTAGTACCAGTTAGGGTCCTATCTATGAGTTAAATAGAAAAATGTGTTTAAAAAGAATTGAGTATCCATTAAGAATGAATTCATTTCAAAACTTAGTCGGCATTAAATGACCATTGAAGTTGATATGCCGTAAACCAAACCAAACCAAACCAAACCAAACCAGACTATGATGAGAATTTCTAAATTTATTTTTGCTAGAATTTTATTCTTTTAGCAATAATAATTTTATCAAAATGACAAAATATTTTCAATATTTAGTTTATATTTATATTCAGGCAATAAATTAATTTGTGTATTAAATAAACACTATTCACTATCCATTCTCATTTATTAATCAATTATTGATTACTTTGATGTATTTTTTCCCCAAATTACTTTCATCCTTTATGTGTTCAATTTATCTGATCGACGAAGTTACATATTATCTATATTTCCAGAATAAACACAGAAAGTTCAGAAAGTCCTGCAGTTTTAACACAGTCAACTGATCTCAATCATCGAACATTCTTGTGCTAAATATGAAGACGACTTAATTTATACACTGAACTCTTTCCATAATTATTCATTTTAATGGTTTTCTAAAACAAAACAAAATCATCTATATCAATAATTGGTGCAAGTTTGCTTGTCTGTCCTTGAAAGTGAATATTTTATATTTACTCACAAAATAAAAAATAAAAATATATATCAATAATTTCTGAGAGTTTGTCTGTCCTTGAAAGATGACCAAATGGTTTATGTTGGACTAGAAGTGGCTACTTAGCATCAATTGGGTAGATGGGAGGTGCAAAAAAAACCCCTGGTGTCTTGATTTGTTTACTTTGGGCTTTACAAATACTTGACATTTTTAAGTAAAATTTCAATGCTATTTTTATGTATATTTCAATTTTTAGACATCTTTGAATATAAATCAAATATTTCATAATTTTTGCACAAAAAGCAAGAACTGGTGATATTCAATGTGTATATATATTTACTTTGTTTCTAATTGTTTTATTTTTCGTAGTTTCATCCATACATACATACATACATACCAACTGCCCTTTATATATGTATAGATTGATAATGATACATCAAACCACCTTGGGTTATATTATGCCTAGGGGTAAGGGAATCAATTCATTGTATGTTCATATTTACATTTTTGTGTAGTTGTTTCCTAAGAAGTTTTTTGGCACACAGTCCAATTGAATACAAATAATTTTTAAACAGATCCATTTGACCCATAGATGGGACCCTAACAGGTACTACCACTTCAGATCAGAGTGGACCTGGGAGTAATGGCTATGAAGAGGTACTGTACTCTCCTCCAATCTTCAGAACTCGAACCTCACCATCAGATGCAGTTAAGTATCAGACACCATTAATTTTTAGGAAAATAAAAGATAATAGAAAAATTAATAGTGTGTTATCCCTCAGCACTCTGGTCAGAGTGGATCTAAGAGTAATGGCAGTGAAAAGGTACTTTACACCCCCAAATCTCCAGAACTGGAGCCTCACCATCGGATGTAGTTCAGTGTTATACCTAGGACATGGTTTATGTTAGAGCTATTGAATCTGGTATATATACTTAGTGAACATAAAAGTATTTTATATCTATCCATCTATCTATGCCAGTCTGGTAATATCTATCCATCTATCTATGCCAGTCTCTTAATATCTATCCATCTATCTA
>CM042153.1:68332998-68360498 GCA_023376005.1 Doryteuthis pealeii
AGTGAACTATGATTTATTTTAGGTTTTATCTTGCTCTACCAGCATTGAGTCCTGATTTTCATTTTTTATTTTTTATTTTTTTTAAATAACATTTTTAAAGGTTAAAATGAAATTCTACTGGGGCATAGATGTCCCAGTGGGAGTAAAAAGGTTACATTTGAGTTATTGAATTTGATGTGCATTGTCACTGGACTTGGTAGAATGTTTTTAAGGGTTAAAATGAAATTCTATTTGGGCAAATATGTTCCAGTGGGAGTGAAAGGGTTACATTAGAGCTATTGAATTTAATATTCATTGACACTGGACTTGGTAGAATTTTTTAAGGGTTAATATGAAATTCTATTTGGGCAAATATGTTCCAGTGGGCGTGAAAGGGTTACATTAGAGCTATTGAATTTAATATTCATTGACACTGGACTTGGTCGAAAGTTTTAAACATGGTAATAATAACAGCAGCAAGGATAATGATTTTAGCTCAAATAACTTGCTGACTAAATATTGTAAAATATGTTGAACAAAAATGAATTTAAAAAAATAGTTATTTTTGGGTTAGAAATTCTCTACTAATTTCATTGAGACAGTTAATATATGATAAGTTAAATTTGTGCTTCAATTTTGTGATGGATTTCAAATCCAGTCCACTGATTGTGCAATGAACTTGCAAAGACCTTTACAAAGTGACACAAGACTATAATACTCTTATTTCTTGCATTCATTCATCTCATAAATATAGATATTTGTGAATCTATAACTCTTGTATTGATTACTTTGTATTGATTTCATTGAATGGTGATGATGTGTTATGGTGTTTACATAAGAAAAAATCAATCGGTTGCTGTGCAGCCAAAATTGTTCTTCACGGGCAAAATTTCGGCTTATTTTTGTTATGAATATATATATATATATATATATATATATGTATATTTTTTTACCAGGCCTAATATTTCTGTTCAGCTTTATTTGTTTAGAATTTGGTACAGAACTAATAATGATAGATAGATAAAATAGTAATAATGATAACAACAACAAATTGCCATTTGAAAAGTGAGTTAAAAAGTGTTCAGCACTAAGGGCAAAGCTGACTTAAAACCTAAACTGTTTTAATCATAAAATAACTATTTTTATTACCATGTGCCCTTTCCTTGTATGATATGATCAATTTTTTTCAATAAATATGGAAGACAATCCATTGGAGACTTCATTTCTTATTTGATAATCATGATAATCATGATGATAAAGCAAAATTCATAGTAATTGGTAGGATAATGTAATTTTAAAACTATATATGTATATCAATATATTGTGGGTGATTGAAAAGTAACTCCCTATTTTAAACTATTTACTTTTAAACCTTTTTTATATGCAGTTACATTTTTCTCAATTCTTTAATGTATGTTCCTTAATATACAGGGTAATTGAAAAGTAACTCCCTATTTTAAACTATTTATAGTCTTTTTATGTGCAGTTACATTTTTCTCAATTCTTTAATATATGTTCCTTAATATACAGGGAGATTGAAAAGTAACTCCTTATTTTAAACTATTTATTTTTAAACCTTTTTTTATATGCAGTTACATTTTTCTCAATTCTTTAATGTATGTTCCTTAATACACAGGAGATTGAAAAGTAACTCCCTATTTTAAACTATTTATAATCTTTTTATATGCAGTTACATTTTTCTCAATTCTTTAATGTATGTTCCTTAATATACAGGGTAATTGAAAAGTAACTCCCTATTTTAAACTATTTATAATCTTTTTATATGCAGTTACATTTTTCTCAATTCTTTAATGTATGTTCCTTAATATACAGGGTAATTGAAAAGTAACTCCCTATTTTAAACTATTTATAATCTTTTTATATGCAGTTACATTTAATGTATGTTCCTTAATATATGGCAATTAAATTTGTGTTGTTTTCCACATTTTACTTATGTTTATGTGTATTCTTCTAATATTCATTTTTTGTAAAAATAAAATTCAGAAATAAATAATAAGATTTTTTTAAATAAGGAAAGAAATTACTTTACAATATATATTGTTACAATATATAATGTATATATGTATGCACACATACACAAGGTTGGATCAATAAGTCTCTTATTATCTTAGAGACATTATGATTATCTGATTTTTGTATGAATGTTTTCGTAACAGTTAAAAAAACAACATATCGCAGAAATATTTTTTATCATATCATAAATCCTCGAGTATAGTCCGCCCTTGATTATAATACGCAGGGGATTTTTAGGGGTCTATACATCTGAAAAAAAAAATGCGTCTGAATAAACATTGCCAGACAGCAAATAGAGACTTGGACATTGCTTAGAAAATATCTTATTTTTAACCTCGTATATAGTACGCACTAGGGATTTTGACTATATATAGATATATAATACCAGTCATGTATTTATTAAAACTTGTTTTAAAAAACAATGAGGACTGTCTAATGCTGCATGCTCAAATTTTGAGTGTATTTATTGAATAAATTAATTAATAAATTAATTCAGTGGATTTAACCCTAAAGATCCTTATGGCGAAACTCGGGTAGGTTATCTCTTGTATTTATTGAATAAATACACTCAAAATTTGAACATGCCAAAAATCGTAGAATAAATTTTATTCTATGTTATGACAATTTTGGGTAATGTGATGTAGGCAGTGACGTAATTTTTGTTACAGACAAAAACCGGAAGCGAATCTCCATTATTAATAGATGTGTCTCATGAATTAAAAAATACAACACAATCATCAGACAGAACTTTCTTGAAAGATTTATTACTTCCAACTAACTTCTGTCTGAAGATTCTGTTTCTTTTTTCATTAGACTTTCATTGTGAAAAAAGTGCAGATTATACTCAAGGAGTTACAGTAATCATGTCGTACTAGTAGCACAGATATTAATAACAATCTCTTGCCAACTGTCCCTATTGTTTATTGCTCTTGGGAGGTCCACTGCACAGCATCCAGTATTTATGGTCAATGTAGGTCTTTGCTGGACAGCCCACACTGATATGCCCATGTACTGGTTTCCATCGAATGTCACTTATGAATTATTCTTGCTTCTCCCACAGTGTCCAGTTTTTGTCTCCCTGGATGGTTTGTGTGATAGGAGGCTAGTGGCAGTACAACTGCTTTCTTGTGGGGTGATGCTTCCACAATTTGTTTAAGATTGCACACAGTGTTCTTGGGTAACTTATTCTCTTGGTGCTTTGTTAGGGTCCAAGTGGTGCAGGCATACAGTAGCAGTGAAGCTGTAGTTATCATAATAGTGTTAAAATACTCTTGGAGATTAAAGCAATTTCAAGTCAAATAAAAAGTTAAAAAAGTAAAGTCGTCGGGGAGGCCTAAAGTAGGTATCAGCCAATCAGCGAGGGAGTCTATCTCCTTTCCACTAGTGCTAGACCAAGGAGATTATTTTGGCATCTGAGGTGGAGCGCCACACCTACCATCAGCTCCTTACTTTACCACACAGATCCCTGTGCTACTCATATGCTGAATTGGCAAGGGCTGGTATTGAACTTGGAACCTTGTGATTTCTAGCTGAACGCTCAACCGACTGAGCTAACCGGCTAATTTAATAATGATCCAATTTCTCAAGGGACATAACTCCAGGTATATTAAATGCTAATTATAGAGAAGAGTTTGCTTATAGATTTTATTTGTAAATAACAATATCAATTTTATGAATATAAAGTGACTTGGCATCAAGCTTAATGGTGCCCTTTAAGCAAATCTATAGAACGTAGTAAAATCAACATACAATGCAGATAAACTTAATTTTTATTGGCCAAAGGAAATCATGTGATTTCAATCTGTCTGGCTGCACTGACAAGAATAAAAGTAAGCATTCAATACACTACATACAGCAAAAGAGAATAATAAAAAAATATAAAAAAGATATTTTGTTTATTTTTAATTATTACAGGGGAGTGCTGAAAAGTTCTCAGCCTAATCAAGATGGCAATTACTAGATTTTTAAAATTCAATTGAATGTTATTGAGTTTTTGTTTTTGGAAAACTTAAAGTTTAGAAAGGATGTTTGTTGTTTTGTTTTACAACATATCAATCCTCTTGTAGGTCATTTAATGTCAAATCAATAAATCAGAAATCATAAATTCAATTTACCTACAACTCGCCACAATTCAAGAATTATTCAGGACCTTAATTAAGTCGATATAATTCCTTAGTTAAACTCAGATATTATCTGGAAAGAGCGTACGGTAGTGTCCTGATGAAATCATTTGAATTGAAACCATAGTAGACTCTTAACTTTTTTCCCTTTACTAATTATATATATATATATGAATATATTAGTAATTACAAGGCAACGAACGCTCTCGATCAGTACTGGAAAATTTTAAAAAAATTTTTAAAAATACATATTTGTTGTTAAAAATAAATTTTATTTTTAAAATGTTTAAGCATTTTTATCATAAAAACTCAAAAGAGTTTGTAGTAAAAATGTAAATGAATATCAAAAAAGTTCAGGATAATGTTCCGGTTACAAATGAAAGTTTAAAAATGTAACAAGTCCAGCAACATGAATTTGCAATGATGTTAAACTCACAGAGTTGGGATCCTTATTACATCCGAAAAATATGAACCTCCGGTGATATGATTTGCGTAATTCCAAAATTTGTTTTTCTATGGACAGTATGAAGGTAAAAATGGATATTGAATCCGACAATATGTAAGAAAGTTTTATAGAAAAACAACAAGATGTTAAACATTTTAGCTGACAGATATTATATATATATATATATATATATATATATATATATATATATAAGTATCTGTACATATCCTAAAAGGATAATGGGTAAATTCCATGTCAAATCATCCATAAAAACGTAAAATTGTCACCCAACCAATCTAGAGAAGGGAAGCTCTAGAACTTATTTTACTGACAAAGACAGTTACAAAAAGTGACGATTTTTTGCGACCCCTCCTCAAATTTGGAGAGCTAAAAACCGACATAACTCCATTTTTTTGGAATTGGAAGCTCAAATTTTGATGATTAGCTAACTTTATCATAATCCACACTTGGACAAAATTTCAGAAAAATTGCTGGGGGTGGGTGACATGGCCTGGATGATTTGACATGGAATTACCCTAATGTATTTTTTAATTCTTCTATGTTCTAATAATTGTGTAAGTCTCAAATGAACAAATAATATGAATATTTTTAACTGGTGAATGCAAGGTGTCTGTTTCCCGTTCAATAAAGCACCTTTCACTAAGAATCATTTTTTCTTTTTAATAGCATCTGTCTATTTTGACTGACTTGATATTCTGTTGAGACTTATATCTTCATCTTTAATGCTTTTAACAGAATTTCAGTAACTTTTGTTCTGACAATCTTAAGTTGGTACCAACCAATTAACTATTGTCTTTCATCTATTAAGATAAGGTACTGTCATAACTTGATAACCAATTAAGGCTGGTATTGTGAAAGGTTTGACATATTAAACAGCAATATAGAGAATAAACTTTGTAAACTCACAAATAGTTGATTAATGTCCTGAGTCAATATTCACTGTCAATATCTCAAAGGTTTAAGATAGACTAACTAAAAAAAAAAATCTTCATAAAATGACTGCTATTTACACAGTAGAATTGCACCCAACAAAGCCTTCATTAAATGATGACTCTGGTTTAAGCATGGTTTCAAGGCCAAAGCATCATTACTACTAACCCAGAGTGCCCCAGCAGTATCTCACAATACCACCAGACTTTGTCGGTTTGATCTCACATTGTAGGATTGCCATATTCATGCTGATGCAGTTAGAGCTTTATCCTGGATCTTAAAAAGCACCTATTTTTGTGAAAATTTAAGGTGTCGATTTTATTGGCTTTTATGATAGATTTCAATGCATAGAATTCATTGATGCCAAAGAAAGTGCTCAATTTGAAGAATTGGCGGAGATATGTCCTTCTCTTGTCTGTACTGTTGAGGACATAACAACATCATATATATATGTATGTATGTATGGTGTTTCTATTGCTACTCTAGCATGCACATTGTAGTAGCATTAGTAATTTATCCAAAGAGTGCTCAATATATCATGACCATAGAGCATTTATAGTTGTACTAAGTCCTTAAGAGAGATCTTTCCTCCAAGCAGACTTGGAAGTAAATGGTATTAATCAGGTATTTTTATTGGTTTTGCTATCTTTGTTTAATGACATATCAACTTTTGTGGGTTATTTAATACCAAAGCTATCCTTATAGAATTACAGGAGTGGTACCTGGAGTGGTAATACTGTTAGTCTATGTTAAAGCTTTGAGATATTGACAGTGAATATTGACTCAGGGCTGGGCGTGTTAGGTCAGTTGGAAGAGTGTTCGGCTAAAATCACAAGGTTCCTAGTTTGATACCGGCCCTCACCAACTCGGCGTATGAGTAGCACAGGGATCTGTATGGTAAAGTAAGGAGCTGATGGGACCCACCTATAGGCCAAATGGATCTCTTTAAAATTATTCTTATTAATAGGACTGTGTGCATAAAAATAAAAAATTTTAAGCTTAGGTGGTTGATTTAGAAGGCTATCACAATGCAGGTGTAAAGAAAAAATAATAATACGGTAACAATGATGTTGTGTTAACCTGTATTTAATTCTTGAATTTTCAAGATAATATCTCTTTTTCAAAAGATCACTGAAACTGAAGCAGTCTAGTTATGCCATAACTAAACTGCTTCAGCTAGACTGCTTCAGTTCCAGTGATCTTTTGAAAAAGAGATATTATCTCGAAAATTCAAGAATTAAATACAGGTTAACACACAACATCATTGTTACCGTATTATTATTTTTTTCTTTACACCTGCATTGTGATAGCCTTCTAAATCAACCTCCTAACCAATATATACACAATGCTTCAAGCAAATTATAAAACTTTCTTAAAAATGTTTAAGTCTAAAGAAACACCTACATAAAAGTGTAAATATGAAAATACAATGATTGTGATTCCATGACCTCAAGGCACAGAATAACCCTAGATGAGTTGACATGCCATTAAAATCAATCAATTAATCATAAAAGTGTTCTTGTCAGTTATAATCATTCTTATTCTCTTGACTGATGACTAACTTGTTATTTGTAGTCGTTTGTGTTGAATTATTTGTGATATAAGGCATGAGGCAAATGGTCACTTTTATTTATAGACTCGCCTATAAACACGTGACCCGAGAAGGATTCCTATTGTTCAATCAATGGCACTGCTGCTGCTGCTTCTTCTGTATTAATAGAGGCCCCATTCTGAACTTATGTCATTGACACTTGGATTCTCTTGGACGTCGGACTTACAAAGAAACTATAACACCGGATTCTTATTGGCTTGCTTACTTATTTACTACATCTGGAACTCTGGAACTTAACAGTTTGACTTTGTAGTTTTGCAAAATGACTGTCAATTTTGCATATCTCACTGCATATCTCACCATTATATAGATATTGCATATCTCATGGCTGCAACATCCTTCATAGAATTTTAGAATTAATAATTCTTGCATAAATCTCTTAATAATTTTAACCTGTTAACAAATTCTTGTAAAAAAAAAAATATGAATAATTCTCAAATCCAATCAAATTCAGCATAACCAATCATGTTATTTTAGATTTGCGGTTATTTCCTATAACTTCCAACTTAAAAAGGGGAACCACCTGATTGACTGATAAATTATTTATTTATTGATCTACTAGGAAAAAAGAAGACGGGTAGGGTTTAGGGTTAGTGTTAGGGTTTAGGGTTAGTTTAATGGGAAAATAAATAATTTATCAGTCAATCAGAGTGGTTCCCCTTTTTTTAAGGTTGGAGTTATAGGAAATAACCAGATTTTCTGTAAGCAGATTGTTCTTATTTCAAAACTTTATCAGCATTAAATGACCCACTGAGTTTGATATGCCGTAAAACAAACCAAACCAATATATATATATATATATATATATATATATATATATAGTGTGAGATGGTCACTGTTTCAGCTTTTGCTGGAATGGTGTACCAAAGGCAGTATTATTGGTAGAGTGCTCAATATAAAATAGAGCTGTTATATAATATAATAAGATAAATATATAAAGGTTTTACATATCTATTTATTAGGTGACAAAGGAACAATCACAACCATATTGGTTTCATGTGATGCAATCATCAGGTGAAGATGTTTCAAATGTCTATATATATATATATATATATATATATATATATATATATATATAGAGAGAGAGAGAGAGAGAGAGAGTTTGTTTGATCAGATTGACTTGTTTTTCTAGTCATCTAGCATATCATTGAAATTCAAATAAATTTACTTGCAGAAAGAGATCTACATTAAGGAAGAGAGAAGCATGATAATTCATGTAGAGTGTTCCTACACTGATACCGACTATAGGCCACTCCACTAACTTTACTTACTTTACACATATACAATAGATATAAAGAACCAATCAGTAAAAAATAACAGCTAAGATGAAAATATATCTTTTTTGCATACCTACCCAATACTTCTCTATGAAAGAGATGAATATTATAATATTCACAAAAAGAAAAAAATCATTAAAAATAGCATTAAAAACAGTAGGGAGTCTATCTCCTTTTCACAAGCACTAGACTCCCTTGCTGTTTTGACTTGTTTTGCTAGTCATCTAGCATCATTGAAATGCAAATAAATCTACTTACAGAAAGAGATCTACATTATAACTCTTAATATCCTGTTGAGAATTTTCTAAGTCCAGACACCTGTTCCTATCAGGATTTATAAAAAATGGCTAAAAATGTCCTTTTCCTTTAAACTTACCTGTTATTTTCCTTAAATCAAAGACTTCTAAATGTTTAATATTACATTTAAACAAAGGCTATCGTTTGGGGTAGATTAAGAAAACAAATGTGACTTCCGGTCGGGTGGAATGAGGTGGTATAGGATGTTAAGAGTTTAAGGAAGAGAGAAGCATGATAATTCATGTAGTGTAGGAACACTTTATTCAATTCAATGCCACCACTGGATTCGTCGTCAAATTCTGCCTTTGATAAGCTTTGTTTCATTTTGGTTAGGTTTTTTCCATTTTACACATATAGGGCTGGTTTAGCTCAGTTGGTAGAGCACCTGACTAGGAATCATGAGGTTCCTGGTTCAATACCATTCCCTGCCAACTCAGTGCACAAGGAATTTAATCTGTGCAATAAAGTGGGTAGTTGACAGTAGTGATCCCACTCCACCTCAACAAAAACTATCTCCCTGGTCTAGTGCTTGCAAAAAAGGGATAGACTCCCTCGCTGTTCAGCTGATACCGACTATAGGTCACTCCACTAACTTTACTTACTTTACACATATACAATAGATATAAAGAACCAATCACTAAAAAATAACAGCTAAGATGAAAATATATCTTTTTTGCTTACCTACCCAATACTTTTCTATGAAAGAGATGAATATTATCATAATATTCACAAAAGAAAAAAAAAAAATCATTAAAAATAGCATTAAATCAATTTAGAAAAGTAGTAGAAAAAATAATGAGAAAAAAAAATTAAAAACAAAGAAAACGTTTGTTAACTTGATGAATATTTTTTTGAGACAGTGATTAATATGTAATGAAACTTATTTCATTATGAAAGGAAATGCATTACCTGGAGTAATTACTGATTACTTTCTTTTTTTTCTTTCTTTTGGTAAAAATCATTAAAGTTTCATAGTGGAATATTTCAAAGACAAATTTCTTAGTTTGACATCTTGTTGTCAGCATTAAGGGGTGAGGGGGTGGGAGTCTGCTTTTGCTTTGAAAAAAAAAAATTATTTATCTTCTTGGGAAGGAATAAAAAAAAATTGCTCCCAATTTGATTAGAAATAAAAAAAAAATTTAAAAAATGATGAATAGAAAAATCTAAGAAATGGAATTCTTGAAAATTATCAAGTCTCTCTTTTTCTTATTCTCTCTCTAGTTATCAGTCTCTCTCTCCCTCTGTCATATATATATATATATATATATATATATATATATATATATATAAATGAAAAGATAAAAGAAGGAAGGGAAAGAAAAAAAAAGAGAGTGAGAAAGAGTTAAGTCAGGATTATTATACCTTTTTACATATTGAACTTTAGCAATAGTTCTTAAGTAAGCATATCAAACATTGTGATGATTAAATTATCAGACTGTGGTGTATCCACAGGCCCTGCTGGTAAACATTTAATTCCCTCCCTGGTTGGACCAAGAAGTTTCAGCATCTTCTCATAGATATATATATTTATATATATATTTACAACCCCTCCGCACAAGCTGGATATGACACAAGGTCAATTTCTTAAGTGGAGTTCAACAGATTTGAATTCAGAGTTTTCCTTCTCCTAGACCAGTTGCCTAACCGAGGTTAAAGAGCCCAGTCTGCCCTACTATTTACCCATAGTTGGAGGGAGAGTAGGATTCATACCTTTCCCAACGGTATCAGCGTTAAGTGAAATGCAATTACCACATCCAGGATTTGAACTCGGGGTGATGAGTCCATTTCCTATGACTTTAAATCTTCTCATAGATATAACCTTGGCTAGGTAACCAGTCTAGGAGAAGAAAAATTGAATTCAAACCTGTTAAACTCCGCTTAAAAAATTGACTATGTGTCACATCCTGCTCGTGAGGAGTGGTTGGTGTATATATATATATATATATATATATATATATATATATAAAGATAATCTAATGAGTCAGACGAACCTACTATTAGTTTCACATAAAGCTCTTCAGGGCTAAAATCAGGCTGATGCTAATTTAAATGACTACTGTGGTTAGTACTATTTATTTGTCTTGCTCCTTATCTCTACAGTCAGATTTTAGCCCTGAAGAGCTTTATGCGAAACTAATAGTAGGTTCGTCTGACTCATTAGATTATCTTTATTATTGGCTTTACTTAGGTATCGAGCACTTTTTACTTATTAGCTTTCTCCTAGCGGTTATATGAATATATATATATCTTATATACATATATATACATATAAATTGTTTTTTCTTTTGGCCAAATACTGTACCAATAGATTATTTTTTGTTGGTACGAATATCTTGGTCTTTTCTTTTTTTCAAAAATTTTTTTCTTCCTGGTTGATGTTTGGTAGTATATTTTTACAATCAAACTTTCTGCTGGGTTTTTTCTCTCTGCAAGGATCTACCAACACGCTTGGTATATTAAATTATATATATATATATATATATATATATATATATAGAAATAGTGTGGTTTTGACTTGTGTAGGTTTTGATAGAATATGGTTAACTGCACTTTTGTAACAAAAAAAGAAGAAAAAAATGTCTGTAGGCAGTTGACAATAATGACATGCTTGAAGACAGCAAAAAAATAATGGCACAGTCTGCACTCAAGGATTATTTTTATGAAATAAAGCCTTTTCAAAATATAAGCAATATTTTACTTTTTCTTTACTAAACCTTTTTTTTATGATTGTCATGCATTACAAATGGCTTTTTCTTACATGTATACAATTATGAAGAGCATATTTTCTATTTTTTTTATTAACTGTCTTTGTCAGAATGAATTATATTGAATCCCATTATACTAAGAAATTGAACAGGGTAGTTTTGAAGAGTAAAGCTAAACTTTTGGAACAACAAATTAACCACTATTCAAGGTATATATATATATATATATATATATATATATATATATATATGTATATGAAGAGAAAAATGGAAGCGAACCCGACATTATGTAATATAGGAAAAAATTTGAAAAAACACAGGTTCAAATAAAATGAGTGGTATTTATTCAGCCAACGCTGCAGTGTTTCAATCTGTTTAGTAGATCTTCTTCAGGGCTTTTGTTGATATAAGGAAATGTAAAAATTTTATTACAGAATAATTAGGTGACTTTGATCGGTTTGTTTACAATGTTTTGAATCAGCGTTTCCGGAAATATATTTGAAAATTTATGAGACACTTAAGATAAACGGTTTTGAAGTCGAATATTTTTTACGTTGTGTGTGAGTGTATGTGAGAGAGAGAGAGAGGGGAGAGAGCGTGTGTATGGAAATGTGAGTAGATTAATGTTTTTTTTTATTTGGGCAACTGTGCGTTTGTGTCTCTGTGGGTGGGCATGTGTGTGTGAGTGTATGTTTATTTTATTTGTTTATTTTTTTAATTTTAAAAAAATTTTAAGTACGTGATGATAAAGTGTGTGCATGTGTATGTGTGTGTGTGTGTGTGTGTAAAATTTATTAGTTAAAGTTATAATTACTAACTTGTTTTTATGTTGTAATTGTTTGTATATCTATTATTTATTTATTAAATATCAAATGTACACATGCATATGCATACATACATATACCTACATATAGGCATATAAGTATACATATATATATATGCACGCATATACATACATGTGTACATACAATACATAAGTGGTGAGATTTTTTATAAAAACTATCTCGTGGAAAAGTGAGTGTGTGTGAAAGAAAATGTAAAGAAATATAATGTCAATGTAATGGAAAATTAAATTTTTTTTTTTTTTAGGTGATTCTAATATTGTAGTTACTATGATGATGATGATATTTATAGTATTATTGCTGAAATTGATTGGAGAGAGAGGAAGTGGGGCGGGGGATTTGGGGAAATTTATATGTTGTTATTGTTAGGAGGTCAAATCTCACAGACAAGTTAAAGAAACATTTCTTCCAGGCCGTTTTCGTGTCAGTACTGCTGTATGGCTGCACCACCTGGACCATAACTAAGCGACTAGAGAATAAACTAGATGGGAGCTGCACAAGAATGCTGCAGGTGATCATGAACAAGACGTGGAAACAGCACCCTACGAGAAAGCAGCTGTATGGCCACCTACCACATATCACCCAAACCATCCGAGTGAGACGGACAAGACACGCAGGACACTGCTGGAGAAGCAAGAACGAACTCATAAGCGACGTCCTCCTGTGGAAGCCAGCACATGGACAAGCCAGTGTGGGCCAACCAGCAAAAACGTACGTTGATCAGCTCTGTGCAGATGCAGGATGCTGCATAGAGGACCTCCCAAGAATGATGAGTGATAGGGACGGATGGAGAGAGATTGTCATGGATATTCGCACTGAAAGCGCGACATGATGATGATGATGATGATTGTTAAAATCATTGGTTTAATTGGTAAAGTACAATAATTTGTTGTGTGTTGAAAGTTTAAAGGAAAAATCGTATTACCTGATGAGTGTGTCTGATAATTATTAGTAATAATTTAGTTATAATCAAAGGAAAATAAGTGTATAGAAAAACATGAGAGATGTTTATCAAATATAGGGAATTTTATGATTCTTGAGGACAAATTTGGAGAGGTGGGGTGACAGAAGGAAAAATCCGGGTCTCTGTTTTATTGTGTTAAATATAGAGATGGTGCTAGATTCTACGATTTTTCTTCTTTTTTTTTTGTTGTGTATTTTGACTAGCATTTTGGATTCTTTAAAATTGAACAGATGGTTGGTTCCTAAATATATATATATATATATATATAAATGAAAAAACAGGTTGCATCAAAAGTTGATATTTATTTAGCCGATGCTACAGCATATCAGTTTATTCACCAAATCCTCGCCAGGCCCATCATAAATATAATCTTTCAAATGAAACATGTTTTTTTTTCATTTTTATATACTTATACACAGTTGGATTCATTTCCATTTACACACAGTCTAGAAGGAAAACTTTGAATTCAAACTAAACCTCCATAGAAGGGTTGGGTATACACAGTTGGATTCATTTCCATTTGCACAAATTTCCACATATTATCTAACATTATCTTAGAGATGGGGCATTCACTATTGATGATGGTAGTTTATTCCATGTATTCACCACTCTGTTACTAAAATAATTTTGTCTTGTATTTGCTTTACAATTTTTTTAAGAGTTTCAATTTATGACCCTGGTATTGATATTTTGAACAATGTTAAGTAGATCAAAGTTTGTTGAATAAAATCCATGTGTATATTTGTAGACTTCAATCATATCCCGTCTTGTAGGTCGATAAACCAAACTTGGTAAGTCAATGTTCCTAAGTCTTTCTTCATACGAAAGGGCTTTTAAATCATTCATTGCCTTGGTAGCTCTCCTTTGAATTCCCTCAATGAGTTTTATGTTCTTGATAAGGAAAACTTTAAATTGAAACTAAACCTAGCATAGAAGGTCTACCACATAAACAAACTATGCTAAAATTCATACAGACGTGATGACAAAAGTTGAGAGAGCTCATGATGAAGTAGAAAACAATTACCCAAAAGGATAGATTTGGTTTGGTTTGGTTTGGTTTGTTTTACGGCATATCAACCGCAGTGGGTCATTTAATGCCGATAAAGTTTTGAAATAAATCAATTCTTAATGGATAATACAATTTTTTTATAAATACATTTTTCTATTTAACCCATAGATGGGACCCTAACAGGTACTACCACTCCGGGTTAGAGTGGACCAGGGAGCAATGGTGATGAAGGGGTGCTCCACATTCCCCAAACCTCCAAAACTGGAACCTCACCATCAGACAGAGTTTAAAATCATTCCCAGGACATGTAGACCCACAGCTACCGCCTTCTAGCATCAATATGATAAAAAGGGGTTGGGGCTTGCCATAAGGGCAATAGGGTTGGGAAAATCATATAGGTGCTAGGGCTTGACGTGACCAGCCGATTGATCGGAGGGGGCCTCTCCGACCGCCCGTCTAGCCCAAGAAAGGGCCAAAGTGGAGTATTGCATGTCATGAACTGCTCATCCACCTGGGCTCTATCCTTAAGCATCATGGGTCGCCACCCACGGCCAACAGGTGGCCCCATTGGGGGAGTTTTACCCCTCTGTAGAGGTGCAGTTGGTGCATTCTAACGCCCCAGCTGACAGGGCGGCCAAAAGGATAGAGCTGATGAAAAAGTGAATAGTTATTTACTGACATTCTACCATATCAGTTGAACACAAGGACTGATTAACATGGGGAGTCACACATAAGCCGAAATTCATGCATGGTCAGTGTTAAAAAAACATATGTATTCTCAGGTACTAGGCAATAAACCCAGACCTGCACTTTTAAATCAAAGGGGAAAGGTGTTACCTAGGGTGTATGGTCCCTGGAGATCCATGCTGATATTACATATCTTACTGGTCCAATGGCCGAAGCCACTGGACACAGCCTGAAAAAGTGAGTATATATATATATATATATATATATATATATATATATATATATATATATAAGATAAATCTAATGAGTCAGACGAACCTACTATTAGTTTCGCTTAATGCTCTTCAGGGCTAAGATCTTACCCCTGAAGAGCATTAAGCGAAACTAATAGTAGGTTTGTCTGACTCATTAAATTTATCTTTATTATTTGCTCTTCTTAGGTATTGAGCACTTTTTACTTATTAGCTATTCTCCTAGCAGTTATATGAATATATATATATCTTTTATATACATATATATACATATAAATTATTTTTTCTTTTGGCCAAATACTGTACCAATAGATTATTTTTTGTTGGTACGACTATCTTGGTCTTTTCTTTTTTTCAAAAAATTTTTTTTCTCCCCGGTTGATGTTTGGTAGTATATTTTTACAATCAAACTATTTGCTGGTTTTTTTCTCACTGCAATATATATATATATATATATATATATATATGTATATATAATATTTGCTGGTCATGGTAATTTAATTATGTATATATATGCAAAATGTATACCCAAGTAAAAATTGTCACACACATACATAGGTATTAAGTAAACAAAACTTAGTTGTGTATAAGATCATCCAATGACTATAGAAGTAAGTCACTTCCATTCTCAGGCCCACCCTTTCTTTTTCTTATACATCCAGAAGAACACACACATACAATATATATATATATATATATATATATATATATAAATCATACAAAGAGTATTTAATAATAAAAGAGGAAAAAAATCAAATTACTTACAGATAACAGATGCATATCCTGTGAAAAAGAAGAAAAAAAATTAATAAAATACTTTTGATCAAAGAAACAAAATAACAATAATTCAAAAAAGATTTAAAAAAAAAAAGAAAACAAAGAAATTACCCACAAAACATTAGAAGTAAAGTAATATACAATTAAAAGTCTTTCCTACGAGCAGACTAAACACAAAGAAGAGGAAAGTCACCCAGAAAAGCCATGGGTATTTCCTATGCCAAAAAGCCTCATGTAATCTCAAAAACACACACACACACACACACACATATATATATATATATATATATATATATATATATATATGTGTGTGTGTGTGTGTGTGTGTGTGTATATGTCAATAATGTTTCTTTTTGGTTTATGCAAAGAATTGGTAAATCAAGAGAAGAACTATTTTCTGAAATTTAAACCAATGAACAACTGAGATAAAGTCTTATCGCAACTTCTCACAATGGTGAAAATAAAGATTGTTTATCCAAAATGAATCAACATATATTTACATACATGTGTGTTTGCCCTCCAAAGAGCAGGACTGTGGAATTTTGTTCTCAGGATGTGTTGGGTGGGGGAGAATGTTAGGAAGAAAAAAAGGAACCCTTATATTCAATTAAACCAACCTAAAATGATCTGCTGTTGAAATCTCAATTCACAATTTATATATATATATATATATATATATATATATAATGTATAACTTGTATAATGTATAACTTGAAAAGCACCGGACGAAAAGGCCCTTGTTTTACTAATAACCATTTTTTTTTATTCCTTTCATTCCATCCATTGAAGTGGTGATCACTATGATAACCCTCAATATATTATATTAATTTATATATATATATATATATATATATATATATATATAAATGAATAAATGGATAGCTTGGTACAAATATAAAATTTATTTTGTAATTTCTTTGCCTCCACCATCTAGGTTAGCTCAGTTGGTAGAGCGTTCGGCTAGAAACCACAAAGTTCCTAGTTCGATACCGGTCCTCACCAACTCAGCGTATGAGTAGTACAGGGATCTGTGCGGTAAAGTAAGGAGCTGATGGTAGGTGTGGCGCTCCACCTCAGATTCTAAAAACAATCTCCTTGGTCTAGCGCTATTGATGAGGGGATAGACTCCCTCGCTGACTGGCTGATACCGACTTTAGGCCGCCCCGTTGACTTTACATTTTTTTTTTTTACACCCAGTTCTATTCATATGATCTTCCTGTTTTTGCTTTTTTATTTTGTTTTTTTTGTTACAATCCTTCTTTCTTCTTCCTTCCTTCCATTTTTCTTTCTTTCTTTTATTTTTACTTCTTTCTATATCTTCTCTTTTTTCTTTCTTTATTTCCTCCCTTCCTTTCTATATCCCTTCCTTCCTTCTTTCTTTCTTTATCTTTTCCTTTCTCTATTGTTTTGCTTTTTTCTTTACTTTTCTTTTCTTTTTACTTTTTTCTATATCTTCTCTTTTTTCTTTCCTTCCTTCCTTCTTTATTTTTTTTCTTATTTCCTCCTTTCCTTCAATCTTTCTTCCTTTCTTTTTTCTTCCTTCCTTTCTATCTCCTTTTCATTCCCTTTTTTTTTTCAAATCGAATCCTATCAAGGAAATACTTGATATCATCCACCTATATATCAGGAGGTGCGTGGTCCAATGGTTAGAGTCGTAAGAAATGGACTCGTCAACCAGAGTTCAAAGCTATTTGCCTTTCAAATGGGGCTAATACCCTTGGGAAAGGTATGAATCCAATTCTCCCTCCAGCTATGGGCAAATAGTAGGGTAGACTGGACTCTTTAACCATGGCTAGCTAACCAGTCTTGGAAAAGGAAAACTGAATTCAAACCTTTTAAACTCCACTAAAGAAATTGATCTTGTGTCACATCCTGTTCACGCAGAGTGGTTGGTGTGTGTGTGTGTATATATATATATATATATATATATATATATATAAAATCAATAGTAATGGTATTATGGATGATTTGGACTCATAACTTAAAGTTTCATGGTTATGCAATCCTCAGATGAGTCAATAGTTAAGATCTCAACCATTTGACTCATCTGAGGATTGCATAACCATGAAACTTTAAGTTACGAGTCCAAATCATCCATAATACCATTACTATTGATTATAAATCTGCTCTGCTTTATGAGCATTGAGCACTTTTTCAAGACAATACTTTTCTCATTTATTCTCTATTCATTCTATATTATATATATATATATATATATATATATATATATATAAAAGATAAATCTAATGAGTCAGACGAACCTACTATTAGTTTCGCTTAATGCTCTTCAGGGCTAAGATCTGACTCTTTATTATTTGCTCTACTTAGGTATTGAGCACTTTTTACTTATTAGCTATTCTCCTAGCGGTTATATGAATATATATATATCTTATATACATATATATACATATAAATTGTTTTTTCTTTTGGCCAAATATTGTACCAATAGATTATTTTTTGTTGGTACGACTATCTTGGTCTTTTCTTTTTTTCAAAAATTTTTTTCTCCCGGTTGATGTTTGGTAGTATATTTTTACAATCAAACTATTTGCTGTTTTTTTTTTTCACCGCAAGGATTTACCAACACGCTTGGTATATTATATATATATATATATATATATTATATATATATATATATATAATCATCATCATGCATTCTCTTGACTCTTTCTCAACATCTATCTTTATCAACCATTGCTCTTGGTAAGTCCTTTAAATGACATCTAGTGTCCATATAGAGCTGATGCATGGATGTTTATGGTGGTCAGCAAAAACTGGTCTGTCCATGTGTAGGAGCCATTGGAGAAAATCACTTATGACCTCATCCTAAGAAATCAGCATGTCTGGTTTATCTTACTTAGATTGTTTGGGAGATGGGAGGTACATGGCCATACAATTGTTGTTTTGTAAGGTGTTGCTTACAGGACTTGTTCGTACCATCCTTGTGTAGTTCCCATTAAGCTTTTCTCCAAGCATTATTGTTGGAGGAAGAGGAGGGGAAGCTCAAGTGGTGCAGCCAGAAATTAGTACTGATACAGCAACAGGTTGAAAGAATTCATGTTTCATTTTATCAGAGAGCTAATTTCCCTGATAATATAAATATGTTTGTTATATACATAGATACACATATATGCATATATTATATATAAATAATATGCATATATGTATATATTATATATAAATAGTAGGGCAGATTGGGCTTTGACAGGGAGGCTATTCAGGGGGAAAACACTGAATTTTTATATTTCAGACAGTTGGGATTCGCAAAATGGACAATTTTAATTATTTTGGGAATTCAATATTTAATATTAATTCACTACAAAATATAATATTCAAATTCAATAGTGCTTAGTAACTGTCAGTTTCTTGGCAATCTTAACACACACATATATATATATATATTATATATATATATATATATACACACACACACACACACACAAGATGTGTAAAAAAAGTATTGAGATTTTTGGTACGTTTTGACACATTTTGTATTCTGAAAAATTAACGTTCCAGTCATTCTTCATTTCTATCTTGGTAAATACAGCTTTAAAATCTGTAATTTTTGATAACTTGTATTCTGAAAAAAATTAATGTTACATTTATTATTCATTACTATCTTGGTAAATACAGCTTCAATCTTGATTCTTTTTTGACACACCTTGTATATATATATATATATATATATATATATATATATATATATATATTGCCTGTGAAAAGATGAAGCTCTAAATTTAACAAAAGAAAAAGAGAAATCAAGTTATACCACTCTAGTGAAAACATTTTTAGGAACACCTATAAGTAAATTTGAAAAAAAAAAAAAAATCGACGAAAATTTATGTATTACTGTTTTTATTTTAGGGAATTTTTTTTTTAACATTGAAAATATTTTTTTTTTAAATATAATCCTGAATTTTTTAGTTTCTTGAAACAATTTTATGTCAAAATATTGACATTTTTTTAGTAGAATTCAGAATTCATGTTTGTTTTTGTTTTTTACAAAAAAAAAATCCCATATACAAACTTATAAAAATCTTCTGATATAATTATTCAGACTATTATCTTTATAGAAAAAAAAATTAAAAATCCATTTTTATCTCTTTATTTTTTTTTTTAGATTTCATCAAATATAATAGGGGTGGGGGTTAGACCACGTAAAAAAAAATATTTTCCATGACATATATTCTCCCCAACTTGATTAGCACAAATAATTAAGAATTACAGGGAAAACCCAAAGTAAAGGATGTTCCAAGAATCCAGAGTCTGCTCACATATTGTAGACCTAAAAATCTTAAAGAAATTTTAGGAAGCAACAAAATCCTATACAACAAACTTATCCAAAACAATTCTGCTATGAAAACAACATTTTGCCAACCATGTAATGGAAAAAACAAACTCTGCTGAAAACACATGAAATACCCTAATTCATTCACGAATTCTATAACCAATAGGACTTTTAACATCTACCATGAATCAAGCTGTAATAGCAAAAACATTATTTATCTTTTAGAATACATACATTGCTCAAAACAATATTTATAGGGAAATTGGAATAGTCTCTTAACTTTAAAATAAAAAACTAAACATAAAATAAGATCATTAAATCATAATAAATTACTCCACCTAACAGATCACAACATTACAAGAAATGCTAAATTTAATATAATAGAGGGGATAGACAAAATCATATCTAATAATATCTAATACTAGAAACCCACAAAGATAGATGAATATTATGTCTAGAAACACTAAACTGCAAAAAGACTTAAAACAACAAATTAGACCACCCATATAAATCACGTTTCAATCCTCAATACACAATGATAAAAGATATGTTATAGACTGATTTTTGTACTTAACATATTTTTGTCTAAAAAAGAAAAAAATAGTTAAAAATCATTTTAAATTAGAAAATATTTTCGAAGAAGGAGAATGGTTGGATTTTATGGCATGTCAATCCTTGTAGGGTTATTTTATGCCAAAAACATTTTGTTTTATTCATTCTTGATGGGTATTGAACAAAATTATTTTAAGACTCAATTTTTTTTAAACCTATTTTTCTACCTTTCTATCTTACAGATCGGAGATAAATGTAGCTTTATATTTGAACAGCTGTGGAGAATCAAATAAAAAAATGTATACATATATAAAGGGCAGTTGTCTGTATGTGTATGTCTGGAGGAAACTTCAAAAGTAAAACAATTAACAACAAAGTAAATATATATACACATTAAATATCACCAGGGCTTGGTTTTTGAGATTTGATTAATATTTGGGAAAAGGATTAAAAAACAAAATTTAAATGATAACAGAATGCAAATATATTTAACATTTATTTTCAGAGTGGCTGATTGATCCAATGCAAGATCTTCTATTTTTTTTTTACATAGGGATTTTAATGGGGCATCCGATGAGGATCCAACACATGATTGATTAATAATGGATCCATGGGACTAACTTTTAAAAAATCCTCCCTCTGCCCTGGCAATGCCAGGTGGCCTCTTCTAGTAAATAAATAAAAGGAAAAATAAATTGTCATTCATTCATTGTGTCCTTCCTTCATTTGTCAATTTGGTAACTTGTTCATTCATTCCTATCTTTGGATCTGGTCATATTGGCTAACCCGAGGGAAATTCACACACCATTTCTTTCAAGGCAGAGTAGCATCAACAACTTATATGTCAATTATCAACCATTTTATTCTATGAAAAAATATAATGTATCTTCCTGATGTACATGACGGTTGTGACAGGAAAATGAAGTCATCAACACAGAGTAAAATGAAGAGTTATTGAATGAATTGATGGGATGTGGAAGTAATGAAGGAAAAGAAATAGAAGAGGATTGAATGAGTTAGATATAAAAAATGAAGGAATAATTGTAGGGAGGAAGAAAAAAGGAGAAATATAGGAAAGGATTAATGAAAAGGAAGGTGACTGAAGAATAAAGGAAAGATGAAAAGAAGGAATGAGACTGAAGAATAAAAGAAAGATGAAAGAAGGAAAGAGACTGAAGTATAAAGGAAAAATGAAAAGAAGGAAAGAGAATGAAGAATAAAGGAAAGATGAAAAGAAGGAAAGAGAATGAAGAATAAGGAAAGATGAAAAGATGAATGAAAAGAAGAGATGAAAGGAAGATGAAAAGAAGGAATGAGACTGAAGAATAAAGGAAAGATGAAAAGAAGGAATGAGACTGAAGAATAAAGGAAAGATGAAAAGAAGGAATGAGACTGAAGAATAAAGAAAGATGAAAGAGGAATGAGACTGAAGAATAAAGAAAGATGAAAAGAAAGAATGAGACTGAAGAATAAAGATGAAAAGAAGCAATGAGACTGAAGAATAAAGGAAAGATGAAAAGAAGGAATGAGACTGAAGAATAAAGGAAAGATGAAAAGAAGAATGAGACTGAAGAATAAAGAAAGATGAAAAGAAGAATGAGACTGAAGAATAAAGGAAAGATGAAAGAAGGAATGAGACTGAAGAATAAAGGAAAGATGAAAGACTGAAGAATAAAGGAAAGATGAAAAGAATGAAGAATAAAGGAAAGATGAAAAGAAGGAATGAAGAGAAGAATGAAGAAGGAAAGAAAGAAGGAATGAGACTGAAGAATAAAGGAAAGATGAAAAGAAGGAATGAGACTGAAGAAAAAAGAAAGATGAAAAGAAGGAATGAGACTGAAGAATAAAAGAAAGATGAAAAGAAGGAATGAGACTGAAGAATAAAGGAAAGATGAAAAGAAAGAATGAGACTGAAGAATAAAGGAAGATGAAAAGAAGCAATGAGACTGAAGAATAAAGGAAAGATGAAAAGAAGGAATGAGACTGAAGAATAAAGGAAAGATGAAAAGAAGGAATGAGACTGAAGAATAAAGGAAGATGAAAAGAAGGAATGAGACTGAAGAATAAAAGAAAGATGAAAAGGAATGAGACTGACTGAAGAATAAAAGAAAGATGAAAGAAGAAAGAGACTGAAGAATAAAGGAAAATGAAAAGAAGGAATGAGACTGAAGAATAAGGAAAGATGAAAAAGAAAGAATAAAGAAAGATGAAAAGAAGGAATGAGACTGAAGAATAAAAGAAAGATGAAAAGAAGGAGAGACTGAAGAATAAAAGAAAGATGAAAAGAAGGAATGAGACTGAGAATAAAAGAAAGATGAAAGAAGAATGAGAAATGAGAAGGAATGAGACTGAAGAATAAAAGAAAGATGAAAAGAAGAATGAGACTGAAGAAAAGGAAAGATGAAAAGAAGGAATGAGACTGAAGAATAAAGGAAAGATGAAAAGAAGAATGAGACTGAAGAATAAAGGAAAGATGAATGAGACTGAAGAATAAAAGAAAGATGAAAAGAAGGAATGAGACTGAAGAATAACTGAAGAAGAAAGATGAAAAGAAGGAATGAGACTGAAGAATAAAAGAAAGATGAAAAGAAGGAATGAGACTGAAGAATAAAGAAAGATGAAAAGAAGGAATGAGACTGAAGAATGAATAAACAATGAAAGAAGAAAGGATGAATTAGAAAACTAGAAGTAGAGAAAAAAATTATTAATAAATAGAAAAGAAAGCACAAAAATGAGAGAGAGAGAGAGAGAGAGAGAGAGAGAGAGAGAGAGAGAGAGAGAGAGAGAGAGAGAGAGATTAGAAATATAGAGAACAAGAAGCAGAGAAAGATGCAAAAGAAAAAGGAAATAGAGAAAAAGAGAACTAAGAGAATGAAAAGAAAAGAAAAAAATTAGAAATAGAGAGAGAACCACAACGATATGAGAGAGATAGAGAGAGAGAGAGAGAGAGAGAGAGAGAGAGAGAGAGAGATGTAAAAGAAAAAGGAAATAAACGAGAAAGAAAACTAGGAGAATGAAAGATTAGAAATAGAGAGAGAACCAGAGAGAGAGAGAGAGAGAGAGAGGAGAGAGAGAGAGAGAGAAACAAGTACATTAGAAATATAGAGAACAAGAAGCAGCGAAAGAGAGATGCAAAAGAAAAAGGAAATAGAGAGAAAGAGAACTAGAAGAATGAAAGATTAGAAATAGAGAAGGAACCACAGAGAGAGAAAGAGAGAGAGAGAGGGGTGCAGAGAGAGAAAGAGAGAGAGAGGGGTGCAGAGAGAGAGAAAGAGAGAGAGGGGGTGCAGAGAGAGAAAAGAGAGTGAGGGGGTGCAGAGAGAGAGAAAGAGAGAGAGAGAAAGAGAGAAACAACAATATTAGAAATATAGAGAACAAGAAGTAGAGAAAGAGATGAAAAAGAAAAGGGAAATAAATAGAGAGAAAGAAAGAAAACTATGAAACCGAAAGATGAGAAATAGAGAGAGAACCACAAACAGACAGATAGATAGAGACGTGGAAAGAGAGAGAGAGGAACTAAGAGAGAGACAGAGAGAAAATGATAAATAAAGAGGCATATATATTTTTTGCTTTTTTTTTTTGCATGCAACAAATTGATTTAATATGTTGTTTTTATTGGCTAACAATGGGCTAGAGAAGTCTGCCGGCTGCAGTCAGTCATGCAAATGATTTGGCATTGAATTTGTAACATTGAATGACAAATCCCAAGACACAAAATCCATCCAATTGGGTTTCTCCTTTCAACCACCAACACAAAAAAACCTAATGTGCTCATCCTGTGACACTCAAATGATTCAGGTTTTTTTTTCTTTTTCTTTGTATTGTCAATAGCTCAACACCTCACTAACTGTGTGCATCCACAAATACATACCTATGCATACATGCCTTTACTACCAACTGCAAGCTTGATAATTTAGCCCTACTTGTTGGTTGAGATAGTTGTGTTTTCCCCCCATCAGTAAGAATGAAAAAAAATTAGATTTCAACCCCTGTTGGGTTATTTTATGCTGAAGATGTTTTGTTTTATTCATTCTTGAAGGGTATTCAATTGTTTTGGATTTTAAGGCATGTCAACCCTTGTTGGGTTATTTTATGCTGAAGATGTTTTGTTTTATTCATTCTTGAAGGGTATTCAATTGTTTTGGATTTTAAGGCATGTCAACCCTTGTTGGGTTATTTTATGCTGAAGATGTTTTGTTTTATTCATTCTTGAAGGGTATTTTCCACACTGTTTAAAGCAAGTGATTTAGTACATTGTTGGATTGAACAACGTCTAACTAAGCACAACCGAATTGGTACATAAAGAAGTTGGTATTTATGGCACTCAGGAATATTCCATACATGCATTTGGGTGATTCCATTCTTTGAATCCTGATTGGCTGCTTGGTCTTAGTGTGGTTATGGTGCAAGATAATTAATCTATTATTCTACACTAGGTTTATGATAATGCAGGAACTGTATTGAGTTACAGCTTGGTTGTCTGCCAATATATATATATATATATATATATATTGTTGTCTTCATGTTACCCCACCATTTGCTTGATTGAATCTCTTTTACCCATTTCATTTACATTGTGACTTTTAAACAATCTACCAGTCGTTACTTTTGACAAAGCACTGTCTGAAAGGGCCCTTAAGTTTCTATTTTCTCTTTTCTCTTTCAAAAAAAGAAAAAAAAGAAAGAAATTTTGCTGATCAATAGAGTATGTCGTTATTTTTCAAATCTTATACAAGTTTAGCTGTACCAAAAATTTGTATATATATATATATATATATATATATATATTATATATTATATATATATACACACACACACACATACATAGTCTGCCAATTCAACGGTAATTGGAACACTTCTGTGATGGTGAGTATTGCTATAATGATAATAATAATAAGAAGAAGAAGAGGAGGAAGAAGAGGAAGAAGAAATGTCTAAATCTCTACAATATAGACAAAAACCAGATGCGAATAATAATAATAATAATAATAATAGTAACGGATCACCTTATCCCAGCAAGATGACCAGACCTAGTATTGATTAACATAAAAGAAAGAACTGGTGGATTTTGCAGTTCCAGCAGATCACAGGGTGAAGCTAAAGGAAAATGAAAAAAATGGACAAATACCTGGACCTTGCCAGAGAACTAAAAAAGTTATGGAATATGAAAGTCAAAGTGATACCAATTGTAGTTGGTGCACTTGGAACGGCCCCAAAAGGATTGGAAAAGGGTTTGGGAAGTCTGGAAATCAGAGGAAGGATTGATACCAACCAGTTAGAATGTAAAGAATTAGATTGGTCTCTGAGCCATGTTGAAGCAAGGAATTTGAATGCTGATTTCTAGGCTGTTACTCCTTCCTGATGTAATACAATCTTTAAAATTACATTAATGGCTAAAGTTAACCTTATCAAATACTAGAAAATAACTTTTAGTGAAAAAGGTGGAAGAGCAAAAGAATTTATCAATAATTATTTGAATATTCAATAAAGAAATTGTTAGAGCATTCAAACTTAAACTATTTTAAAAGGCAATAATAAAGTAGATAAATTTATTTTATTGAAAGTGGAGAGAAAAACTCAAGCTATATTATGTATACTAGCAAATATATGCACCCTCCGGGTGCAAGTATTTAAGTTTTAATATAATAAAATATCATATTAAATTAGAAAGGCTAATGAAACTGAATAAGAATGCAATAAAAAGATTTGGAACAGAGGGGTATGATTGAAAAATAGAACAACTTTGAAACTAACTCTTCCATCATTTTCCGTTACTCCCGTCTTTCATTGGTAAATTTTCCTAATTAAACTGTTTAGTTAAAATAGGAAGTAAAGAATAATATTACAGTTATGTCTTCTGGTTAAGGGATTTCTTTTAAGATTTATTAAAGAGATTTTTGCTTATATTCATTAAAATAAAACCAAACAGTTAGAAACCAATAATACTAAGCATATATTTATTAAAATTACATTTTTAATATCAATATGCAAATTAGCCTTCCCATTCACACTGCAAAGCGCTATTTTTTGTATATATAAATACAATTGCATGTTATTTGTATGTAGATATGGTCAACAGTGGCTTCGGCCTCTGGACCATTGATATAATTTACGGCGTCGATCCCAGGGGGCCATCCCCCCAGGCAACACCTGCCCCCTTGATTTAAAGGGGCAGGGCTGGGTTTATTGCCCAGCGCCTGAGGCGCCCCCCTTGAGGGGGAATGCCGACAGGATCGACGCAATTTTTCACCCGCCACCCCATGAGCTTCAGTTTGTGAGTGGTCCCACGTTAATAGGGCCTTGTGCCTGACCCGTACAAGTGGGGTACGTGGAAAATATCATGTAGATATGGACAACACTAATAAAAAGGTGAAGAAATTTTATTAATAATTGAGGTTTAAATATAAATAAAATCATGGAGAATGTGATGTAAATAACTATGTTAATTGTGACTCGATTAGTAATATAGTTTCGGTTACAGACAGAAAAACACAGAATCTCCATTATAATAAGATATGGCAAAAATACTCAAATTTGGTGTAAAAAAAGCAAGAAACTTCTCAATAAAAATTGATCCAACAAATCGAATAAAGTATGGAATTCAACTATATTTGTTCACAGCACAAGGATTGCAATTTATATTCTGTAGTTGAAAAAATTATTTAAATTTCCGTAAATCAAATCCAATGAAGTAAGAGTGAGTCTTATAA
>CM042153.1:68362998-68380498 GCA_023376005.1 Doryteuthis pealeii
ATGGTTTAGCTCAGTTGGTAGAGTGTTCGGCTAGGATAAACAATGTTCCTAGTTCGATACTGGCCCTTGCCAATTCAGCGTATGAGTAGCACAGGTATCTGTGTGGTAAAGTGATGAGCTGATGGTAGGTGTGGCGATCCACCTCAGATGCTAAAATAATCTCCTTGGTCTAGTGCTAGTGAAAAGGGGATAGACTCCCTCGCTTTCTGGCTGATACCAACATTAGGTCGCCCCGACGACTTACTTATAACATTTATCATACAAAAAGGACTGGATGAGGTACTTCATACCCTTGAGAAAGGCTTGAACCTGTCTCTTCTTTATCTTCAGCTATGAGTAGACTGGGCTCTCTAGCGTCGGTAATGCAACTGATATAGAAGGAGGGAAAAACTGAATTCAAAACATGAGAAGTGTTATTTCTTTGAATTTTTGAGATGAGGCTTGATAATAATTAGTATTATTTGTATTATTTGGACTATTGTCCTCATCTTTATTGTTATTTGTACAATGTTTCGACCGATGTACCCTCCAGCCTTCTTGCCGACTGAGTAGGTTTCAGAATTCGAGAAGGTTTCCAAGTCCGACAGGAAATACCTGAAGAACGCTGGAGGGCACATCAGCCAAAACATTGTACAGATGACAATGTAGATGAGGATAATAGTCCGAATAATACAAATAATACTGAGAAGTGTTGATCAACAGAATTGGTTCAAATACTGATATACCATTCTTCTGTTATCAGCAAATTCAAAAAGTGTAGCTGGTTCTACAAAAGCCTTCAACACTTTAAACAGATCACCTGTGTAAGCAGTTTACTGGTTTATGTCTTTAACTGCACTGATATCTATTCATATATTGTACACAACAGAAAGAGAACAGGCAGGTATTGTTAAAGATCACAGTATATTTCTTCTTTATGATCTTCATCAATATTTGTTAAAGTCTTGTAATTATTCATTGATTGGGATCTAGATGGTTGAAAAATTGTCCCATATTTTCTACCCAAGTGCTTTCAACCATCATGCCAGTCGTCATCAGGGGATTGTTGTTTGTAGAGCTTGTTCGGTTTTATTCATTAATTTATTCATTGTTCATTCAATAAAGAGAGTATTCTATTTTTTGTGGATGTTAGATAAATATATTATTCCGTAATATAGTTTGTTTAGTTTTTGTTTGTTTATGTTCTTGTAGAACTTTAGAAAGCATGTTTTGGATTTTTGGGAGTTGAATTTCAAAGATTATATATATATATATATAATATAGGAGAGAGAGATGTACATTCTATTTCAATACAATCATGTCAGTTATACATTAGGTTTATATATCATTATACACAGACACACTTGTGCATATCATATATAGAACACTGTGAACACAACAGTTTTGCTATAATATATATATATATATATATATATATATATATATATATAAAGTAAAAAGTAAAGTCGTCGGGGCGCCTAAAGTCAGTATCAGCCAGTCCGCGAGGGAGTCTATCCCCTTTTCACTAGCGCTAGACCAAGGAGATTGTTTTTGGCATCTGAGGTGGAGCGCCACACCTACCATCAGCTCCTTACTTTACCGCACAGGTCCCTGTGCTACTCATACGCTGGTTGGTGAGGACCGGAATAAGTTGAATAACTTATAACCGGAATAAGTTGGCGAGGACCAGAATCGAACCATGTGGTTTCTAGCCGAACGCTCTACCGACTAAGCTAACCATAAGATCATATAAATATCATATATTCATCCACACACATAGACAGAAACAAACACACATGCATTGACTTCATAAAAAGGTATGAAACCTATAAATATATATAACATTATGAACATAAGTTTTGCTGTAGTATATATATATATATATATATATATATATATATATATATATAAATCATATAAGCATCCACGCACAGACATACATGTGCATATCACATATATATCTATATATAACATTTTGAACACAACAGTTTTGCTGTACTATATATATATATATATATATATATATATTATACATATAGATCATATAAAAATCATATATGCATCCACACACATAGACAGACCAAAAGAAACACACATATATACATTGGCTTCATACAAAGGCCTGACACCTATAAATGCCAGTAGCAGCCAATAAGAGCCTTTCTTTTTATCACTTAAAGAGATCCATAAAATCCTTTTCAGGCAGTTCTTTGAATTAATGTGAAGGGCAGTATGAAAGCCACAGATAATAGCAGATAATCACAAGTAGATTTGTAGTCCAGGGCACAATTTGGAATTCATTAATTTTGTCTGGTTTTCTGAATCATTCTATTTGGTCTCTTTTCAACTTGATACATGAATAGATTTATTGCTATCTATCGCAGTCCGATCATTTCTATCTAAACCATTTTTACACTTGTTCAGATTTATATATTTGTCTCAGTCTGATATCTGAACTTATACATATCTATTTCAGCTTGTTTCTATCAATATAAGTCTGTTCCTATTTTATTTCTATCTATCAATCTTATGTCAATTTATTCCTATCTATCTTAGCTAATTTCCATCTGTCTGTCCATACCTCTCTATCTCAGCCCATTCCTACCCATCTATTTTAGATCATTCCTATCCATCTATCTTAGCTTATTCCCATCTAAACTTATTCTTGTCTACCTTAGCTCATTTCTATTTTAGCTTATTCCTATCTATCTTAGCTCCTTCCCATCTATCTCAGTCCATTTATATCTTAGCTCCTTCCCATCTATCTCAGTCCATTCCTATCTTAGTTCCTTCCCATCTATCTCAGTCCATTCCTATCTTAGCTCCTTCCCATCTATCTCAGTTTCTTCCCATCTATCTCAGTCCATTCCTATCTTAGCCCCTTACCATCTATCTCAGTCTATTACTATCCATCTATCTTAGCTCAATCCAATCTATCTTAATTCATTCTTGACTACCTTAGCTAATTTCTATTTTAGTATATTCCTATATATTTTACTACTTTCTTATCTATTTCAATCCCTTCCTATTTATCTATCTTTCTGTATTATATCTATCGCAATCTCATTTAGTTCCTATTTCAATCTGTTCATAACTTAATCTTTAAACATTTAATTATATCGGCCTATTAATATCTATTGATAATTATCTGTGAATGTTTATCTAGCTTAGTTGTCTGTTTTTAGCTATCTATTCATCTACTTCAGATATTAATATCTTTACATAAATCCATCTTTGTCTATTAATATCTACTTTTTAAATATCTAGCTTACTAGGCTTTTATCTATCCTCTCAAATCTATTCATATATATGCACATCTGGCTCACTCCTTCTCTCATATATATATATATATATATATGTACATACACATGCATATATGTGTTATAAGGTATAATATGTAAGTGTATATCAGTTTTGTCTTTAAAGGGAGATAAGATACAAAATTAATACTGAGTTACTTTCTTTCCACAAACCATTTACAAGAGTAAATACAGGTTTGACTCATTGAGGCGTAGTGGTTAGCAAGTTATCCTAACTGATCATTACTTGGGTAGTGAAGTAAAAAAATGATAAAGTCAGCAGTGTTGTCAGTATCAGATAGACAGTGAATGAGTTTTTCCTCTTTTTCCTTCCAGAGAAGCTGTTAAATAACAAATTACATTTTTCAGTTTTTTTGTTGGTCATGAGCCCAGAGTGGAGGAGCTCACAGGATGGGGGGTGGGATACTCTGGGTTTTAAGTGCTACTAAGTGGTAAAGTCTGCAGAATGACCTGTTGTTAGTATCAGCCGAACAGCTATAGTTTTTTTTTACTTGCACTAGACATGGTAGACTGTTATTGCTGAGGTGGAGCGCCACACCTACTGTTAGCTTCCAGATGCATAACCACAGAGATTACACAAGCAGTGCTACTCATGCATTGAGTTTGTGGGGACCGGTACCAAACTCAGAATCTTGTGATTCCTAGGCAGAAAATACTCTATTATGACAAGGTATTTGCCTCTCATCCCACTTATGAGGGCGTGACAAAAGGACATTTTTATGTGGGCCCACCCACAAGCTGAAGCTCATGGGTGGTAGACTCAAAAAATGCGTTGATCCTGTCGGCATTCCCGCTGAAGGGGGACACTTCAGGCACTTGGCAATAAACCCAGCACTGCCCATTTAAATCAAGGGGGCAGGTATTGCCTTGGGGGATAGCCCCCTGGATCAACGCTGTTATTTTAAGTAGCCACTCCAGAGGCCGAAGCATTCTGGAGCAGGCTTAACCAATCACCCTATCATACTCTATAATGACACTGATGACTAGAAAGTGCTTTGATGTACAAGTCCTATGTAGACAATTTTTTTCGTCCAGATATTTTTAATATAGATATTTACCAACTCCTCCACACGAGCAGGATGTGACACAAGGTCAATTTATTAAGAAAAGTTTAACAGGTTTGAATTCAGAGTTTTCCTTCTCCTAGGCCAGTTCCCCAACCAAGGTTAAAGAGCCCAGTCTGCCCTACTATTTACCCATAGCTCAAGGGAGAGTAGGATTCATACCTTTCCCAAGGGTATTAGTACTAAGTGAAAATACAATTTCCATGTCCAGGATTTGAATTCGGGCCGACAAGTCCATTTCCCATGACTTTAACCGTTACACCACGCGCTTCCATAGATTTTTTAAGAATCTATCTCTATTCCTCAACTAATGAATACTCAGAATGCAGAATGTTAAAAGACATAAATGGTATTTCTATAATAATACAGTTAGATTTTTAGAATAAGCATTCAGGCACTTTATATAAATTACATTTCTCTTCCTTTAGTAAAATTGGCAGAGTAGCCTATAAGGTTGAAATTGTCTTTATCATTCTCATTTATATATGTGGAGAAAAGTAGACAAACACGGGATGTTATGGAAACTGGATGTTTATTGTCGACGATGCAACGTTTCGGCCATTTTGACCATCATCAGGACAAAAGCCCAGTTCTTGCTTCAATGGAGGCCATTTTCAGAATGGTGAAAAACAGTAGGTTGTCAGTAGGGACAGGGGTAGCTGGGGGGTATGGGTAGTGGATTTTCTTCCTTCTAAATGGGGAGTGTTTATGTGGAGATGCAGGTGTTTGATCAGAATGTTGGAATGGTGAGGATGGGTCAAAGTGGATGAGTATGTGTATGTGTTTGGGAGCTGGATTTGTCATTAGTTGTGTATGTGTGAGTTTTAATTATTTTTTAAATCTTTCTGTCCATCTATTTGTCTTTTTTTTTTTTTCTTTTACAGTAGTATCCATACTTTCTGTGTGTGTACCTCGTGTTTACAACTTATCATATCGTCGTGTAATAAAAGTCACTAGAAGAGGAATATTAACCTACTCTAAACAAATTGTAAAATCTAAGAAGTCCGTTTAGTGTAGGGGTTATGGGATCGGCCTGTCAGCTTGGCAGTCCGGTTTCAAATCATGCACAGGGCGGTCTTCCGATCTATAGCTCTGCTGATGAGGCCTAATAGGCCGAAATGTACATACAGAGATTGATTTTTCTCGATTTGTTTAGCCATACATTTAATAGGTATTCCCGCCTAATTCATTATTAATTAATTAATTTTCAAAATTAGGTACGACTCCAATTAAGCACTTATTCTCCAAAAAATTATCGGCAAAAAGCCATTCCAAACAAACCGTGTTTACATATATATATATATATATATTTTTCGGAATTTTTCCAAAACCAATGATTTCTAGGATCATCAACTATTTGAATGAAAAGGTTTACACAGCGTGATGTTTCGTTTTTACATTTTTCTTGCATTTCAGTTGCTAAGTTGAACCTTCTAACATTGCAAACTAAGGCTCACAAGGTTTTGATTGTTTTATACCAATTTCTTTTTGTATGATTTATAATTATTAACTAAGTTAAGTCCCATTCATGGTTTGAATAAAACCAAAACACTTAAGAATCAGCTGTCTGTAAGTCAATCTTTGACTTAATTTTGTTGTTTTTTCAAAACTTCATACTTTATTACACTGTCGGATTTTATATCCATTGTCCTTCTCATATATATATATATATATATGGGAGTAAATATGGAAAATAAATCCGACAATATAAAGAAAATTGCGGAACACTTGTTTTTTTTCAAAATTTTCTTTATATATATATATATATATATATATATATATATATAATACAAGTACAAAAAAAAGCATTCACGTAAACATACAACACGAGAATACAGTTATATAAAAATACCATCATTTTCAAAAAAAAAATTAATTTAAAAAGAAATGTCATAACTAGACTGCTTCAGTTCCAGTGATCTTTTGAAAAAGAGATATTATCTCGAAAATTCAAGAATTAAATACAGCTTTAACACACAACATCATTGTTACCGTATTATTATTTTTTCTTTACACCTGCATTGTGATAGCCTTCTAAATCAACCTCCTAACCAATATATATATATATATATATATATATACACACACACACACACACACACACACACACATATTTAATCAACAAAGAAAATATTTGTTGAATTATCAAAAATTTCAGTGTCTATTCACATTTTTTGCAACAATATGGCTGAAAGTGCCTCATATTTGTTCGGACCAAATTCATAAATAAATGACAATGAAATAGACTGGGGAATAAATGAAATGTAAAATTAATTTGTTTGCAACCTTGATACATTTAGAAGAAAATCAATTGAAATTATAAATTGATAACTATTTGATTATATATATATATATATATATGTTTGATTATATATATGTATAAGAAAATATTCTTGTTTGTCTTATCACTTTTGTTCATCTTTGTATATATTATATAATTCTATTGTCTGACCTCCCTGTCTCTAGATCCAGGTTGGATTAGCTGTATGGTATAGATTAACAAATTTCATAGGTCAAGCAATGGCTTAAAGGCCGACCAAGATAATAAAATACTATTTTATCAGATATATATATATTATATACCCATGTCTAAGAGTTTAAGCTCTATGCTTCCAGAGCAATGTTGGATTAGATATTTGGTTTTATCAAATGTCATAAGTCATGAAAATAGATTACACAGTATAAACTAATATTTCTTACCCACTATAAGAAATAGTGAAAATAATTTCAAATAATCATATTTCAAAGTATTAAAGTAATTTTCATTATTATTACAATTTAACTGGAACTAGAATTCTATAGTTTAGGAGCTTTCAGGGACAGTGCCTAACTTGTTAGGCTACCATCATCATCATTTCACGCAATTAGCACGGATATACATGACAATCTCTTGCCAACCTTCTCTATCATTCATTGTCACTGGGAGGCCCTCTGCGCAGCATCTAGTATCCTCACGAAGCTGGTCAATGTAGGTCCTTGCTGGGCGGCCCACATATGAATAATAAATGATGGATATAATAAAATATAATAATGAACGAAACAAAAGTGTAATATGCACTAATCATAAAAGGTATATAATGATAATAATAATCACAAGTTATAAATAAAATGATGTAGTAATAGACAGTAAATATAGAAAATATATTAAGAAATGAACAATATAAATATGTAATAATGAATGCTAATTATGAAATAACAGCTGTAATAATGAAAGCTAATAATAAAATGTACATAATAATTAAAAATAATTATCCATGATACTAATAGAACAAGACATGAATGCATGTGTTTGAATGTCATACTCTATTATTAACTCAGATAAATAATGGACCATTCTGTTTTGATTGTGAGGAAAGAAAGGGAATAAAAAAAACATGCTACATGCCAGAAAGTAAAAGAAAGCAATAAGGAAGAAAGATAAAAAGAAAGAGAGGATGCAATAATGCTATGCATCAGATGCTTATTATCTGTTTCAAAGGATGGAAGAAAGGAAAAGTGGGGGAAAATTTTAAAAATGGAAGGTAGAGAAAGAAACTGAAGATATATAGAGAGAAATGAATAGAAGAAAGAAATGAAGAACTCTTATTTTGAAAGTTTATTTTTAAAACAAAAATAAAATTTTTTTTCCTTAAATAAATACTATATAATATATATATATATGGAGAATATGTGCTTTTAATTTTAGTCAGACCTAATTTTTTTGAAAGTTAATTCATTTTGATTTTGAGCACTATTTGTTTTTATATATATAATATATATATATATATATATATATATATATATGTAAACAACTTTTAGCTATTTTCAGCCGACAGTATATTTGGGAGAATATGTGCTTTTAATTTTAGTCAGACCTAATTTTTTGAAAGTTAATTCATTTCTGGTTAATTAGGCGGGATTTAACTACTTAAATGTAAGGCTAAACAAATTGAGAAAAATCAATCTCTGAATATATATTTCGACCTATTTGTTCAGAGATTGATTTTTCTCGATTTGTTTAGCCTTACATTTAAGTAGTTAAATCCCACCTAATTAACCAGAAATGAATTAACTTTCAAAAAATTAGGTCTGACTAAAATTAAAAGCACATATTCTCAAAATTACTGTCGGCTGAAAATAGCTAAAAGTTGTTACTATATATATATATATATATATATATATATATATATATAATAATAAAACAAATAGTGCTCAAAATCATTGTTAATTTACTACTATAACATTATAGTATTCCTTGGGGAAAATTCTGCAGTGGAACTACATGATTTTTTTCTCAATTAATTCTATAATGTTTCCTCCACGTTGGGTTATTTCACAATATTTTTTCAACATGACTTCGAAATATATATGCCATTAATTAAATATTTTGATATACTTTGTTTAAGTTATATATTATGAAGACAGAAATATTTTGCATCTCATGTAATTAGTTTATTTACTGCTAATATAAAGACCTAAATAAAGGTAAATCTAGCATTAACACTTAAAATATTTTCGTCTATCTTCACAAAAATATTTATTTTTCAGTTTTGTATACTGCACTGAACAAGAATTATTGAATTAATGCAGAGGAAGTTTACTTAAGCCTAAATAAAATCTACTGAAAGTCAACAAATATTTCATTAAATTTGATTGGCTTGGTTTGTTTTGTTTTGTTTTACGGCATATCAACCTCAGTGGGTCATTTAATGCCGATAAAGTTTTGAAATAAATCAATTCTTAATGGATAATACAATTTTTTTATAAATACATTTTTCTATTTAACCCATAGATGGGACCCTAACAGGTACTACCACTCCAGGTCAGAGTGGACCAGGGAGCAATGGTGATGAAGGGCTGCTCCACATTCCCCAAACCTCCAAAACTGGAACCTCACCATCAGATAGAGTTTAACGTATTCTCAGGACATGTAGACCCGCAGCCACTGCCTTCTAGCACCCATATGATTCATTAAATTTGAATAATTTTAATGAAATATTCATTACTTATTCATTAATAGATGAAATAAACTGAAAATTAAATCCAAACTCGTCTAATTACACATTTATTTGTTTTGGTTTATCTCAGTCAGTGGAGCATGAGCCTAAAAATCTCAAAAATCCGGGTTCAATTCTGGTCCATGCCAACTAGGCACATGAGTAGCACAAATTGGGTAATTGGATCTGTGCAGTAATGTGAGGAGCTGACGGTAGGTATGATGTTCTATCACATCTAAAAAAAAAAAATCCCTGGTCTAGCACTAGTGAAAAGAAGATACTACCCTCGCTGTCTGGTTGATACCGACAATAGGCCACTTACTAAGTTTCCTTTTTTTTTTTTTTTTCCAAGGAAGAAAGTAATGATTGGTTGTTTTGTTTTATGGTATAGTAACCCTTTTCAGGTCATTGATGAATCAAGTCATTTTTATATCAGGTTGCTTACAGTACCTGCTGTAGCTTAAATGGTCACCCATCTAAGTACTAAACCGGCTCATTGCTGCTAAACTTTGGTGATCTAGCAGGATGGATGGATGGATTTTAAGGCAAGTCAGCCCTTGTTGGTCATGTTGTACGGTATTGATTAAGTTAATCTTCAAAATTTAATTTGGTTTAGCTCAGTTGGTAGAGAATTCACCTAAAACAAAACAGTAGCTGTACGGCCACATACCTCCCATCTTATAAACCATCACACTAAGATGAACACAAAAATGCTGAACACTGCTGGAGAAGCAGGGACAAACTCATAGACAATGTTTTTTTTGTGGGCTCCTACACACTGACACACCAGTATTGACAAACTAGCAAAAAATTACATTCATCAGCTCTGTGCAGACACTGGATGCAGTCAGGTAAAGTGAGGAGCTGATGGTAGGTGTGGCGCTGCACCTCAGACACTAAAATAATCTCTTTGGTCTAGCACTGGTGAAAAGGGGATAGACTCCCTCACAGTCTGGCTGATACCAACATTAGGCTGCCCCGACGACTTTACTTTTTTTTTTTCATTGGATTTTGCACATTCCATTTTAAGAAGAAAGAACAATTAGACATTCTATCCTCCATCTGAAATTTTATTCTCTAATGCAAAAAATTAACAAAATCGTCATTCCTATGTATCTACTTAATGGATAACATAAAGGATTTTTTTTTCAAATCTCACATTTCCTCATTAAAGAGACAATATTTCTTCTCATTATCCAAGAGAATTCAGCATAAGGTTCATTGTTATAATCACTCATTTTTAGAAGATGACATTAAGCATTTTCATTGTTATAATTATATATAACTAGCAGGGTATTATAAACCATAGCTGCTATGGAAGTAAGAGTTATATCTCCAAGTTCTTAGTGATTCTGAGTAATAATAATAACTAGCAGGACTACAGTATGATAATTTAATTATCACAATGTTTGATATGTTTACTTAAGAGCTATTGCAACATAGTTCAATCTTTAAAAAAATATAATAATCTAGATTTCTCTCTCCCATTTTTTTCTCCCTTGTTTCTTTCTTTCTTTCCTTTTTTTCATCATCAATTGAAACAGATTAGTGTTATTGTTTTCTTCTCTCTATCTTTCTCCTGTCTTTTTTTTTGTTTTTTATAATATTTTTTGTGTAGCATGTCCTTTCTTCTGCTTTCTTTCTTTGTAATAAAAACGGAATGGTCCATTATTTAGCCGAGGTGATAACACTCATAAAAATTAAGAATTCAGTGGATAAGCAACACTAGATAATCTTGATTTACATTTTTGAATTGCATCTTGGACAGTTTAGACGGTCCATTTTTAACCAGAGGGTGTCATAGGATGATAGATGGAAGATTTAGGAACATGCATAGTACTATAATAAAAATGATAATAAATAGCTGTATCTGTGGAAATTCCACTTTTTATAAGTTTTTCTTTTACTTATTTAGATACATGTACTTTAAAGAGGCTAGTTTAGCTCAGTTGGTAAAGAATCCACCTTGGAAATGCAAGGTTCTGGATTCGATACGGTTGCCGCCAACTCAGCACATGAGTATCATGGTTAGGGTAATCTGACCTGTGCAGTAAAGCGTTTGGGGGCTGACAACAAATGTGGCGCTCCACCTCAGCAAAAAACATCTCCTTGGTTTGTATATATCAAAATTATTTTGTGGTATGTTTCCAGGACTTGTTTAAAAAAGTAAGCAGCATCCTTGTGTATTTCTTATCTCACCTTTTCTTCAAGTCTTTTGTTAAAGTTCAAGTGGTGCAGCCATGCAATAGTACTAACATGGCTACAGTTTAGAAGAGATCCCATTTTATTTTATCAGAAAGATTGGATTACCTATAGTCAATAACCTGTTAATAGCAGCCCATGCTTTTTGTATGTATGTTACTTTCCATAGATGAGATGTTGCTACCAAGATATATGAGTTTGATATTTAATGTGTAGATGGCCATCTTATTTAAAATTCTAGGTGTCCAGAAAAATTGACATCATTTGAAATATGAATATCTAAGTAATGACAAGTCCTATGCAAACAAAATTGAATAGGCTTCATGTTGAATAATAAAACATTTATTTTATAAAATTAAACTAGATACTCAGAGGGGAAATAGAATTTATAATCAATTTCTCAAAGCCTCACCCTCTTGTTTGACAGTGTTTGAGAATATTCTAACACACAAAATGCCTTTTCATTGCTAGTGAATGTCATGTTTATGCCTGGAAAAAAAATCAAAACCTTAAACTTAAATGGTTTTTACACACTTTGTTAAAATTTGAGATCATTTGAGTGAGAATTGGCTATATTATTAGACAAAGTCAATTTTGGGGGATACCCTGTATATTCAATTAAAATGTTGTTTTTAACTATTTACAATTGCTATCTAATTTTATTAGCATTTCTTGCATGTCAGTTTCAAAATAGTGAATGTCATTGTTACCCTTGAAAATTTGAGATCATTTCAGTGAGAATTGGCAATATTATTAGACTAAGTCAATTTTTGGGGACATGCTGTACATAAATTCTGCTTTATCTGAGTTCAAGTTTAAGCTAATGCCTCTTGCTGCCTGCTCCAGGCAGAGATTCAGCTTGAACTGGTGTATTTCTGAAAAGTGCTATAATTCTGTGTAGTTTACATCTGTAATAGTTTCTGTGGGATATAGCCTTCTTCTTGTCCTTTTTAGTGTGAAACTATTTTCTTTCATTATTAAGCCAAACTCCAGTAGATCTAATGAAAGAACTTGATAGTAGAAAATAAAAAGTTCTAAATCCAAAAAAAGAAACAAGAAAAATCAATGTGGATATCAGATCCATTCAAGAAATATCCAAGTATATTTCAGCTTTCCTCTGAGTTAGATAACAAGTGAAGATATCAGTTGAGATAGTAAGCAAAAGACCACAGATGCTTAAGTCAGTATATATCTATTTCAGGCTTTTTTTTGGCCATCTGTGTAGATGTACCTAGTGCCCTTAACCCACATGTGTCTGCGTTTGTTTTATATATATATATATATATATATATATATATATATATATATATATATTGGTTTGAATAATCGCATAGGTGAGAAACTGTCAGTAACCAAGCGTTATTGACTCCATGTCCATGCTACCCTAACTTTATATATATATAAATAAAAAGTGTTGTTATAGGTGCAATGGGTTTGGTTTAGTTTGGTTTTATGGCATATCAACCTCAGTGGGTCATTTAATGCCGATAAGTTTTGAAATAAATCAATTCTTAATGGATAATACAATTTTTTTATGAATACATTTTTCTATTTAACCCATAGATGGGACCCTAACAGGTACTACCACTCCTGGTCAGAGTGAACCAGGGAGCAATGGTGATGAAGGAGTGCTCCACATTCCCCAAACCTCCAGAACTGGAACCTCACCATCAGATAGAGTTTAACGTCATTCCTAGGACATGTAGACCCTCAGTCACTGCCTTCTAGCACCCATATGATAAAAAGGGTTTGGGGTTTACCATAAGGGCAATAGGGTTGGGAAAATCATATAGGTGCTAGGGCTTGACGTGACCAGCCGATTGATCAGAGGGGGCCTCTCCGACCGCCCGTCTAGCCTAAGATAGGGCCAAAGTGGAGTATTGCAAGTCATGAAGTGCTCATCCACCTGGGTTCTATCCTTAAGCATCACAGGTCACCACCCACGGCCAACAGGTGGCCCCATTGGGGGAGTCTTACCCCTCTGCAGAGGTGCAGTCAGTGCATTCTAATGCCCCAGCCAACAGGGCAGGGGTGCAATGGGAGAAAATGAAATATTTTATAAAAAAGAAGGTTAGCAAAATGGATTGGTTTTTTTTTCATTATTATTCTACATTTGCAATACATGTTTCAGATTTTCTGATATCTACTTCAAGCGTTAATTAACCATAATGCCTGAAGCAGGTATCAGAAAATCTGAAACACATGTCGCAAATGTAAGATAATAAAAAAAATTTTGAATCCATTTTGTGGACCTTCTTTTTAGTAATATATATATATATATATATATATATATATATATATATATAACATACTCTATAAGTAATATAAAGCTGAAAAACTATAAGATTTCTCTAATATTGGTCAAAAGATGCTACTGGAAAATATTGCAGTAACTTATTACTAATGAATACTTATTATAAATTATTATCAACAATATTTAAAGAAGTTTTGTTTATTAAAGTAAAACTATTTCATTTGAATTCCAAATTCTGATAAATTCAACTTTGTATTCAGTCTTAAGATTTCATCTCATCTAAGTCAACTGTTATACTTTTCTGTGAATAAATATTCATATATATATATATATATATACATACATATATATACCTATTTATATTACTGTAAAAATTTGCATACATATGTATATGATTATATGTGATATAAGATACACACATGTATACATTCATATTTATATATATATATATATATATATATAGGTCTATTCAAATATATATCTATGAATATCAGCACATAAATTTAAGCATGCATCTAAGATTTATACAATGACACACATATACTAAAGTATATGTATACATATTATTATATATATGTACATTTAGATTTAGTCATGTTATAAACGTGTGTATGAATTTATATAAATATGCATATTGAAAAATACACTCATACATATGTGTGCATTAGAATATATATGTGTGTGTGTTGTGTGTGTGTTTGTTTATAAGGAAGTACATTATATGGAGGGAGAGGGAGAGTGATAAAGAGAGTGAGAGAGAGAGGGTGATGAAGATGGACAAAGTGTAAAAAAGACATGAAGACAAAGGTAGAGGCATCAGGTGAGAAAGAGTGATGAAGACAAAATCATAATGAGAGTAATAGAGCCATTATATATATATATATATATATATATATATATATATATATATATATATATATAGAGAGAGAGAGAGAGAGATAGAGAGAGAGAGAGTATTAAAAACGATTTAGGAGAGCATAAGACACTGTGAGAAAGAGAATGATAAAGACAATGAGAGAGAGAGAGAGAGAGTAATAAAGCCAATATGAAACAGAGAGTATTAAAGACGATTTAGGAGAGCATAAGACACTGTGAGAAAGAGAGAGACAATGAGAGAGAGAGAGTATAAAGCCAATATGAAACAGAGAGAGAGTATTAACGACGATTTAGGAGAGCATAATACACTGAGAGAGAGAGAGAGTAATAAAGCCAATATGAAAGAGAGAGATAGAGAGTAATATACTATTTGGGAAAGAGTAATAAAGACACTGAGAAAGAGAATAAGGACAATGGTGGAGAGAGAGAGAGAGTAACAAAGCCAATATGAGAGAGAAAGAGAGAGTGGTAAAGGTGATTTGAGAAAGAGAGAGAATAATAAAGACATAAGAAAGAGAATAATAAAGAGAGGGGAGAGAGAGAGTAATAAGACAATGTAAGGGAGTGAGAGGGAGATGGAGAAATATAGATAGACTGAAATAGAGCGACATTTGAGAGAGAAATAAAAAGAGATGTGAGAGAGATAGGGACCAAGATTTGAAGATAGCTATGAACAGAATGAGATGATGCATCTCTAATGATAAACTTTGACAAAGTTGCTTACACATATAAAATCAGTTTTATTTACAGATGTTCATAGTCATATACATTGAAATTCACATAAGAATAGTAATACATATACAGTCTTCTGTAAAATGAATCCTAATTAACAAAAAAGGTATTATCAATAAAACTAAAAAGGTACACACTTATAGTATGTATTTCTATATAAGTTATAAAGATTGATAATTATTCAAACACTCATACACCTGCTAGTTAATCCAAACATTAACTGTGTATAGTGTAGTATTGTTTTCAAACATGTATATGCACACATCTGATATTGTATGTGTGTGTGTGCATGTATATAGTACAAAATATGATCAAAACATATTGAGGCTGAAGTATGTATATATGCACAAATCAGTCTGTGTGTATATATGTATATCATACCTTGTGTATATATATATATATATATTATATTCATTTATCATACTTTGTGTGTGAGTGTGAATATATATATATATATATATATGTATTCATTTATCATACTTTGTGTGTGAGTGTGAATATATATGTATATATATATATATATATGTATTTCATTTATCATACTTTGTGTGTGAGTGTGAATATATATATATATATATATATATATATATATATATATATATATATCATTTATCATACTTTGTGTGTGAGTGTGAATATATATATATATATATATATATATATATGTATTCATTTATCATACTTTGTGTGTGAGTGTGAATATATATATATATATATATATATATATATATATATATTTATGTATATATATATATATATATCATATATTCATTTATCATACCTTGCATGTGATTGTGTATATATATATATATATATATATATGTATATACATACACATACATACACACGTGTGTGTGATCAAAAAGTATTGAGGATGGAGAATGTGTATAAGCACAAACACACACATATATATATATATATATATATATATATATATAAATTAAAATAAATATATATGCATAGCCAACTTATATAATAAAGTAAATTGTCTTGCATAATGTAATGGTTATCAATCTAGTGAATGGATAATTTTTAGTGAGTTTGGTTGTCACTGGGTGCCCTAATGTGCTAAACTAAGTTTTGTAAATGACAATTTTTCAAGTGATAATATCTAAACATCTAGTCTGCTGAGTGTAATTAATAAATTCATTATATAACTTTGTCTGGCTCATGTTATTCACTCGTGAAAAAAACAAAACATATCAAATGTTGCTGAAATAAAATGTAGACTTGCATGTATAGTTTAATACTAGCAGATTTTTGTTTGTTTTGTTTTACGGCATACCAACCATAGTGGGTCATTTAATGCCTCCAAAGTATTGAAATAAATTCTTTCTAATTGGATACTGAATTTGTTTTTCATAAAAACATTTTTCTATTTAAATCATAGAGGGGACCCTAACAGGTACTACCACTCCAGGTCAGAGTGGACCAGGGAGCAATGGGGATGAATGGGTGCTCCACATTTCCCAAACGTCCAGAAGTGGAACCTCACCATCAGATAGAGTTTAACATCATTCTTAAGACATGAAAGACACTCAGCTACCGTCTTCTAGCACCCATATGATAAAAAGGGGTGGGACTTGCCATAAGGTTGGAACAATCATATCGGTGCTAGGGCATGACGTGACCAGCTGACTGATCATAAGGGGCCTCTCCGACCGACCGTCGGGCCTAAGTGGACTGTTGCATGTCATGGACTGCTCTTCCACCAGGATTCCATCCTCATGCAACACGGGTCGCCACCCACAGCCAACAGGTGGCCCCATTGGGGGGGGTCTTACCCCTCAGCAGAGGTGCAGTTGGTGTATTCTAAAGCCCCAGCTGACAGGGCTTAATACTAGCAAAAGTTACTGGTATTACCTGGGATAAAAGGCTGTGGAAGTAATATCAACTGCAGTAAAATAACTGCCTTACTATTTACCCATATATGGAGGGTTATATATAGTTGGATGCATACCCTTCCCAAGGATATTAAACCTATGTGAAAGGCAAACAGCCTGGTCCAGGATTTAAACTCTGGTCGATGAGTCTATTTTCTATGACTATAACCATTACACCACGTCCCTCCACCTAAACATTTATAGTAGGTCCAAT
>CM042153.1:68385498-68390498 GCA_023376005.1 Doryteuthis pealeii
TTTTCCTTTCTCTTAACTTATATATATATATGTGTGTGTGTGTAAGTGAAAAACTGATTATGATGTAATCAATTTTGAATATTTCTCCTGTATTACCCATCTTTTTTTTTTTTAAATCAAAACACTCCACTCTCTGATGAAGACCAGTTGTTTACATGTGTTTATTATTATTATTATTATTATTATTATTATTATTATTATTATTTTATTCTTATTATTTTTTTTTAAATTGTATTGAATACTATATGTGTAAGCAAATTCTGGTTGAAACACATGTTGGCATATAATAAATTTCATCCATACCAAAGTGTTATATTTTTCTTCCATTTATCTTATATATATATATGATAATTATTAATATTCATAGTTTGCTATATCTACAAGTAAAGGGTGCTAAATATTGATAGAGTATATATATATCTAAGTTAGTGTAGCAAAGACAAAGTCAACAGCACTTGGTAACTGTCAGTTTCTTACCTGATGTGAATCACATTATTTTCACTACCCTATCACACACACACACACACACATATATATATATATATATATATATATATATATATATATATATATAGTGTGTGTGTGTGTGTGTGTGTGTGTGTGTAATTGACAAAGTAAGTGAGAAATAAACAGATACTAAAAGCTGTGTCTTTATAAATATTCACACCAATAAGTATGTGTTTTTATATGTGATATAAAGACTGATAATTATTTGAATATACACATGCACCCAATCAACATTAATATACTCACTAATACACACACATACATATGAAAATGTGTATATACATGAATAGAGAACACAGACATATAGATATACACACAAACATAGATAAGTAAATTCATTAAAATATGTTTGATATATTTCAAGACATCATTTTGTTTTTAAATTTGCTGACCAATACCTGATTACTAATAAACTGAATTACCAATAGACATCCAACTTCCACATACAAATTAAATTAGCATTCATGAAAACAACATTTTTTTTATATAATTGATGATGAGGATTTTAGTTTGCAATACATATACACATTATGTATATGTAGATTTATCAATAGGTTTATTTTGTACAGAGCCTGGAGATTAGCTTTAACAAAAGACGAGAAATATGTGGTACTTACTGAGGATCAAACTCAATACTCAGTATTAATTGATCTGCAAATCTAGCAGAAAAAAAAAATTATTTGTTATAGAGTACAATAATTTAAGGAGCAATTGTTACCATTGGTTTCAAAGTAGAGTACTGTCCACTTATCATCATAAATGAGTGCTTTATTTTAAATTCTTCAATACTAAATAACTATAAATTAAATTAGCATTCATGAAAACAACATTTTTTTTTATATAATTGATAATGAGGATTTTAGTTTCAATACATATACACATTATGTATATGTAGATTTATCAATAGGTTTATTTTGTACAGAGCCTGGAGATTAGCTTTAACAAAAGACGAGAAATATGTGGCACTTACTGAGAATCAAACTCAATACTCAGTATTAATTGATCTGCAAATCTAGCAGAAAAAAAATATTTGTTATAGAGTACAATAATTTAAGGAGTAATTGTTACCATTGGTTTCAAAGTAGAGTACTGTCCACTTATCATCATAAATGAGTGCTTTATTTTAAATTCTTCAATACTAAATAACTATAAATTAAATTAGCATTCATGAAAACAACATTTTTTTTTATATAATTGATGATGAGGATTTTAGTTGCAATACATATACACATTATGTATATGTAGATTTATCAATAGGTTTATTTTGTACAGAGCCTGGAGATTAGCTTTAACAAAAGACGAGAAATATGTGGCACTTACTGAGGATCAAATTCAATACTCAGTATTAATTGATCTGCAAATCTAGCAGAAAAAAAAATTTGTTATAGAGTACAATAATTTAAGGAGCAATTGTTACCATTGTTTCAAAGCAGAGTACTGTCCACTTATCATCATAAATGAGTGCTTTATTTTAAATTCTTCAATACTGAATAACTATAAATTAAATTAGCATTCATGAAAACAACATTTTTTTTATATAATTGATGATGAGGATTTTAGTTGAATACATATACACATTATGTATATATAGATTTATCAATAGGTTTAGTAGGTTATTGGCCTAGGGTGCACATGTATTTGGGGGTTCCCTGAAACTAATTTGATTATAACCTTATTTCTAAGTGTACACTGGGTATTTCATTATATAATACAGTGGTACCTTGACTTATGAGTTTAATTTGTTTCACATGTAATTTAATTTCCTTGTATATCAAATCTATTTTTCCCATTGAAATAAACTGAAATACCTTTAATCCATTCCAGCCAGCCCCAAAACACCCTAATTTTTTTGTTAAATTTTCTAATTAAGATTTAGACACCCCTTTTGTGATCTTGGTTCATAAGTACTTTTTTTTCATTTACACCGTCAACATCCGGTTGTTTGTTTGGGGTTAGGGTTAGGGGTTAGTTTTATAATTTAAAAAAAAACTAAAAATCGTCTGTTAACAAACAACCGGATGTTGACAGTGTAAATGAAAAAAATGTACTTATGAATCGAGATCGCAAAAGGGGTGCCTAAATGTCATATGGTCCGAAAATGTCAAAGAACTAAAGTGATAATATCTTTAAAAACAGGTTGTCAGTATTCACTGTAAACCACAGTCTTTATACTAGGGTGAGTCAAAAGTTTTGCAATGTTGTGGTATGTTCTAGTTTGCTGGTGTACATATTTACCAACCCCTCCGCATGAGCAGGATGTGACACAAGGTCAATTTTTTTTAGGCGCAGTATAAAAACATAAAATAGAACGTAGTGAATAATGTGCTGTAATATGTTTGAAGATTGTTTTTTTTATAAATAATATTTTTCTTTGACATAATAAATTTGGAAACTTAAATGCTTTTAGTGAATTTATTGACATAAGCATATCTGAAGCTCACTCCTACCTCAAAGTAAAAAAATTAACCAAGTGACAGCTCGTAACTTGGAAAAGTTGGGACACTCCTAAGTCAAGGTACCACTGTATATTCAAAACCATAAGTGCCTCTGTACAATATGTACAGAGCCTGGAGATTAGCTTTAACAAAAGGTGAGAAATATGTGGCACTTACTGAGGATCAAACTCAATACTCAGTATTAATTGATCTGCAAATCTAGCAGAGAAAAAAATTTTTTTATTTGTTATAGAGTACAATACATTTAAAGAGTAATTGTTACCATTGGTTTCAAAGCAGAGTACTGTCCACTTATCATCAAGACAATGTGCCTATGAAACTGAGTAACAAATGAATGCAGCTCTTATACCTATAAATGAGTGCTTTATTTTCAATTCTTCAATACTAAATAACTTCATACATACACATACACACATACACATTATATATATATATATATATATATATATATATATATAGTTAAGAATTAATGTAAAAATGAATTAATGAATAGAATAAAAAACGAATGGAATAAATGTAAAAATATCTTTTCCAAAGGACCTCTCTTATAACAAAAAAAAATATATATATATACATATATATCAGCTGAGAAAATATATATGTATATATGTTTTGGATAACTGATGTTTCATAGTATAATCAATAAGACAATTGCCATGAAAAGACAAACCACAAACTATAAAAGATGCAAATTCCAATACTGCCAGAGGCTGATTCCTTTTTAGACCACTGACTGAAATCTGGTAACTCAAACAACAAAGATGAAGATACTAGCTTGATTAACGTCATATAGTACCTAAATAATGAGAAAGGAATCTTTTTTTTCTGATAGATAATGTCGGATGAATCCTTGGAAGAGAGAAACGAGATTCATGCAGCTTGTTAATTCAATCTAACAATTTCTAATTACTCTGTTCACCTTGTATCTTTGCTTATTAAACCTTTTTCCCTATCCTTAATACTTGTCATATTTCTTCCTATTATTTCTTTGTTAACTGATACACAAGTTAAAACATTAATCAGTTAATTATCTTGTTATTTAAATTCAACCTGGCAATTGCTAATTACTCTGTTCACCTTGTAATTTTACTTAGTAAACCTTTCTCCCTATCTTCAATACTCATTGTGTTTCTTCCTTTATTGCTCTGTTAACTCTGATATTTGAGTTATAACATTAATCAATTAATAATTTGTTATTTCAATTCAACCTGGCAATTGCTAATTACTCTGTTCACCTTGTAACTTTACTTAGTAAACCTTTTTCCCCAATCCTTAATACTCATTGTGTTTCTTCCTATTATTTCTGTTAACACTGATACTCAAGTTAAACATTAATCAATTATTATTTGTTATTTCAATTCAACCTGGCAATTGCTAATTACTCTGTTCACCTTGTAACTTTACTTAGTAAACCTTTTCCCCAATCCTTAATACTCATTGTGTTTCTTCCTATTATTTCTGTCAACACTGATACTCAAGTTACAACATTAATCAATAATATTTTTATTTTTTTATTTCTACACACTGACAATAGAAAATATTTTCAACAGATAATAGAATGAAAATTTACAAAACTTCTGAATTTTAACTGATATCTCTGAACTTTGTGCAACAAAGTATTTTTCTGCCTCGTGATATAATATATGCAAGACAAATATCAAATTTAGTTTTTCCATTGCTGCTGCAATTTCTGGGTTTTTCTTTTCTTTTTTTTCCCCCTTCATAAAAGGCATATCAGAATGCATGCATATTTATAGGCACAAATTCAATGAGGCGTATACAAAATAGTAGATGCCTATTGAGAGGATTTTTGTTTTAAATTGTTTCATTCTTAGCTGGTTATTTAGTTACTAAAATAATTAATATGCTAATTAACAACGGAAATATGCTTCCATCTGATGCCAGAATTTCTTATGCTTGAAATATTCAATCCCTTCCAAAAAAACAAAAAAAAAAAAAAAACAAAAAAAAACAAAGAAAAATGAAAACAAAAGAAACAAATTCTAATCAAATCAAAATTTAATTATCAATTAATTG
>CM042153.1:68395498-68430498 GCA_023376005.1 Doryteuthis pealeii
AAGCCAAGTGAAAGATGCAATGGAAAAAAGGAAGAAAAGACAAGAAAAGAGAAAGGAGAAAAGAGAAGGAAAAAGAGAAAGGAGAGAAAAGAGAAGGAGAGAAAAGAGAAAAGAAAGAGAAAGGAAGAAGAGAAGGAAAAGAAAAGAGGAAGAAAGAAAGAGAAAGGAGAAAAAGAGAAGGAAAGAAAAGAGGAAGGAAGAAAGAGGAAAGGAAAGAAAAAGAGAAGGAAAGAAAAGGAGGAGAAAAAGAGAAGAAAAAGAGAAGGAAAGAAAGGAGAAAAGAGAAGAAAGAAAAGAAAAGAGAAAAGAGGAAGGAGAAAGGAAAGGAAAGAAAGAAAGAAAAGAAGAAAAGAAAGAGAAAGGAGAAAGAAGGAAAGAAAAGAGAAAGGAGAAAAGAGAAGGAAAGAAAGAGAAAGGGAAAAGAGAAAGAGAAAGAAAAGAGAAAGGGAAAAGAAGGAAAGAAAAGAGAAAGGGAAAAAGAAAGAAAAGAAAGAGAAAGGGAGAAAAAGAAGGAAAGAAAAGAGAAAGGGGGAAAAGAAGAGAAAAGAGGAAGGGAAAAAGAGGAAAGAAAAGAGGAAGGGAAAAAGAAGGAAAGAAAGAGAAAGGGGAAAAGGAAATAGAAAAAGAAAAACAAGAAAGAATCAAAGAAGAAAAAGACGAAACAAAGAAAAGGAAAAAAGAAAGAAAAGGAAAAAAAAAAAGGAAAAAAAGAAGAAAAGGAAAAGAAAATATGTAAAAAAAGAAAAATAAGCATAACCATAATGACTAGTATCACATATTAGTTGAATTATATCTTGGTTCCAATATGAACAATGCAATAAAGTATCAGTGAAATCCAGTACTGGAAGGAAAAAATGTTTTACTTCTTAGTTCTGCATTGTAAGAATAACAAAAACAATAAAAAGAAACTCTTCTTTTTTTTAAATGTCCTGTCAACAGGACTTAGAATATATCAATGATATCCCTTGCAGACGAGTAAGAAACCCCTACAAAAAAAAACAAGAGGTACCCTGCATATAACACTAAAATACATATGATGGTGTATCTGGAGAGTGTGGAGTACTTCTCTATTGCCATTACTTCCAGTCTATTTTTTTTATTGTAACAAGAAAAAAATATATATATATATAACTATGTTGACTTTTTCACTAATAAAATCTTTATCCTTTTCTAAAATTAGCATGTTTATTTATATCTCCTCTGAAAAAGGTTTCTAGTATTTTAAAACTGATTTTCATTGCATTGAAATTAAATCAATTATTTAAGGTCAATTCATTTAAAATATTAAGTGCCTAATTCTAATTTGGAGTGGAAGTACCTGTTAGGTTCCCATTTAATAGATCTAGTTAGAAATTATTTTTATTCAATAGGACCATGTGCAAAAAAGAAACGACTTGAGAAACTACACAAAAAAGATATAAATAGGAATGTACAATGACCACAATTCTCTAACCTCTAGGCATAAAATAACCATAGACAGCTTTACATGCCACTAAGATCAATCAATCTTTAAAAAACAAGTAAGTAAGTAAGTAAAGTTGGTGAAGTGGCCTATTGTCGATATCAGCCAGACAGCGATGGAGTCTATCACCTTTTTGCTAGCACTAGATCAAAAAGATTGTTTTTGCTGAGGTAGAGCACCACACCATCCATCAGGTCTTCACTTTACTACACAGATCAGATTACCCAATCTGGGCTACTCATGTGCTGAGTTGGCGGGGACTGGTATCAAATCTGGAATTTTGTGATTCCAAGGTGAGTGCTCTACCGACTGAGCTAAACCAGCCCCTAATATCCAACTAGGAATGTTATTTTCAGTAATATGAAAAACTTTTAAAAGTTCAATATGAAATTTTTAATAGTTATTTATTTTAAGTATACAACCAAGTAAATTAAAAATAAACAAATTAAACTACTGGTAAGAATATTTTACCCCTTTATAACTTCAAGATAAACTTTCCGGTTAAATCCTACTTAACAGACCTAAATTCCACCATCGTATGTCACCCCACCGAAAGAAAAAAAAATACTAAAAATCAAGGAATTAACCGAATTTAATGAAATTTTCAGTATTGATATATTAATAAATAACCAATATAATGCACTACTTATCTTATTTGAAAACTCTTACATTTTTTCAGGTCAGTTAACTTTGAACCACATATCTTTGAGGCGTAAGATTCACAAACATATGTGGTTCAAAGTTAATTGACCTGAAAAAATGTAAAAGTTTTGAAATAAAATTTGCATTATATTGTTTATTCATTAATGTATCAACACTGAAAATCTAATTAAATTTGGTTAATTCCTTGAAGTTTAGCATTTTTTTTCTTTGGGGTGACATACGATGGTGGAATTTATGTCCGTTAAGTAGGATTTAACCAACTTTCCAATTTAACAAAAATAAATCAATCAACATTATTAGAAAAATTATTTGTATTATTCGGACTATTGTCCTCATCTTTATTGTTATATGCACAATGTTTCAGCTGATTTACCCTCCAGCCTTCTTCAGAAGTTTCTTGTCGAACTGAGGAACCTTCCCTTTGTTGAAATTGGAATCCTTCATGTCATAACTGGGAGCCTTCATGGAAGTTCAAACCAATCCCTATATTCAAATCCATGGGGGTAGACTGTTCTCATCCCATTAACCATGACTGGATACAAGTGTTAAGCTATGTTAACTATTCTATGTTATTATCGCCCTTGACCAAGATTGAACCTACAACCAATACTAAGAATTGTATTAACTCAACCCTTATATCTGCTGCACTATGTGTCCAAATAATATAAATTATCAAGCCGTATCTCAAAAATTCAGACTAATAGAAAAATTATGTTTAGTTTCAATAGGATGCTAATGATGAACAACTATCAGTGTCAGTATGTCAGTGAAGGTATCCTAGAATGACCTAGTGAAAGTGATACACCAGAAGGACTAGACATAAAACATCAAGGTTCATGAGAAAAGGTCAAACATTGTTTTTGTTCTGGTTTACTTGGATTTACCCAGGATTCTTTGGAATTATGGAGAACTCATCAGTTGATGCGAAAGTGAGGAATATATAAGAAATCTGAAGATAAGGATGGGGGGAGTGGGTGTAGTAGATAAAGACTGTCATCTTATTAAAATGGTTCATTTTATTCCAGATTAAATCAACAAATTTCAAAGAAGCAAAAGATAAAGCATCATGGCTGAATAATAATAATAATAATAATAGTAATAATAATAATAATAAGAAGGAGAAGAATGAATGAAAAACAGAAATATAGAAAAATATGTAAAATTAGAGAAAAAGGAAATGAAAAGAAAAAAAAAGAAAGAACAAAGAAAATTGATAAAAGAAAAAAATTATAAAGAAAAAAAAAGAAAAGAGAAAAAAGAAAAGAAAAAAGGGGGAAAAGAAAAAAGAAGAAAAGAAAAAAGATGGCAAAAAGGAAGCCAAAAGAAGAAAATCAAAAAAAAAGAAAAAAGAAAGAAAAACAGGAAAAAACAAAAGGAAAAAAACAAAAAGGAAAAAAAAAAGGAAAGGAAACAAAAAGAAAAAAATGATAAAGAAGAAAACAGAAGAAAAAAAGAAAAAAAGATTGCAAAAAGAAGCAAAAATGCAAAGAAAAATAAAAAAAGCCAAAAGAAAAAGGAAGAAGCAAAGAAAGAATAAAGAAAAAGAAAAAAGAAAAAGAAAAGAAAAAAGTAAACAAAGAAAAACAGTAGAAAGAAAAGAGAAAGAGAAAGAAAAAGAATTCAAAAAGAAAAAGGAAGAAACAAAAAGAGGAATAGAAAAAGGTGTAAATATCAAAGTATAGGAGATAAAGAAATCAAAAAGAAAATTTTTTAAAAAGTCAGAAAAGGAAAAAAAATGAATGAAGAAAAAGAAAAATGTAATAAAGAGAGTAGGGTTAAAAAAAATATTACAGAATAAAATGAAGTTTTAAACAAAGCATAAAATTGAAGAAAAAAGTTTTAAAAAAACAAACAAAAAAGCGAAAAAAATACCCAAAAAAGACATTTTAAAAAGTTAATGAAAAAAAAAAAAGAAAACAATAACAGAAAGAGAAGAATAACTAAAAGGAAAAATAAATAAACAGAGAAAAGTAAAAAATATTCAGAAAAAAAAAAGAAAAAGGTAAAGAAAGAAAATAATATGCGAAGAAAAACTGGAAAATGATAATAATTCTCAGAAAGAAAAAAATAAACACAAAAGAAAAAAGGTACAAAAAACATTTTTTTTTAAAAAAAAGAAAGAAAAAAATTAAAAATAAATAAACAAAGGAAAGACCCCCCCCCCCAAAAAAAAAGGAAGATTAAAAAGGAAAGAAAAGTAGAGAAAGAAGAGAAGAAAAACTGGAAAATAGATATCATTCTAGGAAAGAAAAAATAAACAAAAAAGAAAAAATAACAAAAAAAAAGATATTTTAAGAAGTTAACAAAAAGAAAACAAAAAAAAAATTAAAAAAGAAAATAGATAAAAAAAAAGAAAATAAATAAAAGATAAATAAACAAAGAAAAAAAAGCCAACAAAATATTTAGAAAAAAGAAAACCATAAAAAAAAAGAAAAGAAAAAATTAGAGAAAGAAGTGAAGAAAAACTGGAAAATAAATATCATTTTAGGCAAGAAAAAATAAACAAATATAAAATACAAAAACAACACCCAGATACTCCTTCCCTTATCCCTAACTCCTTACAAGAGAGAAACTTACATTCAACAGAACAGTATATCTCTCATCCCAATTTATAAGTTCTGTAAATAATAAGTAATCATAGACATAAAAGAGATGCAACCCACGATATGCAATCCTTTTGTTTTGTCTCTCTTTACAACTTTCTCATTCTCTCTCTCCTCCCACCCTAATGACAATAGACTCATCTTACAAGACAAAAGTGTCTAAACTGTTTCTACAGACATGCCAGTAAATAATGAACACTTTCAGCACATGTGTTAAATATATAAGTTTTAAATTTGATCTTAACAACAATAGTTATGGAACTGTGAACCATGTAATATGCAAAGCAGGTTCTGTTCTTTTTATACTACTGAAATATATTTGTACTTTTATAACACTGATGACAAATACTTTCTTTAATAAATAAACATCTATCTATCTTATATATATATATATATATATAGTTGTAGAAAAGTTTTTCTCTCTACCACAGTTTTGGAGCTCAAGATCCACCTTCTTCAGGCAGTGCATCTTGAGCACCAAAGAAAAACATGGTAGAATGAAAAACTTGTTTCTACAACTATTAATAGTCTATATTTTACAAAATATATTGAGCACTTTTTGGATTAACAACTAATGCTATTACAGTGAAAACATGGGAGTAGCAGCTGAAGAATATATATATATGTGAATGTCTAGCTACATTGAAGAGATGTAATACATTGAAACACAGTGTCTGTGAATGACTATATATGCTCCCCAGCACTGGTGTGTTGAGCACTTTGGAGGGGATTTTCACCACCGACCGCTGACTAAGCTTAAAAGGCTTAAACGGATGGAGTACTCTCTGGTGGCCTTTACAGATATACAGATGTATGTATTTATCAGTTAAAATCCTAGTCCCAACCTATAGCTGCTGATGATTGATTGGTTAAGAAGCCTGACTGATGATAAATCAATTAGGTTTCCATCCTGGCTGGAGGTAGCTTGCGAATGTCTAGCCACACTAAAGAGATGTGATACATTGAAACACAGTGTCTGTGGATGACTATATATATATATATATATATATATACACATGTGAGTACAAAACGTTGCTAAACTATCATTTGTATGAATCTCTAAAGCAATGGTTCTCAACCTTTTTTTTTACCTAGGGGCCCATTTTAATCCTATTCTACTCTGGTGGACCCTCCCATAGCCATTCAATGTTTAAAAATCCCATTGTATTTGTATAGTTAAATATATTTTGCTTGCCTGTGTCCCAAAAATGTTATATGGTCCCGGGGGTCCATATGGACCCCAGTTGAGAACCACTGCTCTAAAGTAACATTTGAAGGTCAATTGAAAAGTTCATAGACTGACCAAGATAGGATGTAACCAAATGAGGATTATTTTTCAACAGTCTCTTTTGCTGTCCACACTTCTTCCATTGGTGTCACAGTGCTTGGATCCCATTAATAAAAAAAGTCATTGACAGTAGATATAATGTCATCATTAGAACTTTTCAGCCCACCCTTGTATCATGTAAAATAAGTCTTGATACTGATAAAGACTGACAAACCTCTCTCCTATAACTGTTCTATATAGGAAGTGTGTGGTGTAATGGTTAAAGTCATGGGAAATGGACTCGTCGCCCGGGTTCAAATCCTGGATGTGGTAATTACATTTCACTTAGCGCTAATATCCTTGGGAAATATATGAATCCTACTCTCCCTCCAGCTATGGATAAATAGTAGGGCAGACTGGGCTCTTTAACCTTGGTTAGGCAATCGGTCTAGGAGAAGGAAAACTCTGAATTCAAACCTGTTGAACTCCGCTTAAGAAATTGACCTTGTGTCACATCCTGCTCGTGCGGAGGGGTTCGTAAATATATATAAAAAGTAAAGTCAAGGGGCGGCCTGAAGTCGGTATCAGCCAGTCAGCGAGGGAGTCTATCCCCTTTTCAATAGCGCTAGACCAAGGAGATTGTTTTAGCATCTGAGGTGGGGCACCACACCTACCATCAGCTCCTTACTTTACCGCACAGATCCCTGTGCTACTCATACGCTGAGTTGGCGGGACCAGAATCGAACTAGGAACCTTGTGGTTTCTAGCCGAACGCTCTACCGACTGAGCTAACCCGGCCCCTATTCAACTGATACAAGTAGTTACTTTAGGGGAAAAGTTGATTCCATTCAAGGACTGCTTAGCCACCTAGTTTCCCATACTTAAGCATTACAGGTTGCCACTCACAGCCAACAGGTAGCTCCGTCAGATACACAGGGAACACCTAGGGAAGGCTGGAGGATACAGCGGCGGAAACGTTGTGTTTATACATAGCACAATAAAGATGAGAATAACAGAGCCTTTAGTTCAATGTCCCCTTTTCGTATCTCACTTCCTTCAAATGAAAATTACATACAAACCATTGTTCAATATCACTACATATATTTTAGAATTATCTCACATTCAAGGCATACCACTGGTAAATTTTTTACACTGTTAGGAAGCTAATGTCTATAAAAAAATTGTTTTGAATTATATTTTAATTTGGTCAATCAGTTGTTTGTTTTTTGTTTTTTTTTGTTCTTTTGTTTGTTTTTTTCTGCAAAGAAAAAAATATGTTCCCATTTGGTCAAGAGTGAGTGAGGCATCATGCATAATTTAATCATAATTATTCAAATAACAGTTTATTGTATCCTTACAATGGATAGTCACATATTTGGACTTTCCTCCTTAAAAAAAGACAGTGAGAATGGAACCAGTCTGTGAGACAAGATGAGACATTTACAAATAATAATAATAATAATAACCAGTTTGTTGTATCCTTCATCTTAGAAGAGAACAGGTTGTGCTAATCTGCCTTCACATAGGCCACACCTACATCACCCATCATCATTTACTAGAAGGCACAGAATCCACAATATACACTACATGCCAAGAGAGATTTACAGTGAAGAGTGTGTAGACTTTGATCTAGTGTGAACAAAATTCTACCAAGCAAATAATTTGAAAAAATTTTTCTCAAAAATAAGACCATCCAGGATTTTACATTTCCTAAAAGAACTGGGATTGTACTAAAAAAATATGAGCAATTGAACAATAGTTCATATCATATACATATATATTTAATAAGTTTTAAATCCTAAAACATTTCATAAAACCATCCAGGATTTTACATTTCCTAAAAGAACTGGAATTGTACTAAAAATATGAGCAATTGAACATAGTTCATATCTATACATATACATATATATTTAATAAGTCTTTAAATCCTTAAAACATTTCACAAAAATAAGACCACCCAGGATTTTACATTTCAAAGAAGAAGTGGTATTGTACTAAAAAATATGAGTAATTGAACAATAATTAAAATCTATTCATAAATACATTTGTCTTCTACCAAAATATCCCTACAAATCCAAAACTTAGTCGGCATTAAATGACCCACTGATTTTGATATGCCACAAAACAAAACGAACCAAACTAAAACCTTTGTCTGTGTTGTCCAGTCTTTGAATGTGGATTCCAAAACCATAAGAAATAATAGTTGGAAAGTAAAATCCACCTAACATAGCCAGAGTCCGAATATGCCACAATTTATTCACACTCATTGGCCATAAATTATTCTGTATATTTGTCTGCAAACATTTTCATTTATTTTAAGATGTCTCGTGTTTTCAACATAAATAATTACTTGGACTTGAATTTATTTGCTTTAATTTTGCCGAATGTTGTGAGGTACAGTTTGTTTGGAATTTGGTTTTATTATTCGAACAGACGATAATAATTCAAATAAATTTCCAAGAAAAGTCATTAAAATCAGAGTTTAAAAAAGAAAAAAACACCAGCAATTAAAAAGATGTTGATAATTAACCTAAAATAAATATAAATCAAATTATATATATATATATATATTTATGTGTATATATGCACACATATATACATATGATTTGATTATATATATAATATTAATCTGGAGGTGTGAGTTGTAAAGGTTAGCATCGTAGAGAATGGACATGGCGAAACAAGTTCAAATCATGGATGAGACGGTTTCCATTTCACAGTGCTAATACCTTTGGGAAATATATGAATTCAAATATTCCTCCAGCTATGGATAAATAATAGGGCAGACTAGGCTCTTTAACCTTGGTTAGGCAACCAGTCTAAGAGAAGGAAAACTGAATTAAAACCTGTTAAACACCACTTAAGAAATTGACCTTGTGTCAGATCCTACTCTTGTGGAGGGGTTGGTAAATATGTAAATATGTATATATATATATATATATATATATATATAAACACACACAACACACATATATAACTGTGTGTGTATACACATATACATGCCTACATACACAACTCTGTTGGTGAGGTTTAGAATACATCAACTATATCCCCTGTAGAAAGGTAAGATTCTCCCAACCACAAAATTGGGGTATCCTGGGTAGTTCTTTACCCAACCCATTTGCCACGGGTAGGATGTGACAGCAATGATTGAACTTGCTATTCAGCAGTAATGGATCTGTGAAACTAGCTTGCTAACCATTATACCATGATGGGACCACCTAATGGTGAGGATCCTGGGTATAACACTAAACTGTATACTATAATGAGGCTCCAGTTCTTAAGCTCTGGGAAATGTGGAGTCATTCCTTTGTTGACTTTACTCCCAGATTCACATTATCTGTAGAAGTTATCCCCCAGATATCAAGGAGTTAGGGAATTGGACTGATGAAAAATCAGATGGGTTTCACTCAAGCTGGAAGTAGTCTGTTAAGTGTCACCACACTGAGGAGACGTGATATGTTGAAACACATAGTCCGTGGATGACTATAATATATATATATGAATAAGTAATGTTAGAGATTAGAAAACCAGATTGACATGATTCCTAAGAGACCTTGCATCTAACCTCTAGTGAAACTAGACACAAAAATTGACACATCATAACAAGAGAAAATAGCTAGAAAAATACTCTTAGCATGCTCCAACTTAGAGAATAATGCAATTTCCAGTCCAATTTGATACAGAATAATTTTGTTGTGTTTGTTCTTATGTGGAACATCATTTCTAAATCATTCAATTTCTTTTTAGTATACATTGAAAATTTAACAAATCTAATATTTGGATCTGAGAAAAAACGGTTAATTAATGTATATGTCATAATTATGGTGTACTTAATGTTATCCACCCAGTCTAGGAAGTTTTGTTTTATATTCTTTCTAAAATCAGTGAAAATAAAAGTTGTAAACAAGATTCAATAATGTGGAACATCATTTCAAATCATTCAATTTCTTTTTAGTATACATTGAAAATTAACAAATCTAATATTTGGATCTGAGAAAAAAGTTAATTAGTGTATATGTCATAATTATGTGTACTTTATGTTATTACCCAGTCTAGAAGTTTTGTTTTATATCTTCTAAAATCAGTGAAAATAAAAGTTGTAAACAGATTCATAATTACTGCTATCTGCTGTGTTTTTTTACCAAACAGTTTGTAGCAAATTGATGATGTGAAAGCACCCTAAACTTTTCTTTGGAAGATGGGGGGCAAGGAAATCAATGATATCAGCTGAAGCCTCAGCAAAAGAAAAAAAAAATTGTGGCTCCAGAGAAATTTAATTTCAGGCAGGAAATGGTGTTGGCCCCAGCAGAGGTTTTGTCGAATTCTTTTTTTTTTTACAACCACCCGTCTAGCCCAAGATAGGGCTAAAGTGGAGTATTGCAAGTCATGAACTGTTCATCCACCTAATATATCCTTAAGCATCACGGGTCACCACCCACGACCAACAGGTGGCCCCATTGGGGGAGTCTTACCCCTCTGCAGAGGTGCAGTCGGTGCATTCTAATGCCCCAACCTACAGGGCGAGATGTGTTATGGTTGAAAAAACCTAAACGTTATGTCGACTTCACCATCAAGAATAAAACTTCTCTTTTGGAATACTTTGTGTATTTATATTTTTATATATACTTGCTGTATACTTATTTATACTGTTGGTAAATATGTGAACTGCATGTTTTAATATCTAATCCTGCTTTCGAAAGATAAAAGTGGAAAAAAGAAATAAATTAAGAATATATAATTTTTTAATTTATTTATTTGTTTATTTTTCTTTTGAGCAAGAAAAATAAACAAATTGTCATAATTATGGAATGAATTTATAAAAAAACTAAGAAATGGAGGAAGAAAAAAAAGAAAAGAACTAGAGGAAAAGAAATAAAGAAAAGAGAAATAGGGAAAGAGAAAAATAGAAGAAATAGAGGGGGAAAAAAGAAGAAAAAAAAAGAAATTGAAGAAATAAAGAAAAAAACGTGAAAAAAAAAGAAAAACAAGACAAAAAAAGGGACAGAATTAAAAAAAATTTAAAAAATAGCCAAAAAGTGAAAAAAAAAAAAAATGAATATAAAACGAATTTTCCTTTTTTCCACAAACATCTACATGAGCCATGCAATAATTATGGACAAAATATCCTAATTAATTCACAGGGCAAATATAACGGACTTGAAATTAAAATTATTGAATTATTCATATTCTTAACGTTCCAGACCATTTATACACCTGGTAAGAGGTATAATTTTCTTGAAAATCAAATATTTTAACATACATTGAAGAGGTTCCTGGATTTTTTTTCTATTTTATTTTCTTTTTAGTTAGAAAGTTTGGGTAGGTGTAAGCATGAGGTAAAATACTAGTTTACTCACACAGCAAATATGATCAAGTTAAAACTAAAATTATTTATTTACACGGCTTTCAACATTTGAAATCCTTTGTACATCTGACTCATGAATTTTATTTTAAAGATTTATTTAGTAATTCCTAAAACTCAAAGAAATATTCAACTTACACCCTTTCCCCAGTTTCCATTTTGATTTCTAAATTTAAAAAAAAAAAAAAAAAAAATTGTAAAATTTTTAAAAATTAATAAATACTAATCTTTTCTGTTTCTTAAGAGACTATAGTATTCATTGAGAAAACTATCGTGAATTAAATAGAAACATACAAAAAAAAAAAAAAATAGTAATTCCAGGTTGCCTAACCCAACAAAAAAAAAAAATTAAGAAATATACATGCACAAAATATCCAGTGCAGATGTAATAGGAAACACAACATGTGTTCTTAAGTACTATTTTTCCGACCAATCACCAGTCTTTTTTTGATTGATTGATTGATTTTAACGTAATTTTTGTAATACCATTGGTATATATATTATGCATATAAATGGTTAAATATTCTTTTAGGTACAAATGTGTTTATTATGACTTTACTTTTGCTGTGCACAGTCTTAGTGTATCATGGATATACTACTGCTAGTATTGGTTCTTGGTGATAGGAGATTTGACTAATATTGTAACTGTTGGAATAGTTTGATATATAAGGTCTGCTGGCGGTCCCAATTTAAATATGTAGACTCTTCAAGGACACATGGATTCAATTGGCCAATCAACATGCTTGAATACGTGGTTGGTTAACTATTTAAAAGCCTTTATGTAAAGGCATTCAGTTGCTCATGCTTAACACTGAGGGACACAAGGATTCTGCTTAACTTCTGCTTAACATTGGATTCTGCGGGATCTGCTTAACACGAGGACACAAGGATTCTGCGTAACACTGAGACACAAGGATTCTGCTAACACTGAGGGACACAAGATTCTGCTTAACACTTGCTTAACACTGAGGGACACAAGGATTCTGCTTAACACTGAGGGAACACAAGGAGAGAGGGACACAAGGATTCTGCTTAACACTGAGGGACACAAGGATTCTGCTTAACACTGAGGACACCGGATTCTGCGTAACACTGAGGGACACAAGGATTTCTGCTTAACACTGAGGGACACAAGGATTCTGCGTAACACACAAGGATTCTGAACAGTGAGGGACACAAGGATTCTGCTTAACACTGAGGGACAAAGGATTCTGCTTAACACTGAGGGACACAAGGATTCTGCGTAACACTGAGGGACACAAGGATTCTGCTAACACTGAGGACACAAGATTCTGCGTAACACTGAGGGACACAAGGATTCTGCGTAACATGAGAGACACAAGGATTCTGCTTAACACTGAGGGACACAAGGATTCTGCTTAACACTGAGGGAAACAAGGATTTGCTTAACACTGGGGACACAAGGATTCTGCTTAACACTGAAGGAAACAAGGATTCTGCTTAACACTGAAGGAAACAAGGATTCCACTCAAAAAGGATCAAAATGGCCACAAGAATCTTAACAGTACCTACCTCCAAGCATTCCCAATAGATGAATTTAAATGCTTAATAACATTACAATTTATAGTGGACCTCCAAAATTCTCTGCTTGGCTAGAATGATAGTTTTGATACTGTAAAAATCTTATAATCTGCCTTTGAATCTGTAATATATTTTCTTTCTCTGTCACTAAAAAAAAAAATGTTTGAAACTTGTTAATTTCATTGGGACCCTCTAGGTCTTGGCAGTGAGTTAATTGTAGAGAGTGGAACTTAAAGAATAAAAAGGAGAAAAGGGGAAAATGAGAAAAGGAAAGAAAAAGAGGATAAATGGGTCTGAGAAGATAGACGATTGATAAAATAGAAGATAGTTTGAAACAGGCAAGAAATAAGTTTGTCTTTTGGTGAATTTTACATGAATGAAGAATTGGTAGTTGGTAGGTTGGATTTTATGGCATGTCAACCCTTGTTGGGTTATTTTATGCCAAAGATATTTTGTTTTATTCATTCTTGATAAGTACTTTTTTTTTAAAACTCATTTTTTCTATCTAACCCTAACAGGTTAACATGGGACCCTAACATGTACTACAACTCCGGGTCAGAGTGGCCCAAGGAATAATGGTAATGAAGAGGTTTTCCACACTCCCCAGAGCTACAGAATAAAAACTTCACCATCAGATAGAGTTTAATGTCATATCCAGGATACTCTTAGCCACCACCTTCTAGCACATATATGATTTGGGGTTGAGTTGGGGCTTGACACAAGGGTAACAGGGTTGAAATAATCATATAGGTGCTAGGGCTTGACATGACCAGCTGATTGATTGGAGAAGTGTAGGGAGTGGAATAAAGAGAAATGGAATGAAAAAGGAGGATAAATGGGTCATAGGAGACGATTGATAAAATAGAAGTTGGTTTGAAGCAGACAGGAAATGGGTTTGTTCTTTTGGGTGAATTTTACATGAATGAAGAGACAGCTACATGCCATTTCTTATCAGCTGGGCTCTTTCAAGGATAGAGATGAGAGAAGGAATTAAAAAAGAAAAGAAAAAGGGTTAGAAGAAGCAAAAGAAGAAGAAGAAGAAGAAGAAGAAGAAGAAGAAGAAGGGTAAAGATAGAACCTTATTGAGAGAAGAAATTAAAAAATAAAATAAAAATGAAAGGTTAGAAGAAGAAGAAGAAGAAGAAGAAGAAGAAGAAGAAGAAGAAGAAGAAGGATGAGGAGAAGAAGAAGATGAGGAGAAAGAAGAAGGGTAAAGATAAAACCTTATTGAGAGATGAGAGAAAGAATTAAAAATGAAAATAAAAATGAAAGGGTTAGGAGAAGAAGAAGGATGAAGAAGAAAAGAAGGGTAAGATAAAACCTCATTGAGAGATGAGAGAAGGAATTAAAAAATGAAAGAAAATGAAGAAGAAGAAGAAGAAGAAAGAAGAAGAAGGAGGAGAGGAGGAGAAGGGTAAAGATAAAACATTATTTATTATAAAAGAAAACGTATTTCTCTGAATTTTTGAGATGAGGCTTGATAATTTGTATTATTCAGACTATTGTCCTCATCTTTATTGTTATATACATGTTTCAACCATTGTGACCTCCAACCTTCTTCAGATATTCCTTGTCATAATTGGGAGCCTTTACAGAACTTTGAAGTGAACCCTTTATTCAATCCACAGGGGTAGACTGTTCTTATTCCATTAACCATGACCGTTAAGCTTTGTTAAGTATTCCTATGTTATTGACATTGGCCAGGATTGAACCTGCAGCCTAGAGATGATTGTTACTTAGAACTGTATTAACTCAATCCTTATATCCATTGCATCATGAGTCCAAATAATACAAAACAGAAAGTGATATATGAAAGATAAAACATTATTTATTATAATTATATTTTTTAATTAATTATTCAAATTAATTCAAATTATTTTTTTTTACTATCAAAAATTTTTGTATAAAAAAGAAACATGGTAAAAAAAGAAACATGGTAAAAAAAAGAAAATATAAAAAGAAAGAGAGAGAGAGAGGGGGGAGGAGAAAAAAGAGAAAATACCAGGGGAGAGAGAGGTGGGGAGAAAAAGAAAAAGATTAAGAAAAGAACAAATAAGTGAGAGAGAACGAGAAAAAGACAAATAAGATGGAGGAGAGAAAAGAGAAGAAAAGCAATAATGAAATGAAAGAGAGAGGAGAGAAGAGAGAGAGAAAGGAAGAGAAGAGAGAGAAAGAGAAGAAAAAGCAATAATGAATTGAAAGAGAGAAAAAGAAGATAAATGAAGGAAGGAAAGAAATAATAGAAAGGAGGAAGGAAAAATAAAGAAAGGAAGAAAGAGCAAAGACAAGAACAAGGAAGATGGCCAAATAGAGAAAGAAATGAATGAAGAGAGAGAGAGAGAGAGAGAGAGAGAGAGAGAGAGAGAGAGAGAGAGAGAGAGAAGAAATAAAAAGGAAAGATAAAGGGTGAAAAGAAGAAATAGAATGGAAGTAAGTGTGAAAGTTTGGAAGGAGAGAAAAGAGAAAAAATAGAACCAAAGATAAAAGAAGAGAAAGATGAGGCAAAAGAGAGAAGGTAAGAGAAAGAAACATGGGATGAGAGAGAATGTAAGAGAAAGATAGGAAGGGAGGGAGGAGTAAAATAATGGAAAAAGGAAAAAAGAAAAAAAAACAGAAACAAAGAAAAAATATTGGAATATTTGGATAAATCATGAGAAAAAAAAAGTTAGCAAAATTGCCCTCTCAAACTTTTTTAAAAAAAAGTACTTTTAGATAAATAAATAAAATTACATTAAAAACAAGAATAAAAATAATATATAATAAAGATAAGAAAATCCCTAAGGAAGATATTTTCTTAGGTAAAGAAATCTTGTTTTACAGTTCGATATGCTGATTAATATACATTTAAAACATATTTTATAACTTCCATAAATGTATTGTTGCCACAGGCAAACATACTCCAATATATATATATTTATATAAAATTGTACCTAATACCATGATGAAATAATTTCAGTTTTCCTCTTTTTGTTTGTTTGTTGGTTTGCTAATAACTAAACACTGTCTAGGTTTTTAATGGGTGTAACAGCTTAGAGCTGTTACAACTACCTGGCTTGCTATCATAATTATAAGAGTGTGGTTTTGACCAAGTACTTATAGCACCTACTCTTTACCATCAACCATTGCAGCATACCAGTGATGAGACTTTTTTTTATAATATATATATATATATATATATATATATATATATATAAATTATATCCTGGTTAAGGAATATATTATGAAGTTGGTATTTGGTATATTATCGCAGTAGTAGCTGGTACATCGATTAGCAGTACGTCTTCCGAGCAGTCGTGGTGTAGTCTGGCGAGTAAGTTTAGGCTCTTAGGCTTAGGCGCTTGTACTACCAGTGTCGAATATTTATACATGACACTGTCCAATCAAATTATAGTGAGGGGGCACCAAGGTATTTACATATTCATTACATAATATATATATATATATATATATATATATATATATATATATATATACCAACCCCTCCGCACGAGCAGAATGTGACAAAAAGTCAATTTTTAAGCAGATTTTAACAGGTTTGAATTCAAAGTTTTACTTTCCTAGACTGACCAAGGTTAAAGAGCCAATCTGCTCTACTATTTACTAGGAAGAGTAGGTGGATGCATACCTTTCCCAAGGGTATTAGTGCTATATGAAATGCAAACAGCCTCATTCAAGATTTGAACTCGTATCAATGAGTTCATTTCCTAAACGCACCTATCATAACTATTGGTGAGTGGTTTTGACCAAGTGCTTATATCACCCACTTTTTACTGTCAACCATTGTGGCATACCAGTGATGAGACTTTTTTTTGTAAGATATCTGACAGTGGATACATGCCTTTCCAAAGATCATGTCCTGTCAGCAGAGCTTATAATATTCTGATTGTATTCCCTGCATTCCCTCCCCCCTCCAAAAAGGGGGATGTCTTGGGTAAGACACTAAACTGCTTCCAATGGTGAGGCTCCACTCCCAGAGAACTGGGGAATGTGGAGTACTCCTTCATTGTCATCACTTTCAGGTTCACTTGGATCCAGAGAGGTAGTATCTGTTAGGATCCTATCTAGGGCTTAATTAGATCCATTTAGAAATTATTCATATCTAATAAGACTGTGAGCAAAAAACAATAAATAAATAAATAAATAAAATCTCTTAAGAAACAACTAAACAAGAATGTAATTATGAATGTATATATGATTCTCTCACCCACAAGGAATAAAATGAACCCAGACAGGATGACATGCCATTAAATCAATCAATGAATCCAAACATCTTTTGATTTTTTTTGATTTTTTTGTTGGGGTGGCCTAATGTCAGTATCAGCCAGACAGCGAGGGAGTCTATCTCCTTTTCACTAGCACTAGACCTAGGAAATTAATTTAGCATCTGAGGTGGAACGCCATGCCTACCATCAGCTCCTCACATTACCGCCCAGATCCCTGTGCTACTCATACACTGAATTGGCGAAGGTCTGTATCGAACCAAAAACCTTGTGATTCCTAGCCGAACACTCTAAAACGAGCAGATTTGCTCTATATGTGCACTGGTCCAAGCTATGATTTTATCTGAAAAAATAAAAAATCTAAAAAAATTAAAAATTAAAAAATCGTTAAGATACTTGCTACACAGAGCTACCATTGCCACTTGTCTAAATTCATTTGCACCACACAACTGGGTGGTATTTCTGCCACACCCTGTATCATAAGCTGTGTGCAAAAGTTTCTTGTGTATTTATTTTTCATTTTTATCAAAATTGAAATTAGTGTTAACTAGTACATACATTTATTAATCATCAAATATTTTTGATTTTCTTTTTTGGATTTTATGGCATGTCAACCCTTGTTGGATTATTTTATGCTGAAGACATTTTGTTCTATTCATTCTTGATGGATATCAAAAATTATTTTTAACACCATTTTCTTTTTTAAATGTATTTTTGTAAACTCATTTTCTTCTATTTAACCCATAGATGGGACCCCAACAGGTACTACTGCTCTCCAGCTCACAGTAGACCTAGGAGTAATGGTACTCCAGATTCCCTAGAGTTCCAAATTTTTGCTGTTTAAAATGTTTATATAATTAAATATATATCAAATATAATTTTTATCAGGACAATTCAAATATTGCTTGTTGATGTTGACTTTTGTTTGTCAAGCGATATGAGAAAATAACATTCAATACCTGGGAGTAATGGCAATGAAGGGGTACTTCATACTCCCCAGAGCTCCAGTATTGGAACTTCACCATTAGATGCAATTTAAAGTCATACCCAGGACACCAAGAAGTTTTTGAATTCCATCTTGATAAAATGACTCTCCATCTTTGATGCAATGAAACCCTGAACATCAAAGACATCTTTCAATTTTTTACCCGATAAGGAATGCTGAATTCTTTAAAACAGATACCAAGTGAATGTGTTGTATGAGAAGAAAGAATTTTCCATTTCAACTCAATTATGTTTTTTTTTTAGGGGCGGGGTGTCACCAAAGCAATAGATGAATGAATAGCATCATTCAGCAGCATGACTTCCCCATCTTCTTGTTATCCTGTCAGCAGGTCTTTAAGTACATTCACTGTATTCCCTCCAAAAGAGTAAGAAGCTCTACCAAAAAAAGTGCTGTCCTGGGTATGACACTAAACTTTGTTGAAGTGAGTTAGTGTACTGTTGGTTTGAACAACAGCAACTAGCTAAGCACAAACTGAACAGTGCCAAGACAGCTGGTACTTATCGAAATCAAGTATAGTCCATTTATGTATTTGGGTGATACCATTCCTTGAGTCCTGATTGGCTGCTTGGTTTCTATGATATGAGTCTTCATAAATACCCTGGCATTTTGCAGTAGTATTGCAGCAAGATAGATTCCTATTCAGTTACGATTACTTGTTGCCTTGTCTTACCAATTCGACGGTAACTGGAACTTAGTATGATTATTCTACAAACTGCATCTGTTGGTGAGGCCTTAGTTCTAGAGATTTGGGGAGTGTTAAACATTCATTGCCTTTACTCCCAGGTTCATTCTGACTGAATTCTTTTTGATAGAATTGTACAAAAAAAAAACCTTAAAAAAATTATTAGTATATGATAGTAATTATGCAAAAAAATTAATTTTGACCATACAACAAAATGGTATATGCATAAACCAGAATCTGTTCTTGAGAACAAAACGCATAAAATTCTCTGAAACTTTGAAATAAAAACGGATCACCTTATCCCAATAAGAAGACCAGACCTAGTGTTGATTAACAAAAAAGAAAGAACTTGTCAACTGGTAGATTTTGCAGTGCCAGCAGATCACAGGGTGAAGCTAAAGGAAAATGAAAAAATTGATAAATATTTGGATCTTACCAGAGAACTGAAAAAGTTATGGAATATGAAAGTGAAAGTGATACCAATTGTAGTTGGTGCACTTGGAACAGTCCCAAAAGGATTGGAAAAGGGTCTGGAAAGTTTGGAAGTCAGAGGAAGGGTTGAAACCATTCAGAACACTGCACTGCTGCAATCTGCCAGAATACTCAGAAGAGTCCTGGAGACCTGAGGAGACTTGCTGTCACTCAGACTCCAGTGAAAGACCATCAGCTAATGCTGATGTGAAAACTCAAAAGGAGCAAATAATAATAATAGGAGTTGTAATAATAGAAATAATGCCAGAAATTGACAAAGAGTGAAATAATAAGAGTAGTATTAGTAATAACAAGTTGCATAAAATTAAAGCACAACTATAATGCTCTCTTGGTAGAGCATTGGGCTAGAAACCACAAGGTTCCTAGTTCGATACCGGTCCTCGCCAACTCAGCATATGAGTAGCACAGGGATCTGTGTGGTAAAGTAAGGAGCTGATGGTAGGTATGGCACTCCACCTCAGACACCAAAACAATCTCCTTGGTCTAGCGCTATTGAAAAGGGGATAGACTTCCTTGCTGACTGACTGATACTGACTTTAGGCCGCCCTGACAACTTTTTTTTTTATAACAATTTCAGTAGACTTCACTAATTCAAAATACAATACATCTTTTATGTCCCACTAAATACCGAACAATAACTTTTCTATTCTTTTTCCAGAATGGTAGGTTTTTATGTTGATGCTTCAAGCTGTCTCCAATCACAGGGCCAGTTCATACTACTCTTGAACTCCCTCAAATGTAGTGGGTTTCCTATATGATTTCTTTGTGTTGTATCGTTGAGGTGGTAAAAGATACACAGAGAAACAGTGTACTTGAGATATATTTTATTCAGCACTTGTATCTGGTACTAACAGATCCTTATTACACAAAACCAAGAAGTAGAACAATTCACAAAGACAAACTTACAAGAATGAGGAGGGTCAAATGTGTGTAGTCAAATGCAGTGATTTTGTCAGAGTATAATTTTCTGTCTCTATCACATCGACTATTATAAGGCTACGAGCAAGTCCATCCTGTAGGGGTGTTAACTCCTCTTCAACACTTTGAATACTATTTCATAAAAATTGAGTTCTAGAGATTTGGGTGGGGCATATCATACATTTGTAGGAGGCAGGCCTGAAATCCTAGCACTTGCCCTGTTATAATTCTTTATATTTCTGGTTATCATGGTGAACCAACTTTTCATTTCCAATGGTAATATTCCATTGAAAAAATTTTGTTTATGGTTGGTTAGAATTTACAGCATGTCAACCCTTGTTGGGTTATTTTATGTCGAAGACATTTTGTTTATTCATTCTTGTTGAGGATTCAATTTTTTTCTTTCTTCAAACTTAATTTTCTTTTAAATACATTGAGTAATGGCAATGAAAGGGTACTCCACATGCCCCTGAGTTCCAGGATTGGAACTTCATTATTAGATGCAGCTTGACATCATACCCAGGACACTAAGACCCTCAGCCATTGCCTTCAGGCACATAAATGATAAAAAGTGTTAGGGATTGCCCTAAGGACAATAGAATGGGGACAATCATATAGATGCTAGGGCTTGACATGACCAGCCGATTGATCAGAGAGGGCCTCTCAGACTGCTCTTCTAGCCTAAGAAAGGACTAAAGTGGAGTGTTGTATGTCAGACTGCTCAGGATTCCATCCGTAAGCATCATCACCAACAGGTGATCCAATTGAGGGGATTTTAACCCTCTGCAGAGGTGCAGTCAATGTATTTTACAGCCCCAGCCGACAGGGCACTTTATATCTGGTAACAAATGAAATGCAGGTGGTGAGATGCCTTTGAAACTTCCTTTTACTTTATAAACATATTGTAACTGTTACCCTTGGGAAAGGCATGAATTCTTCTTTTCTCCCTCCAGCTATAGGTAAATGGTAGGACAGACTGGGTTTCTTAGTAAGGCAACCAGTGTAGGAGAAAGACAGACTCTGAATTCAAACCAGCTATGCTTGACTAAGTTGATTTTGTGTCACATCTTGCCCATAACAAAGGAGTTGGGTAAATACAGGGTGGGTGTGTCTGATTTTAAAGTGTTCAGGCCAAACCAATGTTGGTACATTGAGGTGACCAGCTGATTGATTGGAGGGGGCCTCTCTGACTGCCCTTCTAGCCTAAGTAATTGGCAAAAGTAGAATGTTGCATGTTGTGGGCTGTTCAGCTATCAGGATTCTGTCCTTAAGCATCACGGTCAACAACTGGCCCCATTGAGGGGATTTTACCCCTCTGCAGAGGTGTGGTTGATGTATTCTACAGCCACAGCCGACAGGGCAGTTTATGTCTGGTAAAAAATGAAAAGGGGTTGGGTAAATACAGTGTGTGTGTGTATGTGTGTCTGATTTTAAAGCATTCAGCCAAAACCAGTTGATAGATTGAGGTTATCCAAAAGTGTTTTTGAATCCTCAATTTCCTATTCTTGTGGTCTACCACTGAGTGGTTTTGTTGTCCAATTCAAATTCACCTTTCTTGAATTTCATAAACCATTTACCATAAATAGCGTTTCAAATTGAACCCTTTCTATAAGCTTCATCAATCATCTTTGATTCTTCTGTTGTTTTTCCCCCAACTTGAAAAAGGAATAATATGAGGTCACTGGAGGTCAACAGATGGCAATACATGCTATTTCTGGCCAAATGAAAGTGAGATAGATACTTCAATATAAAGCACAAACATTTTTTCTTCTCATAAATGGTAATACCAATAAAGTCAGACCCATGTGTTTCACATAGTTTTATGTTGAATGTTCATGAATAGGAACTAAAAAAGGACTCTACGTATAGTATCACCCATAAATGAATACGCACTTATTTCTTTTTAAATAAAAAGAAAATTTTCTTCTAAACAAAGTACATAAAGTAAAAGTAAAGTCGTTGGGGTGGCCTAAAGTCGGTATCAGCCAGACAGCGAGGGAGTCTATCCTCTTTTCACTAGGACTAGACCAGGGAGAATAATTTGGCATCTGAGGCATGGTGCTACACCTACCATCAGCTCCTCACTTTACTGCACAAATCCCTGTGCTATCCATACACTGAGTTGGCGAAGGCTGGTATTGAACCAGGAACCTTGTGGTTCTTAGTCAGATGTTCTACCGACTGAGCTATACCGGCCCCTTTTTATATAAAAAGTTAATTTTCTTAAGAGGAGTTTAACTAGTTCGATTTCAGAGTTTTCCTTTTTCTAGACTGGGTGCCTAATCAAGGTTAAAGAGCCCAGTCTGCCCTACTATTTACCCAATGCTAGAGGGAAGATAGTTGGATGAATACCATTCCCAAGGATATTAGCACTATGTGAAATGTCATCAGCCTAGTCCAGAATTTGAACTATGGTTCACTGAATCCATTTCTTTTGATGATAACCATTACACCACATGCCTCCACACAATGTAAAACATAAAATGGATTGTTTTTTTTTTCTGTGAAAGTATTTGGCACAAGAATTATTTATTTTTTAAGCCTGTTTGATATTTAGATGGGTGATCATTTAAGCAACAGCAGGTACTGTAAGAAACTAAATATCCAAAATGACTTGATTCATCATTAGATGACCTGAAAAGTGTCGATATGCCATGACATATAACCAACCAAGCAAATATTTGGGCAGTGGTTACGCTACAGTACATTTTTAGCCAACCCCTCCACTATAGGTAGGATGTGACACAAGATCAAAATAAAGACATAAGATCAAGATCAGAATAAAGCTAGTTTGAATTAATACTTTTGTTTTATTCATTTTTGATGGGTATTCAATTTTTTTAAAACTCAATTTCTTTTAACATTTTTTTTTTATTTTATTTGGTTTCTTTGTTTAATCCCATACCAACCTTCATGGGTTATCTAATGCTAAAGCCATCCTTACAGAAGAACAGTAGTGGTACTATTTATCCCATAGCTGGGAGATAGGACTGGTTTGGTTTGGTTTGTTTTGTTTTACGGCATATCAATCCTCAGTGGGTCATTTAATGCCGATAAAGTTTTGAAATGAAATGATACTCAATTTTTTTTTATAAATACATTTTTCTATTTAACCCATAGATGGGTCCCTAACAGGTACTACCACTCCCGGTCAGAGTGAACCAGGAAGCAATGGTGATGAAGGGGTGCTCCACATCCCCAAACCTCCATAACTGGAAATTCACCATCAGATAGAGTTTAATGTCATTCCCAGCCACCGCCTTGATCGGAGGGGGCCTTCTCCGACCTCCTGTCTAGCCCAAGTAAGGACAAAAGTGGAGTATTGCAAGACATGGATTGCTCAACCACCTGAGTTCTATCATTAAGCACTCCAGGTCAACACCCACGGCCAACAGGTGGCCCCATTAGGGGAGTCTTACCCTCTGCAGAGGTGCAGTCAGTGCATTCTAATGTCCCAGCCGACAGGGCGGGAGATAGGACTGGAGTTCAAACTCGTTTACTATGATGTCCAAGTCCAACTCAGTACCAACTTATGCAGCTAACGTATATCAAATGCAGTAGGAAGCGTGGTGTAATGGTTAAAGTCATGGGAAATGGACTCGTCGCCCCGAGTTCAAATCCTGGACGTGGTAATTGTATTTCACTTAGCGCCAATACCCTTGGAAAAGGTATGAATCCTACTCTCCCTCCAGCTATGGGTAAATAGCAGGGCAGACTGGGTCCTTAACCATGGCTAGGTAACCAGTCTAGGAGAAGGAAAACTCTGAATTCAAACCTGTTGAACTCTGCTTAAGAAATTGACCTTGTGTCGTATCCTGCTCGTCCAGAGGAGTTGGTAAATATATATATCACTATGCCATGGGGTTTCTCCCAACTCAGTACCAACTATGCAGCTAACGTATATCAAATGTATCCTCCATTTTTTTTTTTCCAAATCATATTCACATATTTCTCAAGATAAAAGATCATGAATGAATCCATGAGTCAAGAATTAAAAACAAACAAATTTTTAGATGCCTTCAAGTGAACATAAAAACTGTACATAACAGTTAAACAGAAATGGCTGGCAGAGTAGAAAATAAAATTATTTGTATTGTATAAAATTATTAATTCCAGTTCTAGTATGACACTATATAAGGCTTTAAGGTAACTTGGAAAATATTAGCTGAAAACTTCTTTTTTTGTTGTCTTTTATATATCATTAATATTCATCTCTATTAATATATTAATATCTGTCTTTTTACTTATATATCAAAAGTAAACCCTGATAGTTTTTATATACATGAATAACTACAGGGCGATTGTAAAGTAACTCCTTATGTTAAAAATCTCATTTATTTCTGAATCCTTATTTTCACAAAAAAGGAATATGAGGAGAAAACATATAACATGGAGTTTTATGTAAAATTCTATATGGGCACCAGCATTTGCCCTCAACTTCTCAAATCAATTGGGAATTGCATCAATTGATCTTTCCAGGAACACTAGTAGAAGGGCAGAAATAAATTCTCATATTCATCCTTTAAGTTCTAGCAAAGTCATTGGTTTTGTAGAGAAGACTTGCTCCTTGAAACAACCCAAAGAAAAAAGTTGCAGGGTATTAAATCAGAGCTTCTGAATGGCAACTCACGTGGACCATGTGTACCCATTCATCTTCCAGGAAAATGCTGATTCAGCCATTCACCAACAACAATAGTAAAATGTGGAGGAGAAAAATTTAACTGCATATAAAATAATTATGAATAATTTTAAAACAGGAGGGCCGGTTTAGCTCAGTCGGTAGAGTGTCGGGCTAGGGACGACAAGCTTCAGGGATCAATACCAGTCCTCGCCCACTCAGCGTATGAGTAGCACAGGGCTCTGTGCGGTAAAGTGAGGAGTTGATGGTAGGTGTGGCACTCTATTTTAGATGCCAAAAACAATCTCCTTGGTCTATCGCTAATGAAAAGGGGATAGACTTCTTCCTGTCTGGCTAATACCAACTTTAGGCCATCCTGATGACTTTACTTACTTACTTTTCAATCGCCCTGTATTTAAGAAAAGTTCCTATTCTAAGCCACTTTGGTCCTTACTAAGGCTAGACGAGTGGCTGGAGGGACCCCCTTCAATCAATCAGCTGGTCACATCAAGCCCTAGCACCTATATGATTGTCTCACCCCTATTGCTCTTATGGCTGGCACCAACCCTTTTTATAACATATGTGGTAGAAGCTCTGGGGAATGTGAAGTACCCCTTCATGACCATTATTCCCAGGTCCACTCAGACCTGGAGTGGTAGAAGCTGTTAGGGTTAAATAGAAAAGCATAAGTTTAAAAAATAAAATATGTTTAAAAAAAGATTGAGAACGAAAAAAATTGAATACCCATCAAGAATGAATAAAACAAAAAGTGTCTTCAGCATAATGGATTGACATGCCATAACCCCCAACCGACCTACTCTAAGCAATTTCAGGTTTGCAAATAACTACATTTCTTGTTAACATGTCCACATGGCTTTTGTTTGGCTAGGAAGAATATCTTTTCAACTTTAGCAATTCAATGGGAATCATTATTTCAATAAACTCCAACTGTTACACATGAATATTTAAAGAAGATATTCTTTGAGTCGACTCAAAGAAATCCAAAATACAAGCAGAATACAACAAGATGCCATTTTGTGGATTCTTTGTATCAGCTTTTGGATTATGAGATTTGAATTTGAAATTTAATTCAGAATCCAAAATGGTTTAAAGGCAAGAAATCTGTAATTGGGAAGATCTATGAAAAAAAAAAAGGGCTGTGGGTAGAGGAAGAAAAGTTTTGAAGACAAATCTCTACCCACAATTCTCCAGTGACTTTGTTAGTTCTGTATTAACTTTCTCAGAGTAGATGTTTTAAATGAAGAAAAAAAAGGAGGAGGATACAGGGAAAAGAGAAATATTAACTTTATCTTAAGTTAATGTGAGTGTGTGTGTGTGGGGGGATATATAAATGCAAAAGTAGAGGGTGAGGGAATATAGAGGTGAGAATGTAGAAAAAAAGAGTGGATGGTTTAATGGCATATCAACCTTCATGGGTCATTTAATACCAGCCATCCTTGAAGAAGAACAGTAGTGATACCATCTGGTTGTGTCCTGTGTCTTCTGCCATTGGACTGGTAAGATAGAAATTATCAGCATGATCTGATGGGCTCCCCCTCCAGCCAGCATCTGCCCCCTCGTCTAAAAGGGGCAGACTGGGTTTATTGCTCAGTGCCCGAAGCAACTCAAAAGAGGAATGCTGTGGGGGAATCAGGCAATTTTTAAACACTAGGAACGCATAAGCTTCAGTTTGTGTGTGGTTCCTCACTCTAATGATCCTTGTGTTCGACGGATATGGTGAGATGTCAGTTAATAGATAACCAATAGCTGGGGATGGTGAGGGGATTCATGCCTTTCCTAAGTGTATTAATCTGAAAGTGATAATAATAGCATGACTGGAATTTGAACTCACTATGATGTTGCAGTCCAGCATATTTAGCCCCTACACCCAGGGAGCCTCCCCCACCCAGAGAAAGTGGAAAAACAGATGCAGGTAAGATGGTAAAATTAAAAGAGGAAGAAGAAAGTAGTAGTCATTCACCTAGCTTGGCACAAGGCCAGCAAGTATGAAGCATCCAATGAGAATTGAACTCACTATCAATGACCTACTAGCCTGGTTTTCTTATCCTTACAACACTGAAAGATGAAAGGGGAGAGAAGTGAGAAATAGAGAAGAAACAAACAAAGGGGTGGGGGTGATTTGGTTTGGTTCATTTTGTTTTACAGCATATCAACCTTAGTGGGTCATTTAATGCCGATAAAGTTTTGAAATAAAGTCATTTTTAATGGATATGCAATTTTTTTTATAAATACATTTTTCTATTTAACCCATAGATGGGACCCTAACAGGTACTACCACTCTGGGTCAGGGTGGACCAGGGAGCAATATGATGATGAAGGGGTGCTCCATATTCCCCAAACCTCCAAACTGGAACCCTGCCATCAGATAGAGTTTAACGTCATTCCTAGGACATGTAGACCCTCAGCCACCGCCTTCGAGCACCTATATGATAAAAAAGGCTGGGGCTTGCTATAAGGGCAATAGGGTTGGTGCAGTCATATAGGTGCTAGGGCTAGATGTGATGAGCCAATTGATTGGAGGGGGACTCTCTGCCACCCGTCTAGCCCAAGAAAAGGCCAAAGTGGAGTATTGCAAGTCATGGACTACTCAAACCATCTGGGTTCTATCTTAAGCATCATGGGTCGCCACCCACAGCCAACAGGTGGCCCATCGGGGGAGTCTTACCCCTCTGCAGAGGGGCAGTCGGTTCATTCTAAAACCCCAGCCGACAGAGCGGGGTGGGAGGAGAGAAGTAAGAAATAGTGATGGAGAGGAAATAACAAACAAAGGGTGGGGGGAGAGAATTGAGAAAAGGAAGGTTGTTTGGTCATTTTGGGTTTTCTTTTGCAGCATATCTACCCTTTTCAGGTTGTTTAATGCTGAATTAAGTAATTTTGATATCTGGTTGCTGTTATGGTCACCCCTCAAAGTACTGAACAGGCTCATTGCTGCTTAACTTTGGTGATATAGTGGGTTGGTTGGTTGGATTTTAACATATAAACTCAGTATGTAAACAAGTACATAACAACAGGCCTTAACTTGATGGAGGCATATCAACCCTTTTCAGGTCATTTGGATATCAAGCTGCTTACAATACCAGATGTTAATTAAATAATCACCCATCTAAGTATTGAACAGGCTTGTCAGTGCTTAACTTCAGTGATCTAATGGGAACTAATGTTTTCAACATAACTTGACCATAAGCAGAAAAGGAAGGAAGAACATATCAAGAGAGTGAGAAGAAAAAAGAACCTTAAAAAAGATGGGGAATACTAAAAATCCATACGAAAAAAATGAAAGAAGAGAGAGAAGAAAGCATTAGAGAGGAGGGGAGATGAGGAACAATAGAGAAGGTAAGAGTGAAAGAAAAGGGAAAGAAGAAAAGGGAGAAGTATAAAGGAAGAGGATGTGAAGAAAGAATAACAAAGAAGGAAAGGAATGGGAAAAGAAGAAGATAAAAGAAGGTATGAAACGGAAGAAGACAGTAAGAAGGAAAAAAAAACAAAACAATGAAGTTTGTAGTAAGTCAGTAAATGTGACAAGAATAAAAAGAAAATATTCAAGATGGAGGTAGCTGATAAAGAATAAAAGTTGAAGGAAAACGAATGAAAAAGAAAGATATTAAGAGGAAAAAAGATAGATAAAAGGAAATGAAAGAATTAAAAAAAACAAAAAAACAAACTCATAAAAAAAATGAAAATAAAACAATATATATATGAAGAAAAAAGGAATGAAAATAAAAAATATATATGAAGAAGAAAGGAATGAAAATAAAAAATATATATGATGAAGAAGGAAAAAGGAATGAAAATAAAAAATATATGTGAGAAAAAAGGAATGAAAATAAAAATATATGTGGAGAAAAAAGGAATGAAAATAAAAATATATATGAAGAAAAAAGGAATGAAAATAAAAATATATATGAAGAAAAAAGGAATGAAAAAAAAAATATATATGAAGATAAAAGGAATGAAAAAAAATATATATATTGAAGAAAAAAGAATATGATAAAAAGAAAAAGGAATGAAAATAAAAAATATATATGAAGAAAAATGAAGGAAAAGATATATATGAAGAAAAAGGAATGAAAATAAAAATATATCTAAAGACAAAGGAACAAAATAAAAAAATATATATGAAGATAAAAGGAATGAAAATATAAAAATATATATCATGAAAAAAAAAGAAAAAAGAGAAAGTAAAAAAGCAGGAAAAAATTGAAGAAAACTAAAAATTTAAAGATCTTATATTTAAAAAAAATGAATATGAATTTTTACTAAACTAATAAAAAAAAATATGATTGTAAATGTGGCAAGAATGAAAGAAAAATAGTCAAGAAGAAGCTGGTTGATAAAAATAAAAGAGGAAGGAAAAGGAATGAAAAAAGAAAGATATTAAAGAAAAAAGATAGATAAAAGGAAATGAAATAAAAATATACAATAATAAAAATAAACTCAACAAAGAAAAGCAATAAAAACAAAAAATATATATGAAGAAAAAAGCAATGAAAACAAAAAATATATATGAAGAAAAACTAAGAGGAAGTAAAAAAAAGAAAAAAGAAAAATGAAGAAAACTAAAAATTTGAAGATCTTATATGAAAAGAAAAAATGAATACGAAATATTTTTTTTAAATTAATAAAAAAAACATGGTAGTAAAAAAATAGGATAATCAAATGTAAAAAATGGAGCATAAAAAAATTAAGATTGATAAAAGCGTAAAGAAATAAATTTTTATAGACAGAAGGTTAAAATATGCATTTGAGAGAGAGAAAAAAAAAATCAGCCTATATTTTGAGAAAAAAAATATAAGATATCTCCCCCTCAACACACATACATACAAAATCTTTTTTAAAAATATAGAAAAAATATAATATGCTTACAGATCTGGGGGAAAAAAAGACAAAGAAATGAAATTAAATTAGCATTGAACACTTAAAACCTCCAATATTTGCTTGTCTATGTAAAGCCTTGTAGAAAAATAACCATCCAGAAAATAAGAATAAAAGGAGAAAAAAATATAAGAAAAAAAATAAAAGGAGAGAAAAAAAAAACACTAGAAAAAAAAAATAAAAAGATTAAAAAAATATGACAAAAAAGAATATAAGGAAAAAACAATCAAAAAGAAATCTTTCATTTATTTATTTATCTTTATATTTTTTATAAGATGAAAGGCCTCATTTTTTGTTTCTTTTTCTTAAGCTTTTTTTTTTTTTTTTTTGTAAAGTCTGCAAACATGCACACTCACAGCTTTCTTGGAATTGGAATCAACAAAAAAAGAGAGATTTCCATCAGTCAATCTTCCAGAAAATGGTAACTGACAATGCCAGTTATTGCCTGATCAAGATGGATCACGGAAAAAAAAAAATTCATATGCACAGTGTTTAATAATTTACTCCCTTTCATTGTCTTAATTAATTGTATAAATCCTTTAAAAATGATTCCCTTAAGGAAACAAAAAAAAAATAGAAATAAAAACAAAGCATACATCAGTTTTACTTTCTAAAGTTAAGAAATTGAAATTTAAAAAAAAAATAACTGAGTATTGAACATCTTGAAGAGATAAACTGAATCAACAAGAATATTAAAAACATCTTAGAATTGAATTTGCATCATTGATCTAAATCAGTGGTTCTCAACCGGGGTCCATATGGAGCCCCAGGGACCATATGACATAAAGAAATACTCATACAAACATTAAACTAAGCAAAGAGATCGATTTAGTTTCAATACAAACTAATCTTTCAAAAGATTGATAGAAACACTCCATTCAAACTGACTAGGAGAACAATTTATATATTTATTCAAAGCATTTTCTACATGAACTTGAGGTTCATGTAGAAAATTTGAATATAGTCAAGAATTTTAGAAAATAATTTTTTGTAAATAAAAACAAAGACAAGCCTAACACTTTATACCATTTAATATCAATGACTTTACCACTCCATGTCAGAGTGAACATGGGAGTAATGGCAGGACCATTCTTATACAATGATTTTTAATCAATTCAATAAGAGGAATGGGGAAAAAGCCTTGAAGTTACCCAAATTAGGCATGGACTGATTTAGACCTTTGGGGTCCTGGAACACTTAGGAGGCCCTTCAAGTTGCCTCAACATAGAAATTAAATTAGGTACACAAGAAATAAAAAATTTTGGGACCCAGACAAGTAAAAAGTATTTAACTATAAAAATACAATGGGATTTTTAAACAACGAATGGCTATGGGGGGTCCACGATAGTAAAATAGGATTTAAAGGGGGTCAAAACGTGAAAAAAGTTTAAGAACCATTGATCTAAATAAAATCTGAAAAGAGCCACCTGATTGCAGGCTGCTCAGTCGGTAGAGTGTTCAGCTAGAAACCACAAGGTTCCTAGTTCGATACCGGTCCCCGCCAACTCAGCGTATGAGTAGCACAGGGATCTGTGTGGTAAAGTAAGGAGCTGATGGTAGGTGTGGCGCTCCACCTCAGATGCTAAAACAATCTCCTTGGTTTAGCGCTATTGAAAAGGGGATAGACTCCCTCACTGACTGGCTGATACCGACTTTAGGCCGCCCTGACGACTTTACTTACTACATACTAGCAGGACCTGTGGATGTACCACAGTATGATAATTTGATTATTACATTTGATATGTTTACTTAAGAGCTATGAAAAAATAGTTCAATATGTAAAAAGTATAATCTTGATTTAACTATCTCTCTCTCTTTTCTGTCCTTCTTTTCATTATGTTCGATTGAAACTGGTGTTATTCTTTCCATACACTCAGCCACTCTCTCTATCTTTCCCCTACTCTTTCTTATTTTTCTTATTATATAATTTCTGTGTAGTATGTCCTTTTTCTTCCCTTTCATTATAACAAAAATGGAATGGTCCATTATTTAGCTGAGGTGATGACATTCATATCAGAAATAAGAATTCAGTGGATAAGCAACACTATATTATCAAGATTTACATTTTTGCATTTCATCTTGGATGATTTGGATGGTCTCATTTTTAACCAGAGGGTGTTGCAAAATACAACTGCCTTATAATTAAGGAACATGAGTATTAACATATAGATTTACCTCCCCTTAATATTAATATAGAAAATGATGATGATGATGATGATGATGATGATAGTTACCATCTCCACCTCTGCTAATTATCATTTATGCTAGTGTAATGATATATCATACTGTGGTACATCCACAGGTCCTGCTAGTATGTATAAATGCACAACTATCTGAGCCTGCAATCAGGTGGCTCTTTTCAGATTTTATTTAGATCAATGGTTCTTAAACTTTTTTCACGTTTTGACCCCCTTTAAATCCTATTTTACTATGGTGGACCCCCCATAGCCATTCGTTGTTTAAAAATCCCATTGTATTTTTATAGTTAAATACATTTTACTTGCCTGGGTCCCAAAAAATGTTATATGCTCCCTGTGGCTCCAAATGACTCCAAATTTCCTCAATTTCTTCCCAATAAACTCCATGCATCCTTTTACCTACCCTAAACTCCATGCATCCTTATTTTAATGCTGGTATTGTTATGTTTCTGCTAGACTGTTTTCAACAACATATGCTAAAATACACGTTTTTTTTTCCTAAATCTGACCTGTTGAAATGGGGGTGCGTCTTATATGCCGTCAAATACGGTACATTAGAATAAGGTGCCCCATCGTGGTGTAATGTTTACTAAGTTAGTCTTGCAGATTTCAATAGTTTGATCCTCACTGGATGTCCCTAATTGTGACCTTGTATAAAATTCTACCTGTGGTGAACGGGTTGGGTAAATAATTTATTTTACTAGCAAATATTTTACTGAAGCTTCAGGATTTTTTTATTTTTCTATTGATAAACGAGTAATAAAGGGCAATAGTACAAGGTTCTTTTGAGAGGGTCTGGAACATTTTTTTTTTCAACCCCTAATCTATTTTGTACCAATATCAACATGCCCCACAGGTTTGTTTAACTAACATGATAAAAGAGTCGACTTAAGTTCAACAGGTGTAAACTCCTTTCAAACAAACCCGGACATTGTTAAAATCTGTGACACCCATATAAACAGAACAACAAAGGAAAGAAAAAACAAAATAAAAACAAAGATTATTATCTTCATTTTCATCTAAACAATAATAAAAACAACAAAAGTCAGGAACCAGGCTGTAAATGGCAACTGAAAAATCAAGTGCCGGCAAAAAGTCTAAACAATATTCCAGTAAATTTTGATTTTTCGGACTGCTGTCCTCATCTTTATTTCACAAAGAAAGTCTTTGCAAACAAGAATTACAGTGAAAAACTAACATAGGGAACTGTAAGTAGGTATTTAGCCTGTTTGCCATGAGTAGGATGTGACACAAGGTCGCAAGTTTGGGGTATCCAGTAAGGATTAAACTCAATATTAAGTAGTAATGGATTTGCAAGTCTAGCTTGCTAAATATTACACCAAGATGTGATGCCCAATGGCTTCCAGTAAACAATAAATATATTACAATAATGTATATATGAGTGTGTGTATATAATATATATATATATATATATATTTATACACACACACACAAACATACACATATATAGATGCATATATTACACACACACACATATATATATATACATAGATGCATATATACACACACATATATACATAGATGCATGCATGCATACATACACACACAAGTATATACATAGATGCATACATACACACACAATATATATATATATACATAGATGCATACACACACAATATATATATAATATATACATAGATGCATACACACACACACACACAATATATATATATATATATACATAGATGCATACACACACACAATATATATATATATATACATAGATGCATACACACACACAATATATATATATATACATAGATGCATACACACACACACAATATATATATACATAGATGCATACACACACACACACACACACACAATATATATATACATAGATGCATACACACACAAATATATATACATAGATGCATACACACACAAATATATATACACATAGATGCATACACACACATACACATAACACACACACACACATACATAAATGCATACATACATATATGCATACACACACATACACACAGATATATATGTATATATATATATATATATGAATAGTAATTTTGAGTACATTCATTATTCTTCAATAATCTGTATGAAAAAAAATTCTAGGATGAAAAGCCATTTTAATTTCTTTGCTTTAATTCATTTCCTGAGAAATTCTCTTGAAAATGAACTGAAGTGGTATCAGTCTGTCTTAAACTGGCAGAGGGTCAAAATGTGCCAAGTAGGGAAAGGGGGGCAAAGATAGATAAATATTGTCTTTGTTCAAATGATAGTTGAGATTATGAGCTTAAAAATACAAGGGGCCACCCAAGACACCCAAGAAAAATAAATGGGTTAATGGCTTGAATTAATTCCACCAAATTATATACCTTTGCTTGTTTTCAGATTTTACTCCTAAAATACAAACATTTCCAAAAAGACTCTTAATTCTAACCTATCAGGGGATCCCAAAATCAAAACTTAATATTAAATTTAAATTTAACTTCCAAACTGAATATAACAACCAAAATGATGCTGGTTGGTTGGTTGGTTGGTTGGTTTTACAGGAAGTTAACCCTTGGGTTATTTTATGCTATAGACGTTTTTGTTTTATTCATTCTTATCTTTTTTTTATAATCGTCTTTTATCTATTTAACTCATAGATGACACCCTAACAGATACTACCACTCCGGGCCAAAGTGGACCTCGGAGCTATGGCAATTAAGGAGTTCTCCCTCATAGCTCCAGAATTGGAACCTCACCACTAGATGTAATTTAGCATCATACCCAGGACACTAAGACTCTCTCCCCACATTCTAGCACTTATATGATAAAGGGGCTGGGGTTGTCATAAGAACAATTGAGGAATACAGACGGACAATCATATATGTGCTAGAGCTTGATGTAACCAGCCGATTGATCAAGGGTGGGGCTCTCCGACCACTCATCTAGAATAAAATGTTTCATTACATATTAATACTCCTGTTCTTTAGAAGTACAACCGTTATCATCTTGCAATAACCTCTGGTTAAAAATGAGACCATCCAAATCAGCCAAGATGAAATGCAAAAATGTAAATCCTGATTATGTGGTGTTGCTTA
>CM042153.1:68440498-68500498 GCA_023376005.1 Doryteuthis pealeii
TTAAAAATGTGATTTTAATAAATGTGTGCTTAGTATTATTGATTTCTAACCGTTTGGTTTTATTTTAATAAATATAAGCAAAAATCTCTTCAATGAATCTTAAATGAAATCTATTAACATGAAAAAATAACTGTCATTTTATTCTTTACTTCCTCTTTTAACTAAATACTTAAATTAGAAAAAATAACAAGGAAAGGCGAGAGTCATGGAAGAGTACGTTTCAGTTGTTCTATTTATCTATTATCACCCCCTCTGTTTCAAATCTTTTTATCTGCATTCTTATTTAGTTTCATTAGCCTTTCTAATTTAATACGATATATTATTACATTAAAACATAAATACTTGCACCCGGAGGGTGCATATATTTGCTAGTATATATAAAAACCAAACTTATTGGTAAACCCTTGCAGTATGAAAAGAACCTGTCAAATATTTTAATTGTAAAAATATACTACCAAACTTCACCTAGGAAAAAAAAGGAAAAGACCAAAATGGTTGTATCAAATGAAAATGATCAGTTAATACCATAACACTTGGCCAAAAGAAAAAAATTATATATATATATATATATATATATATATATGAAAAATATATATGTATAAACCACTAGGAATATCTAAAACGTGCTCAATAACTAAGTAGAGCAAATAATAAAGTTAAACCTAATGAGTCAGATATACCTACTAACAGTTTTTCTTAGTTCATCAGGCCAAGAATCTGACTCTTGCCCTGATGAGCTACTAAGCGAAACTGTTAGAAGGTATATCTGACTCATTAGGTTTAACATTATTATGATTATATATATATATATATATGAATAAATGATAAGACAAACTTATTTCAGCATTCTTTTTCTTTTCTTAAGATTTCATAGCTGGTGTTATTGTTATGAATTTTCCATCTCCCACAAAGATATTCATTAATTTATAATACTCCGTATATATGTAAAAATATATACACAAATCTTCATATGTACATTGATGTGCTCAATTTTGGTTGAACCCTATTAAGGAAAAATTTGATATTATCCAATACATATACTCCCAACTTTCATGGTAGAGCACTTTAGTGGAGACATTAATTGAAATTTCACCGTCTAGTGTAATCATTTACTCACCTGTTGTTTACAGACTTGAGTTCTCTGGGGATTGTGAAAACATATATCCTGTAAGTATGTATCAATTAATTGTTCACCCCAGACTGACAGTTGCTGATGGCCGTAAGGGTAAAGAACTTGGCAGACAAAAATTCTGCCGGGGTTTCGCTCCCGGCTAGAGGCAGCTGTTAAAAAAGTCGAGCCGCACTGATGAGACATAAATGTCAAAATACGTGTTTATGAATGACTGATATATATATATTATTCTTATTATTGGCATTTTAGTCCCGGAAGACTATAAAATAGTTTTGTGCTCCTGAAATTACAGTGCCTCCTGTGACTGTATAGTCCAATGTTAGAAAAAACATTCTCGACCACAGATGTCGTATGTGAAGGCTGTCCCTGAAGATGTTGATGTGCCGGTGTCTTGTTGACGCTGCTTTCTTCTGGACCTCCTAGCTTCATGGCGTTGTGACAGGATGACCTCAGATATGAGACATGAACTGTCCTCTACAGAGAGCCTGCCACTATATATATATATATATATATATATATATATATATATATATATAAAGATAAATCTAATGATTTATTATTTATTATTTGCTCTACTTAGGTATTGAGCACTTTTTACTTATTAGCTTATTCTCCTAGCGGTTATATGAATATATATATATCTTATATACATATATATATACATATAAATTGTTTTTTCTTTTGGCTAAATACTGTACCAATAGATTACTTTTTGTTGGTACGACTATCTTGGTCTTTTCTTTTTTCCGAAAATTTTTTTCTTCCCGGATGATGTTTGGTAGTATATTTTTACAATCAAACTATTTGCTGGGTTTTTTCTCACCGCAAGGATTTACCAACACACTTGGTATATTAAATATATATATATATATATATATATATATATATATATCTTGGATTAATTCGGCATAAATTATATATATATATATATATATATATATATATATATCTATATCTTGGATTAATTCGGCATAATGCACCAATAGTTAAGCAGGGAATAATAAACTCACTACATTATTAATGGTCTGTGAGATAGGTTTATTGCTTTATAATAGGAACTTTGAAAATTAGTCGGTAGGCTAATGGTGGTCATAATGGCACCAACTGTAATTGGAATAAATATGAATATTATTTGGAGCTGTTATTACTTCTGATGCAAAATTGTGGTTATATATTGTATATGTGGGTAGGGTTTTGAATAAAATCTGACAGAATGAGAAAATGAAGACAAAAAATTAAATTATCATATTTTGGTTTGAATAATCACATAGGCAAGAAGAAGCTGTCAGTAACCAAGCACCATTGACTCCATGTCCGTGCTAGCATAACTTAGATATAAATGGTTTATCCATGATATTCAGCACTGTTTACATATAAATATGGCACATATATATATGTGGAGGCTGGAAGGAGGAGAATTGATGAGAAAGCCTCCACATCCATTAATATAACTAGCAAATATATGCAACCTCCGGGTGCAATTAGTTAAGTTTTAATGTAATAAAATATTATATTAAATTAGAAAGGCTAATGAAACTAAATAAAAATGCAAATAAAAAGATTTGAAACAGAGGGGTATAATCGAAAAATAGAACAACTGAAAATTACTCTTCCATCACTCTAGTCTTTCATTGTTATTTTTTCTAATTTAAGTATTTAGTTAAAAGAGGAAGTAAAAAATAAAATGACAGTTATTTTTTCTTGTTAATGGATTTCATTTAAGATTCATTGAAGAGATTTTTGCTTATATTCATTAAAATAAAACCAAACAATTAGAGATCAATAATACTAAGCACATATTTATTAAAATCACATTTTTAATATTAATATGCAAATTATCCTTCCCGTTCACACTGTAAACTGCTATTTTGTTGTATATATAAATATAATTGCATGTTGTTAATATGTAGATATGGTTAACAGTATTAATAATGTAAAACAATTTTATTAATAATTGAGATTTAAATAAAATAAAATCATTGAGAATGTGATGTCAATAACTAAGGGAATTGTGACTTGAGTAGTGATATAGCTTCGGTTACAGACAGAAAAATACACAATCTCCATTATAATAAGATTTGAAAAACTGGAACACATCACCCCTGATGATGGCACTTCGAAGTGCCGAAAGTACTCAGGACATGAACTTTGGTAGACTAATCCACGAATTCCACCCAAATATTAAAAAGTTGGCCAGAAAACTTGAAAAAAATCACAAATAAAATTGTTAAACAGTAGATATGTCTGTTGTTTAATTCAACATGTATAAATGAAAAAATGCTGCCAAAATACATATATATATATACATATATATACACACACACACAACTCTTCTGCACAAGTAGGATGCAACACAAGATCAATTTCATATGCAGAGTTTAACAGGTTTGAATTCAGTTTTCATTCTCCTGGATTGGTTGCTATATCAAGATTAAAGAGCCCAGTCTGCACTACTATTTACCCATAGCTGGAGGGAGAATGGTTGGATGCATACCTTTCCCAAGGGTATTAGCATTATGGGAAACACAAACAACCTTATCCAACTTGGATCACCAAATCCATTTTGTATGATGATAGCAATTACAACACTCACCTCAACAAAGCTGTGATATACATTCGTATTTATTTAGCCGCCCTTACGCCATGGGCAGGATATGACACAAGATCAATTTTTAAGCAGAGTAAAGCGGGTTTAAATTCAAGGTTTGTTTTTTTTTCCTAGACTAGTTACAAAAAATTTATTGAGAGACCTCTGTCAAAGCACTGTTTGATTTGCTGCCATTTTGGATAGCCTCAAAACAAATGTTTTTTTGTGGGATTAAAATAATTTTTATTATAAACGAATTGCAAACAATGTAATTGTATTGAAAAAAATAATTTTGCTTTCTTCAAAAAATTTCACTCAATTTATTGAATGAATCTCATATATATATATATATATATATATATATATATATATATATATATATGTGTGTGTTGTGTGTGTGTGTGTGTGTATGTGTGTGTGTGAATATTCATCAACCCCTCCGCAAAAGCAAGATGTGACACAAGATCATTTCTTAAGCAAAGTTTGAATTCTGAGTTTTCCTTCTCCTAGACTGGTTACCATATCAAGCTTAAAAAGCCTAGTCTAACCTACTATTTTATCCATAGCTGGAGGGATAAATGATGGATTCATACCTTTCCTAGGGGTATTATTGCTATATAGAGCCTTGTCCAGGATTTGAAAATGCCATGTCCACTTTCTATGATGGTAGCCATTACACCCTGTGCCTCCACAAAAATATGTCATCTATTATCTTAAGTGTCTATAGTTTAATAACATTAACTTCTGCCAAAATTTGATTCTGTGTGATGACTGTGTGTAGAAAAGTGAAATCAAACAAATGCGAGAAAAAAATATATATATATATATATATATATATATATACTTTGGTGCAGTACCAAGTTTCTTGGTACAAGGTGATTCTAGGTGGGTCCTAATTCTCTACCAGTAGTTTGTTGTAGAGTTCAGGTTCCGTATGAGAGCTCAATGTTTAATTATTGTAAACAGAGCAAAGTTATTCCCAAATATATATATATATTCCCAAATATATATATATATTTATATATATATGAAGTGAACAAACAATGTGTTTGAAGGCCGACAATTTTTGGGAGATTATGTGCTTAATTAAAGTCATACCTAATTTTTCTCGATTTGTTTACGCTTTACATTTAAACCGATATGCACGCCTAATTCATTTAATTATAATTAATTAATTAACAAATTAGGTATGACTTTAATTAAGCACATAATCTCCCAAATATATATATATATATATATATATATATATGAGTTGAGTTAAAAAGAAAGAATGAACAAAAATGATGACTCAAACAAGTCCAAGTAGGAGAGAAATATTTTGTCCTTCTGACATGAAGAACTTCCTCAGTCGATGTGATTTTTTATTCAAAGCAAAATACTTACATTTGTGTTTATAGAAGAGAAAGTGAGTTGGTGGTGGAATTGAGGGGTAGGGAGGTTAACGAGGATTTGATGAAATGAGAATAACATGATATAAAATGGGGGGAGTTTAGAGGAAGCATGAGAAGAGGAGGTTGCTAGGTGCTTGATGGGAGCTTCATATATATATATATATATATATATATATATATATATATATATATATACTTGGCTTAGCTTAGTTGGTAGAGCATTCGCCTAGGAAGGTTCCGAGTTCGATACTGGACCTTGCTAACTCAGCACATTAGCACAGCTTGGATGCCATGCAGTAAAGTGGGAAGCTGATGTTAGGTGTGGCACTCCACCTCAGACACAAAAAACTGTCTAGTACTAGCAAAAAGGTGATAGACTCCCTTGCAGTCCAGCTGATACTGTTAATAGGACACTCCACCAACTTTACTAGCTACTTATACAAGGTATTGCTAAAAGAATTTTGAAACTTATTGGAAATGTCTTTACCAAAGAAAGAAAAGATAAATAAATGATGGTTTCATTTGGTTTGGTGTGTTGGATTTTATGGCATGTCAACCCTTGTTGGGTTATTTTATGCCAAAGACATTTTTTTCTATTCATGCTTGATGGGTATTCAAAATTTAAAAAAAAACTCATTTTTTCTATTTAACACATAGATAGGACCTAAGTGGTACTACCACTTTGGATTAGGGTGGACCTGGGTGCAATGGCAATGAAGGGTATTCCACACTCCCCATAGCTTCAAAATAGGAACTTCACCATTAGATGCAGTTTAACATCATACACAAGACACAAAGACCCTCATCCGCCACCTTCTAGCACATCAATGATAAAAAGGTTTGGAGTTTGCCTTAAATGCAATAGGGTTGGAACAATCATATAAGTGCTAGAGCTATGGGGGCATGTGGACTAATGGTTAGAGTCGCAGGAAATGGACTTGTCAACCCGAGTTCAATTTCTGGATGAAGCTGTTGGCATTTCACATGGCGCTAATACCCTTGGGAAAGGTATGAATCCAATTCTCCCTCCAGCTATGGGTAAATGCAGGGCAGACTGGACTCTTTAATCATAGCTAGGTAACCAGTCTAAGAGAAGGAAAACTCTGAATTCAAACCTGTTAAACTCCACTCAAGAAATTGACCTTGTGTCGCATCCTGCTTGTGCAGAGGGGTTGGTAAATATATATATATAAGTGCTAGAGCTTGATGTGACAAAGTGATTGATTAGAGGGAGCCTATCAGATTGCCTGTCTAGCCTAAGTAAGGGCCTCAGTTGAGAGTTGCATGTCATGGACTGCTCAGCTACCAGGGTTCAATCCTTAAGCATCACATATCAAAACTATCAGCCAACAGGTGGCCCCACTGAGAGATTTTACCTTCTGCAAAGGTGTATTCTTGTTAAAACTCTTTTTTTTTCTATTTAACCCATAGATGGGATCTTAATAGGTAATACCACTCAGAGTGGACCTGGGAGTAATGGCATATTTGTGACAATCCTATAAGTGCTAGGGCTACCACAAGCCAATTGATTGGAGGGGGCTGTGGCGACTCTAGCCTAAGTAAAGACCAAAGTGTAGTAGTGCATGTCATGGACTGCTCAACCACCAGGATTCTATCCTTAAGCATTAAAGGTTGCCACCCACAGCCAACAGATGGCTCTATTGGGGGCATTTGACCCTCTGCAGAGGTCCAGTTAGTGTATTCTACGGCCCCAGCTGACAGGGATTGCACAGATAGACACATGTATGGTTTGGTTTCTTTGTCTAATGACATATCAACCTTCCTGGGTTATTTAATACCAAGCCATTCTTTAGTATTATCTGTGTTATTTGGACTATTGTCCCCATCTTCATTGTTATTTGGGGACAATAGTCCGAATAATGCAGATAATACTAATCTTCAAGCCTCATCTCAAACATTCAGAGAAAAAGCCATTCTTGTAAAAGAACAGAAATATCACTATTGAACCCATAGCTAGAGGGATGAGGGGCTTCATAAATTTCCTGGGTGTTAGTTCGAAAATGTGAATATAATAGCATGACTGGAGTACAGCTGCACCACTAAATAAAGACCAAAGTGGAGTGTTGCATTTCATGGACTGCTTAGCCACCAGGGTTCCATCCTCAAGTATCATGGGTTGCCACCCACAGCCAACAGGTAGCCCCATGAGGAGAGCATTTTACCCTCTACAGAGGTGCACTCAGAGTAGTCTTCTGCCCAGCCAACAGGGTGGATGAGGTTTTTATTTTCATGTTCAGTAAGGCATGGGAAATGTTAGGTAACTTAACAGAAAACTAATGTGATCAATTTGTTCAAATTCCCCAAACTTTTGGACAGCAGCTCTTATTTATTTACCTATGTACACCCCCACCCCCACCCCACACCCATATATGTGAGCAAGTGTGTAGATATATATAAGATAGTTATACAATAACTTATGTATAGCTTTTATGTATGAAATAGACAAAAAAAAAATGAAAGACAAAAAAGAAAAAGAGTAAAGTATTGAGGGAAGAAAAAGACAGAGGGGGTGCAGTGCAGGGGTGGGTGGGTAGAAAAAGTCTGTGCACAGAGCCTTCCGATACTAAAAATGCCAACACAAGAGAGAGTAAACGATAAATCTTCCTAACACTCTTATCCATTACCACAGCCAGATAAATTTGGCTATTATTAAATATACCCAGCTCCAATATTAGCATAGCCTGATCTATATGCCTTTACTTAAGTGCCACCCCCCTCCATACATCCCTCCTCCATACACCCCCTCTCCTTTGCTTTGGGAAGCTGAGGCACCATTATAGATATGTATATTTCTATTATATGATTGCCTTGTATAAATTAAGGTGGAATGATGACAGGGTTGAATTACAAAAACTGGTGGGAATAGGGAAGAGGTTTGCAAAGAATGGTCAAAAAAGAATTGGAGGAATTATATTCCACAAATGGTCAGCTGATTTTTTTTTTCTGGCCTTTTTTTTTTTTTTTTTTTTTTTTTCATTTTTTTAAAGATTGCTTTAAATCAATTAACTAAAAACTACAGTCCAATACAAATGACCCATTTGAATTAATTTTGTTGGTTGTCTATCCTTTGTGCAATTTCTAGGTCATGGGGAATTTTTTTCTTTTTTTACTGAACTCTATATTGGGTTACATGGTATCAAGAGCAAGGAAAATTCCTGACTTGACAGAAAACTTTTCTCTCAAAGTCTATGACAAGTCAGTATTGAGACTGAATTTTAAAAACCACAGACCAATACAAATGATATTTGCTTAGTTGATTGTGCTATTTCTAGGGAAAGGAGTGTTATTTTATTGTACTTTATTATTGGATTACATGGTATCAACAATAAGGAAAACTCCTTGACCAGACAGAAATCTTTTTAACAGATTGGCTGCAATGTACACTATATATATATATATATATATATGCATATGCATATTTACCAACTCCTCCAAATGAGGAGAATGCAACACATGGTCAGTTTAAGCAGATTTTTACAGGTGTGAATTCAGTTTTCCTTCTCCTAGACTGGTTACCAAGCCAAGAGTAAAAAGCTCAGTCTGTCCTATTTACCTATAGCTGGAGGAGGGGTTATTTCCTATAACTCCAGCATAAACAAAAGGGAACCACTCTGATTGACTCATAAATTATTAATTTTTTCCCATTAAACTAACCCTAAATCCTAACCCTAACCCCGTCTTCTGTTTTCCTAGTAGATCAATAAATGAATAAATAATTTAACAGTCAATCAGAGTGGTTCCCTTTTTTATGTTGGAGTTATAGGAAATAACCAATTTCAGAATACAAAACATTAATACTGTTAAAGAGTGTTTAAAGTAAAGAACGATATAACAAAAAATCTTTATTTGTAACTGCAAATGACAAAATAATAATAATAAAAACTCACATCCTTGCATTTCAATAAATCCTAGTTAATGCCTTCAAATTATTCACAAAAATCATCAAAGTAATTTGTGCAGCTTTGCAGATTTAAGTCGAAAAAAGACTTACCTCTGCAAAACTGCACACAACATTTTACTCTGATATCTGGCTTAGTACTGAAGTCATATGAGTTGGAACATGGCGCTGGGTGGGAATAAGTATTGCATTAGAAATAACGGCCACGTGTTAATTCCGGAATTTATGCTTTATGTGTTCGAAGTGATCAAATACATTTGTTGCATTTAAGGTGAGAGCGAAATTGATCACAGTTCAGTAACCAGGTTCCAGAAATTTTATTTAGGTTGCAGAAACCTCGAATATTTTTTAGATTTACATCTTTGCACTTCCCTTGTTAGATGCCTTCAAATTATTTACAAAAAGCCAACAAAGTATTGTGTGCAGCTTTGTCCAAAAAGACTTACCTCTGCAAAACTGCACACAACATTTTACTCTGATATCTGGCTTGGTACTGAAGTCATATGAGTTGGAATATGCCACCGGGTGGGAATAAGTATTGCGTTAGCAATTGCAACCAATGTGTCAATGTCTATAGCAGACAAGTAATGAGAACTTTCCAATAAGAATATATTCTATGTTTGTTCAAATATTTATGAGTAGTGTTTTCTGTAGGAATATAGAAAGTAGTGGTCATAAGTAGATGAACACAACACAAAATATATATTTCTTTATAATAATACTGGTGTTCCAACAAAATACGACCGGTATCATCTTGCAACACCTTTTTGGTTAAAAATAGGACCGTTCAAATGACTTGCCACCTCAACAAAACAAATGGACCATTCCGCTTTTATTATAAAGAAAGAAAGGGAGGAAAAAGGACATGATACACAGAAAAAATATAATTAGAAAAAAATAAAGAGATGAGGAGAAAGATAAAGGGGGGGGTGAGTGCACAAAAGTGATGACACTAATCTGTTTCAATCAAATATGAGAAGATGAAGAGAAGGAATGAAAGAAGAAAAGAGTGAGAGAGAGTTAAATCAAGATCATTATACTTTTTATTACATATTGAACTATTTTGCAATAGCTCTTAAGAAAATATATCAGACATTTTGATAATTAAATTATCATACTGTGGTATATCCACAGGTTCTGCTAAAATTTCTTTTTTTAACTAAGACTGCAAGGTTCATAAAGGAATCAGAGCAAGGGGTTGGGATTCAACTTATTATCAATTCATCAAGGAGATTGAAAAGATAGAGGAGTAACCAAATCAGTATGCTAATTTGAACCCTAACCCCTTGCTCTGATTCCTTAATGACCCTTGCAGTCTTAGTTAAAAAAAGAAATATATCTTTTGTGTTTGTACATATGTATGTGTATATATAAGTTACCCTATTAACCTTATGGCAAGTCCCAACCCTTTTTTTCATATATGTGCTAGAAGGCAGTGGCTGATAGTCTTCATGTCCTGAGAATGACATTAAACTCTATCTAATGGTCAGCTAGGACTTAAGAATACACTGACTGCACCTCTGCAGAGGGGTAAGAACCCCAAATGGGGCCAGCTGTTGGCTGAGCAGTCCACTAGTTGCAACACAGTTGGGCTAGATGGGTGGTCAGAGAAGCTCCTTCCAATCAATTGGCTGGTCGTGTTAAGCCCTAGCACCTATGATTGTCCCAACCCTATTCTCCTATGGCAAAATGGAAGAAACATCTTAGTACCTGATGGATGAGGATCTTAGTTGCATCTAGTGGAGAGGTTCCAATTCTGGAGCCCTGGGAAAGTCAACGGCACTTGGTAACTGTCAAATTATTGCCTGTGCAATTTTCAAATCAGACGTGGTTTAAAAATCACATAGGTGAGAAACTGACAGTTACCAAGCATATTTGACATTATGTCTTCGCTACCCTAACTTAGATATATATACTCTATTGATGATATGGAAAACTTTACTTATAGATATTGCAAAGTATATTATGTATCGATCTCTATATATATATACATATACATACACACACAGAGACATATGCACACACGCACATACATATATCAGGAAATATGGAAGTGAATTCGACAGTGTATAAGTATATAAAAATGAAAAATCTAGTTAAATATCTTTCGATGCAACTGTTTTTTCCTTTTTTATTATATATATATACATATACATACATATATATATATATATATATAATCAAATATGTTACCAGATTATTAGAATGAGTAATTTTATTTTTACACATGTGCATTTAACCCCAAATGATTAAGAAAGAATAAAAGTTAAAAAGAAAAAAAATCACTGTCTTCAAAATTTCTAGGAATTAGCAAACTCCTGATTTAAAGTTCCTTCCACTCCTCACCCCCACAGTTACAATCATTGTTTTCTTTTAACTCTATTACAATAAAGAAGAAATCCCTCCCCCACCACTTTTCTTTCTTCATTTTTTTTTTTTCCTTTTTAAATACTCCATAACTATAAAATAATAATCTTCTTTAGCCCTCCCCTCCTTTCTTTCTTTCTTTCCTTAAATTACCAGTTTCACTGAAAAGATGTTATTAACAATGAATAGCATCTGACTTTCAAGACTGTCCTGGCTGGCTGAACCAATTCTTAAAAATAAAATAATTCTATAATTTTAAATTTAAAAATAAGTACAATAAAGCTTCTTTTTTTGTAAAATTCAAATTCAAATTATTAAAAAAAATAAAAGTATTTCTTTTTGTAAATTGAAAAAAAAAATAAAAAAATAAAAGAGAAGACAATAAGAGTATTGGGCAGGGCTTTTGTAGACAGGGTAAGTGTGGATGGTTGGTGAGGTTCTTGGGTTTCAAATGATTTTTTTTTATGCCACAAAAAAAAAAAAAAAATTCGGTTGCCTAAAAATGCGATCTAATTTTGAAAATTGGCATTTATAAGATTAGTCATTTGGAAATTGAAAGATGCGACATGGGACAAGCAAATGACAATTTGTTTTATTGATTACTCAAGAATATATTGATAAATTTGATTTAAAAAAAAACAAAAAAAAAAAACAAAGAATAAAAAAGATATAAATAAAAAAAACAGGTCATATGGATAGTCAAGATGATACTCATTGTCTCAGTAATGGCGATTGGTAGCAGAAGTTGACAGGCATCCATAACGAAATGGTTTCCAAAGTAATAATTAATTACACGGTATCATCTCAATTAAATAATCAATTAAACAATTAATTAATCAATTGATGTAGTAATAATTATATGGTGTAAGCTCAATTAAGTTCATTAGAGAAATTCATTAGATAACTAAAAATTCCCAGGTACATGTAGACCCTCAGCCACCGCCTTCTAGCACCCATATGATAAAAGGGGTTAGGGCATGCCATAAGGGCAACAGGGTTGGGAAAATCATATAGGCGCTAGTGCTTGATGTGACCAGGCGATTGATAGGAGGGGTCTCTCCAACTGCCCGTCTAGGCTAAGTAAGGGTCTAAGTGGAGTGTTGCATGTCATTGATTGCTCATCAACCAAGACTTAGATGTGGCACAAGGCCAGAAGTAGTGCTCAATGAGAATCAAACTCAGAAACAATAGTGTGCAAATCTCCGTCCTTAAACATCACAGTCACCACCCACAGCCAACAGAGGGCCCCATTTGGGGGAGTCTTACTCATCTGCAGAGGTGCAGTCAGTGCATTCTAACGCCCCAGCCAACAGGGCAGTAAGCTTATCTTAGATGTGGCACAAGGCCAGAAGTATTGGGTGCCCAATAAGAATCAAACTCACTAACTCAATAGTGTGCAAATCTAGCTTGCTAACTATTACACCACATGAGGTACCCCTACTTGGACCCTTATGAAGCACCTAGAGAATCTGGATGGGAGTTGTACAAGAATGCTGTGTGTTGTCAGGAAACAAATCATGGAAACAGCACCCAATAAGAAAGCATCTGTGTTAATATTATAAAAATTTAAAAACATAAAATATCTTAAAATGAAATAAATGTAAAGTATCATTACAGTGGCATGAATGAACAATTTGTAGTGTAGATAAATTTAGTAAACTTAGTCAGCAACAATTCTTCCAAGCCATAGTTGCAGTTTAACGTCATAAGTAGAACACTAAGACCCACATCTACCCAGTTTAATCCTGGCCAAGGGCGATAATAACATAGAATACTTAACATAGCTTAACTGTGACGGAGAACGAAAAAGAGCAAGACTTTGTCTTGCCTGCCGGGATCGAACCCGCGTCCGCCCACATGCAAAAACAAATGCGTGCGAGGTTTAACATGTGCCCGGATGTTTGGTTTTTGTGTGTACTTAAAATAACCAAAGCGAGTGAGGAGGATGGTGTTCTTTTAGAAGAGAAGATTGAAACACTTGAGTAACACTTGTACCCGGTCATGGTTAATGGAATGAGAACAGTCTATCCGCATAGATTGAATAAAGGGCTTGGTTCAAAGTTTCCTGAGTTTGACAAGAAACACCAGAAGAAGGCAGGAGGTTACATCAACTGAAATGTGTATATAACAATAAAGATGAGGACAATAATCCAAATAATACAAAAAGAAAATAAATTGACAGATTTACTTATTCACAGAATAATCCCACCCCTTTAATTTGACCAATAAAAAAGATAATCCATTTCATATATCCAATTTTGATAAACCTGTTAAATTCTGCTTTAAAAAAATCTTGTGTCACATCCTGCTTGTGCAGAGGGGTTGGTTGCTTAGTTTTGTTTTACAGCATACTAACCCTTTTCAGGGTGTTTAATGATTAACCAAGTTGTTTTTTTATAAACAAAGGATTCAGGTTCCTTGCAGAACCTGCTGTCAACTTAAATGGTCACCCAATTAAGTAATGAACAAGCTCATTGATGCTTAACTTTGGTGGTCTAGTGGGAAGGAGGTGTTGGTTTTGGTTTGGTTTGGTTTGTTTGTTTTATGGCATATCAACCTCAGTGGGTCATTTAATGCCAATAAAGTTTTAAAATAAATTAATTCTTAATGGATAATCAGTTTGTTTATAAACTCATGTTTTCTATTTAACCCATAGATGAGACCCTAACAGGTACTACCTCTCTGGGTCGGAGTGGACCAGGGAGCAATGGTGATGAAGGGGTGCAAAGGAGGAGTTGGTGAATATATAGGCCATGTGGCCTGTAAGTTACAGCAGTTGAAATGTTGTGACTATAACAACAATGAAGATTAGGACATTTGTCTGAGGATATTAATTGATAATAATGATAATTCCCTAACTCAGAAATTCAAAAAAAATTGTTTTGTTTTTGTTTTTATCTTTTCCCATAATCATAAATTTGATTGTAGGTAATATGATAATGGGTCCGCCCTTTTTTTTTTTTTTTTAGATAATCTTACCTTAGGGGAGAGAGAAAGAATACCCATTCAAGGACTTAATGGGTAGCCATTAATTAAAAGATAACAAAGGGATTATTAAAAGAAAATATTTATACCACAGGGATATTTACAAGCTCTGAACTCAGAGAACGGTTAATTTTATAATTAGAATATATGTGTATGTGTGTGTGTGTGATTGAAAATTGAGGAAATACGAGTAAAACACACAACAACTTAATTCTAATGATATTTCGCCTCGGTGGGTAACAGCTTCATCAGATTTATTTGAGACACTGAGACTAGTCTGTTTTTATGCTGCAAAAGGTAAATGGAAGGGAGAGAAGAGGAGGGGAGGGCAGATGCATGGTAAGGTGTGAGGAAAAAGAAGAAAAAATAAGGTGAATTTGACAACAGGGTTGTGGTAATTTGGGGGTTCATAGCAGTGCTTTCAGGGTAATTGATATTCTGGCAAGGTAATTGTGGGTAGTGTCTAGTAGTAGTTTGGTGTCTGTTTTGTACAAATTGTGAAAATGGGGGATTGGAATTTTTTGTTTTGATGTGTTTCTGAGATTCTGTGATCGTTTTTTTTTGTTTGCATTTCTCGTGTGTATATATATATATATATATATATATATATATATATATATATATATATATATTGTGCAAGTATAGAAGTTTTAATGTAATAAAATATATTAAATTCGAAAATCTAATGAAACTAAATAAGAATACAGATATAAAAATTTAAAACAGAGGTATAATCGAAAAATAGAACAACTAAAATTCAAACCTGTTAAACTCCGCTTAAGAAATTGAGCTTGTTTTACATCCTGCTCGTGCAGAGGGGTTGGTGTGTGTGTATATATATATATATATATATATATATATATATATATGAATGACAAAAAGGGTTGGTGTTTGCCATAAGGGCAATAGGGGTGGGACAATCATATAGATGCTAGGGCTTGATGTGACCAGCCGATTGATCAGAGGGAGCCTTAAGTAAGAGCCTAAATGGAGTGTTGCCTGTGATGGACTGCTCAGCAATCAAGGTTTTATCCTTAAGCATCAGTGGTCATCACCCACGGGCAACAGATGGCCACATTGGGGGAGTTTTATCCCTCTGCAGAGGTGCAGTTGGTGTATTCTAAAGCCCCAACAGATCTTTCTGAATAAGGATCTCATTGGTGAGAGCAAAATAAAGAATCTAACCCTGAAAACTGGGAGGAAGCTGTTGCAAATCCTAAGTAAGAACAAAGACCATTTAACAATGAAGGAATATATATATATATATATATATATATATATATATATATAGATATGTGTATTAAAACAGTTAAAATCCCCTTTTCTGTAAGTGACGATAGCCTAGCAGTTAAGCTGTCCGACTGATGTTGAACCGATCAGATTTCAATCCCGGCTGTAGGTAGCTTACAAATGTCTAGCCACACTGAAGAGACTTGATAAATCAAAACACATGTCTGTGGATGGCACACACACATATGTATATATATATATATATATATATATATATATATATATACCAACCCCTCTGCATGAGCAGGATGCAACATAAGGTCAATTTCTTAAGCGGAGTTTAACAGGATTGAATTCAGAGTTTTCCTTCTCCTAGACTGGTTACCTAACCAAGGTTAAAGAACCCAGTCTGCCCTACTATTTACCCATAGCTGGAGGGAGAGTAGTTGGATGCATACTTTTCCTTAGGGTATTAGCACTATGTGAAATGCAAACAGTCTCGTCCAGGATTTGAACTCGGGTTGGCAAGTCCATTTCCTACGACTCTAACCATTACACCATGCACCTCCAAAAGACAGTATATAGTGCAGAGGTATAATGTTATCAAATTTCTGTTGATAACCAATAATAACAGACAGACATTTGTTATTATCAAAACGCTGTTTACATATGACTCAGAATTACAACAACAAAAAAGGAGGTTAATTTGATATCCTAATAATCATATATAAAAAAAAAAATCATATCTTTGTGTTATTTTCTTTTCAATAAGGAATCCACTTCATTTACTGTTAACTAAATTTTAGTATGAATAATTCCATTTAATTATTGCATAGCTAGCAGGATATCCAAAACAAATTTCTTTAAAAATCTATTTATTCTTTAAATAACAGAAACCGTTTCCAGCCGAGAATCTCGTAAACATTAACAGTCTCATTTCATGGGAACACAGAGTTTCCAAATATTTCCAATATTTTCATTTGGAAAATTTATGGAAATTCTCTTCAATTCTTTTAAATGGTCAAGAATTTTTTTTTTTTTTTTATTTAATCGCTACAATCAAGCTCCCATAATAATTCTAACAATTAGTTTATAAAATTTATATGCAAATGTAATAAATATTATGAAATAGCGAGAGTAAATTCTAATAGGAAAAAAGAAAATAGTCTGAGAGCACAAAATAAAATTGCAACAACCTGAATGTGTGTTACTCAAGACTACAGGTAAGGCCAATTAGCTCAGTTGGTAGAGCATTCACCTCAGAGTATAAAGTTCTGGTTTAGTTTGGTTTGTTTTATGGCATATTAACCTCAGTGGGTTATTTAATGCCGATTAAGTTTTGAAATAAATTCATTCTTAATGGATACTCAATTTTTTTTAAAAATACATTTTTCTATTTAAACTATAGATAGGACCCTAACAGGTACTACCACTCTGGGTCAGAGTGGACCAGGGAGCAATGGTGATGAAGGGGTGCTCCACATCCCCAAACATCCAAAACTGGAACCTCACTATCAGATAGAGTTTAACGTCATTCCCAGGACATGTAGACCCAGCCACCGCCTTCTAGCACCCATATGATAAAAATGGTTGGGGCTTACACTAAGGGCAATAGGGTTGGGGCAATCATATAGGTGCTAGGGTTTGACGTGACCAACCGATTAATAGGAGGGGGCCTCTCCGGTTGCCTGTTACCTTAAGTAAGGGTCTAAGTGGAGTGTTGCATGTCATGACTGCTCATCCACCAAGACTCCATCCTTAAGCATCACGGGTCACTACCCATGGCTAACAGGTGGCCCCATTTGGGGGGAGTCTTACCCCTTAGCAGAGGTGCAGTCAGTGCATTCTAAAACCTCAGCCAACAGGGCGGGCAAAGTTTTGGATTTGATACTGGTCCTTGTAGAATGAACATCATACTCACCTTCACAGGAAGTCTGTGACTAGCGTCTAGTCACCAGACAAAATGAAATGACAGCTTTACAAATAAGCTCTGTGCCAACTACAAAAAATGGTCAAGTATTTGATACATATGGATAAAAGTATTCACCTTAAAACCAGTAGCCAATGAGAATACTAGGAATGGACTTGACCCAGATGCACAAGTGGAATAGCCCAATCTGCTATTTAAACCACCTACCAAGTCTGGATTCTCAAAACTGACTCAGACTCAGCTTGTAACCCAGCTGAATACTGGTAACTCAACATAAATCTCTATAGTCCTCACCAACTCACCACATGAGTAGCACAGCTTGGGTAATCTGATCTGTGTGGTAACGATTCTGGGAGCTGAGGTTAGGTGTGGTGCTTCACCTCAGTTAGATAATCTCCCTGGTCTTATGCAAATGAAAAGGAGATAGATTATTTGCTGTTTGGCTGATGTTGTCTGGAAGTTCAAAACTAAACTCATGTTTAGGGTGAGTAGGATGGGGGTGGAGAGTGTGTATGCTATATCTTTTTAATGGGCTACTCTGCAGGCTTTACTTACTAAAGTAAATGATAACATATACAATATTGCATGCCATGGAGTGCTCAGCCACAAAAATCTGTCCTTAAGCATCCTGGGTTGCCACCCACAGCCAACAGGTGGTCCCATGGGAGGGGGCTTTATTCCTCTGCAGAGGTGCAGTCAGTATTTTCTTCTGTCCCAGCCGACAGGGTGGCCAACCTAAAGTTGAGAAAGTTCTTAGGAAAAAAAATCAAAACAGTTTTCAGATAAATAGATCCACAATTTGTCAGATTCTGACTATTTGTCAAATCCCCGAAGGATCATGTGCAAAAGAAAAAAATCTCAAGGCAACACAAGTAGATTTCTCCAAGACATTTGATCCTATACACACAGGAAAGATGGAGCAAGTACTTCTAGCATATGGTTTTCCTAAAGAAACTGTTACTGCTAAAATGATGCTTTACAAAGGCAATAATGGTCCCCCTCACCTGATGGTGACACAGATTTCTTTGACATTGTCATTTGAGTCTTGTAAGGAGATACATTGGCAATCATTCCTATTCATAATCTGCCTATATATATATATATATATATATATATATATATATATGTCAATAGATCCAATGAAAGAAAATGGTTTCACACTAAAAATGCAAAGGAGCAGATGACATCTTACAAAAACTATTTCTAATGCAGACTACATGGATGATCTAGTTCTTCTCATAAAAGTAAAGTTGTTGGGGCAGTCTAATGTCGGTATCAGTTGGACAGCGAGGGAGTCTATCCCCTTTTCACTAGCACTAGACCAAGGAGCATCTAAGGTGCCACACCTACCATCAGCTCCTCACTTTACTGTTATTAGTATGTTGATATGGCCAACAGGCTTCGGCCTCTGGACCGATGATATAATTAACAGCTCGATCCAGGGGCCATCCCCCCAGGCAACACCTGCCCCCTGATTAAAGGGGCAGGGCTTGTTATTGCCCAGTGCCTGAGTGCCCCCTTGAGCAATCCGATGGGATCGACGCAATTTTTACCCGCCACCCATGAGCTTCGTTTGGGGTGGTCCCAATAAATAGGAAATGTGCCTGACCCGTACAAGTGGGTAAAATATCATGTATATGGCCAACAGTATTAATGATGAAACTATTTTATTAATAATTAGGTTTAAATAAAAAATAAAATCATGGAGAATGTGATTCAATAACTAAGAGAATTGTGACTTGAGTAGGAAATAGTTTCGGTTACAGACAGAAAAACCACAATCTCCTTATAAAAATTTATATATATATATATATATATATATATATATATATAAAAGGGCATGTATGTCCATATGAAGCTAAAAAAATATAACAATAAATATATATACACGTTAGATATTACGGGTTCTTGCTTTTTGTGTAAAAATTATGAAGATTTGATTTATGTTCAAAGATATTTAAAATAAAAATATACAATGAAATAGCATTGAAATTCTATTTAAAAATGTCAGCATATATAAATCTCAAAAGTAAACAAAACAATACATCAGGTTTCTCCCCCATCTACCCAGGCAACACTGGGTAGCCACTTCTAGCTGAATATATAGAAATCTGATCTTTCTAATAGGATAAAATGAAAATTCTTCCAAGTTGTACCCATGACAGTACTACTATATGGATGCACTGATTGGACTGTAATGAAATACATGGAGAAAAAGGTGCAATAAATTTAAAAAAAATATGTTCACCATAAAATAATCCAGCAAGGGTTGACATGCTGTAAAATCCAATCAGCCAAACGAAAAATAAATGTTGATAAAAAGGGTTATAAATGCAATTTTGCAATCATATATTTATTTACCAACCCCTCCACACAAGCAGGATGTGACACAAAGTCAATTTCTTAAGCGGAGTTTAACAGGTTTGAATTCAGAGTTTTTCCTTCTCCTAGATGAGTTACCTAGCCAAGATTAAAGAGCCCTGTCTACCCTACAATTTACCTATAGTTGGAGGAAGAGTATGCAGATGCACACCAAGAGTATTAGCATTATGTGAAAATGCAAACAGCCACATCCAGGATTTTAACTCGGGTCAATGAGTCCATTTCCTACTATTCTAACCATTACACCATGTCTCCACAAATTGCAATCATATTTTGGGAAATGTATGAATACAACTAATCCCTCCAGCTATGGATAAATAATAGAGTAGACTGGGCTCTTTAATCTTGGTTAGGTAACCAGTCTAGGAGAAGAAAAACTCTGAATTCAAACCTGTTAAACTGTTTAATAAACTGACCTTGTATCACATCCTGCTTGTACAGAGGGGTTGGTGTGTGTGTGCGTGTATATATATATATATATATATATATATATATATATATATTAAGCAACAACAATAAGCAAAAATATTTTGATTTGTCTCATTATCTTAATTATTGATCAGTTTTGAATAAATATAAATCAATCTTGATTGGCTGTTTCCATCATTAATTTATCATAACTATTCATTTGGCAGACATGAACTTATTTCTGAAAAACAATTATAGTCACTCATGAAAATAGATGATATATTTATTCTAATGTCTATCACCTCATATCATACTATACCATTAAGATGAATTTTTAGTTTAGAAAGCAATAAAACTTTGCACAGAGCTGAGGGTTTGGTAAGTATGGAGGGTGTTGCATTTGCACAATCTGCAGGAGAAGCAGGGATGAACTCATAAGTGATCTTCTCCTGTGATGTTCTCCAGCACATAGGCATGCCAGTGGGGCCGTCCAACAAAGACTTACATTGACCAGCTCCATGCAGATACTGGATGCTAAACAGAGGACCTACCGAGAATGATGAATGATAGGAACAGTTCGTGAGAGATTGTTATGGATATCTGTGCTACTGGCACGACATGATAATGATGGTTTATTTGGCGGACATGAACTTATTTCTGAAAGACAATTATTCTCACTCATGACAATAGATGATATATTTCTTCTAATGTCTATCACACCACATTATATACCATTGAAATGTCTACCACGTCATATCATACCATTGAAATGAATTTTAAGTTTAAAAAGCAATAAAAATTTTCACAGAGCTGGAGGGGTTGGTAAGCATGAAGGTTTAATAAACTGAAACATTTAAACGTTGACTTTACCAAAAAAAAATTGTTATGTTTTTACATACAGATAAAAATACGGAAGATTGAAATGATAATGCCAGACCAGGTTGTTGGAAAATTAACCAGGTTTTATTTAACACAGGGTAGAAAATGCTTCTACCCTAAAACTGACATAACTATCCCATCCATGCTGACGCACGTGATCACTAGTTCAACCATGCTGACGCACGTCCGTACAGTCCAAACCCAAATCCAAACAAAGAAACATGGCAGAAACCATATCTGGGTTCCCGTCAGTCCCCTACTGTTCAAAGGGGAGCAACTTATTTTTGTTAGGCCTTCGTAACAAAATAAATTAATCTTTTTTGGAATACATTGTTTTTCTATTCTTGACATATTGTCGGATTCATTTCCATACTTTACTCACACATAGGTTAATTGAATAGATATAAAGAAATTTGGGTTTTAAGTTATTTAGATATGTTTAATAAAGTATCAACTATTAATTTGGTCATTAATTGAATTAACAAGACATTTTGTTTCTTGATCAAGCTTTTTATTTTATCTAGCGTATGATTCTTATTCACTGCACGGGGAGAGATCAACCTCAGTAGCAGCACGTCTGCCCTGCTTCAAAGTCCGGTTAAATCTAATTCTCTAAACTAATCCCGTGTTTCTCATGGTGCATTTTCCAGGGATCGGGGAGTATATCCGTCACTGGTACATTTCTACTCCCTGATCTCAAAGTCAATGGCCGCTATTCTCAGCTACAGGGTCGGCCAACAATTTACGACACACATAAATTGTAACATGATTCTACAAGAATAAAAATGGCTAAATAGATATGTTTAATAATGTATCAATGATTAATTTGTTACTAATTTTTCTTTTATCTTTTTGTTAGTTGGCTGATTGGTTTAATGACATGTCAAATTAATATTCATCAGCTCTGTGCAGACACTGGTTGCCATCTAGAGGATTTGCCAATGGAGATGAATGAGAGGGACAGATAGTGAGAGTCAAAAGAATCCATGCTGTTGGCATACTTTGATGATGATTCATATATCATTACTCATGTTCATATTTTGTATGACCGTTATCATCTTGCAACACCTTTGATTAAAAATGAGAAATAATCAAAGATGAAATGCAAAAATACAAATCCTGATTATCTGGTGTTGCTTATCTGCTGAATTCTTATAAGTGTTGTCATTTCATCTAAATAATGGACCATTCCGTTTTTATTATAAAGAAAGAAAGGGGAGAAAAATGACATGCTACACAGAAAAAAATATAAGTAAGAAAGAATGATAGAGAGAGGGGGTGAGCGGGATAATGTTAATCTGTTTCAATTGAATATAATGAAAAGATGAAACGAAGGAGAGAGAGAGAGAGAGAGAGAGAGAGAGAGAGAGAGAGAGAGATTTAAATTAAGATTATACTTTTTACATATTGAACTATTTAGCAATAGCTCTTAAGTAAACATATCAAAGGTTGTAATAATTAAATTATCTTATATAATTATATATGGTTAAAAAACTATATGTGTGTATGTATATACTATATATGTACAGTTAAAAATCTATCTATCTATCTATATAAATGTGACAAGGTTATATGAAAATAAGCGTACTGGCTTTTTGAAGCATGGAAGAATAACAATAAATATAAAGATTTTTTTAAAAAGCGAGCACTCACTACAACTAATCCTCGTCTTTGTCCGAACCATATTTTGGAGTGACAATAACTCTGATTTTCTTTATGTAGCAAATGGTATTTGGCACTTCTTGTTTAGAAAGACTAGTTATTCTCTAGCCAATTCTAATATAATGTATAGAAAATACTTAAAGTTAATGAGTTTTAAATTTTAAAAAATGCTTTAAAAATGCTTATTTAATAGGAAAAGTTTTATTATATTTATATTAACTATTTGATATATTAGTAAACATTTTATTCGTTATAAATTATATAATATATATAATTATCTTTCACAAGTCCTGTTAATAAATATAAATTGATAACTGATGTAGTTATGCTTTGCTATGAAGAACAAATATCCCTGCCCAAGAATAAAAACAGTTTGTACTTGCAGGTACAGTTGCAGGGTAGGACAGCAAGTAAATAAGTAAGTCGTCGGGGTGGCCTAAAGTCGGTATCAGCCTATTAGCGAGGGAGTCTATACCCCTTTCACTAGCACTAGACCAAAGAGATTGTTTTTGCCTCTGGTGGAGCGCCACACCTACCATCAGCTCCTTACTTTATTGCACAGTTCCCTGTGGCGAGGGCTGGTATCAAACTGGGATGCTTGTGATTTCTAGCCGACTGAGCTATCCCGCCCTAGAACAGATTCTTTCTTAAAAAATGAAATAAAAAGAAGAAAAAACAAACAAAAAAAAATATTGTTCTCTTACGTCAGACATTATAAAATACAAAACCCCAAAAGTCTAATTAATAACTTATATTTTTATATCAGCTTACAAATTTTTCATGGTGTGACTAACATTCAAAAATTAACCTTTTTTTTTTTTTACAATTACATTTTGACTATTTCCTAAATTAATTAAATGTCCAGTTTGTTCGGTTTGTTACATTCTTCAGATCTCATTTGAGTTGACCAGAAAGAATTTTTCTAAAGAAAACCAATCGAAGTAACTTGGACAAGGTCATTTAAATTCAAATTACTTATTTGTCAATAAACAATGTGGGTAGCTCTTATAGTTACTACAAGGACCTGACTAACATTGACACCCAACAACTGCTGTGTCATTATCAATTATACATACTGCTGACTACTTAAATGAAAGAAATATACCAGATTAACTAATTAGTAAACTCGGAAATGTGGACTATTTCTCTGGACACATGGTCTAGTGAATAAAGGAGTTAGGTTAAGACAGTTCTAAGTGACAGTTATCTCTAGACTGCAGGTTCAATCCTGGTCAGGGGCAGCAGTAATATAGAATAATAACACAGCTTAACACCTAATGAAAACAGGATACTCCTGTGGACTGAATAAAGGGTTAGGTTCAAATTTCCGTGATGGCTCCCGATTATGACAAGAAGGTTCCCGAGTCCGAGATGGTTCCCGAGTCAGACAAGAAATACCTGAAGAAGGCAGGAGGTCACATCATCCAAAACATTGTACAGATAACAATGAATATGAGTACAATAGTCCGAATAATACAAATAATAATACTAATGTGGACTATTGTCGGTATCAGCCTGACAGCAAGGGTGTTTATACAATTTTTACTAATACTAGACCAAGGAGATTACTTTGTCTCTGAGGTGAAGTGCCACACCTACTGTCAGCACCCCACTTTATCGAACAGTTAAGATTACCAAATCTGTTCTACTTATGTGCTAAGTTGGTGGGGACTGGTATCGAACCAGGAACCTTTCATTTCCTAGGTGGCTGTTTTTGTTTCTGAGGAAAAATGCCACACCTTCCATCAGCTTCCCACTTTACTGCACAGATCCAAGCTGTGCTACTACTGTGCCATGTTAGCGAGGGCTGGTATCAAATCTAGAACCTTGTGGTTCCTAAATAGATGTTCTACCAACCGAACTGAATCGGGCCCCTAACTAATTAATATAAAAAAATGATAATGCATTAAAGAGAGCAAAGAAAGACTAATTGCAGCAACCAGAAAAAACAATTGCAACATATGGATGAGCACAAATATAACAAAAAACAAGAAAACAGAAGTGGGAAGAAAAATAACTATATGGACACTTCAAGTGACAAACTGGAGATATTGCGCATGAGAAGACATGGACATGGCTAAGAAGAGGAAACCTTAAGAAAGAAACTGAATCTTTTATAATTGCTATGCCGAGATGGTGAGGGCCAGTATCAAATCTGGAACCTTGTGGTTCCTAGACAGATTCTCTACCGACTGAGCTAAACCCTAACTAATTGATACAAGATAATAATTAATAATAATAAAAAACAAGATATTTTATTATGAAATTTCAATGTATAATACACATATTTACCATATTAGAAATAGTAGACAAAGGTAACATCCACAAGGAGTTCCACAAAAAGTTGGCGAGCAGAGACTTGTTTTTCCACCAGAAATATACCGTCTCCCTTGGTGCAAACACCGGATACATAAGGAACAAACTTAGGCGTATCCAGAGCAAATGCAAAAGGGAGCAGAACCAGATCATATGCACCACACACTTCATGACTGTACTGAAAGCCAATGGTTACCCTGCTTCAGCCACAAAACACCTGAAGCAGACAAGGCCCAAAACACGATATCACATCTAATACCCGCTTCCTGAGCTTACCACACTTTAATGAGAGAACAACCACAGTGATACACAGGGCAATCCAGAAGGAGGGCCTGGACATACAACTTGCCCATTACGGACCCTCACTACAGAGACAACTATCTAAGAACCATCATAGTTGCACCAATTGTCTTGGCACTGGTTCAGTTGTGCTTAGCTAGTTGTTGTTATTCAAACCAATAATACACTAACTCACTTCAACATTTGATATTGAATTTCTGAAACAAAAATTAATTATGAAAATTATTCGTACATTGCATTCTCACCAGGGTATCTACTTGATTATTTCATGTTAAGAATGGAATTTATTTATTTATTTATTTTTATTTTATTTTTTTTTTTGCGGGGTTTGTACGTTTTGCAAACCTTGGTATCTAATTTTGGGACCACTCAGTTCTGTTGGACTCCCTATTGATTAATTTCAAAAGGACACATTTTCCCAATACACCGGATTTCATATATTTGTCATCATAACTTCTGGCATTCCTTATTTTTATTTTAACAAATTAAATCAAGAAAATAATGCAATTATTTTATTCTAAAATAATTAGTTAATTTTTTTTTCTGAAGAAAGTCCAGCAACACCAGTTACAGAAATAGTTGTCACAAAATAATTGACATATCTAATTTAAAAAAAAAAATGTATGTACATTGTACACAATAAAGCAAATGTTTAGTAATACCATATGAGATATGTTGAATAGTCAATATAGTTGATTTGGTAACATTTTCAAGAAGTACAGACAAAGAGATAAGGTAAAAGATTCAAACCCTTGAACTCACACCATAACTATATATAAGTCGGCGGGGGCGGTCTAATGTTGGTATCAGCCAGACAGCGAGGGAGTCTATCCTGTTTGCCCTAGTGCTAGACAAAGGAAATTATTTTAATACCTGAGTTGGAGCACCAATCTACCACCAGCTCCTCATTTTACCACACAGATCCTTGTGCTACTCATATGCTGAGTTGTCAAGGGCCGGTATCAAACCTGGAACTTTGGGATTCCCAGGCAGACACTCTACCGACTGAGCTATACCTGCCTTAAATCAAATACAATATAATATATAAAAAAGAAGGTCTGCAAAATGAATTTTATTTTTCAAAAGCCTTTTTTTTATTTTACTTCAACAACAGGTGTTTTGGATCTCTAGTATCTTTTCAGGCTTCATTTAATCATTTTTCTGAAAGTGGTTGATTTTGCGGATCTCCTTTTTATAATAATATTTATGCTGTTAGTTAATGCCCTTGGGAAAGGTATGAATCCAACTATTCTCCCTCCTGCTATGGGTAAATAGTAGGGCTCTTTAACCTTGTTAGGCAACCAATCTAGGAGAATGAAAACTCTGAATCCAAACCTGTTAAACTCTGCTTAAGAAATTGACCTTGTGTAACTTCCTGCTTGTGTGAAGGGATTGGTATATATATATATATATATATATATATATATATATATATATATGGTTATCTTTATATATAAGTATATGAAAATGAAAAAATAACAAGTTGTTCAGAAAGATGATATTTTTAATTAGCCGGTGCTACAGCATTTCAGTTTGTTCAGCAAACCATCATTGGGGCTATCATCTATATTGAAGGAAACTTTTGACAAACAGAAGTTTGTAAGCCTTACATAAACTTACATACATAAACATTTAATATATATATATCTTATTATAATGGAGATTGTGTGTTTTTCTGTTTGTAACCGAAACTATATTACTACTCAAATCACAATTCCTTTAGTTATTGACATCACATTCTCAATGATTTTATTTTTATTTATACCTCAATTATTAATAAAATTGTTTTACATTACTTACACTGTTGACCATATCCACATACTAATAACATGCAATTCTATTTATATATCCAACAAAATAGAGGTTTACAGTGTGAATGGGAAGGCTAATTTGCATATTGATCTTAAAAAATTGATTTTAATAAATATATGCTTAGTATTATTGATTTCTAATTGTTTGGTTTTATCTTATTGAATATGAGCAAAAATCTCTTCAATAAATCTTAAAAGAAATCCCTTAACAAGAAGAAATAACTGTAATATTATTCTTTACTTCCTATTTTAACTAAACAGTTTAATTAGGAAAATTTATCAATGAAAGACGGGAGTAATGGAAAATGATGGAAGAGTTAGTTTCAAAGTTGTTCTATTTTTCAATCATACCCCTTCTGTTCAAAATCTTTTTATCTACATTCTTATTCAGTTTCATTAGCCTTTCTAATTTAATATGATATTTTATTATAAAATTTAACTAAAATACTTGCACCCAGAGGGTGCATATATTTGCTAGTTATTATAATGGAGATTCGATGTCTGCCTGTCTGTAACTGAAACTACATCACTGCTTACATCACGATACCCTCAGGAATTGCGTAAGTTTATTAACCAGTATTTAATTTATTGTCAAAATCATTAACCAATATGAAGTTAGATTTGCCTCGAAACATCCCATGTTATTAGTGCATTTGAAATCCCGCAATGTGTCTTACATATCACTAAGAAATAAAGGTTTATATAATATATGGTGTGGCTAATTTGCATACTGATTTTAACAAACTGGGTTTAATAAATAATTACAATCCTATGAATGATTTTATATAGAAACCAATTAAAACTTAATTGAAATAAGTTTAATCTTATATGCACTCTTATTTAATTTCGTTAGTCTTTCTAATTTAATATATTTCATTACATTAAAACTTAAATACTTACACCTGGAGTGCACATATTCTTGCTAGTTATAATAATATACATACAAGTTTTTGTGATATTTTTTTTTGGTGGAAAAAAATATTGTTCTCTGATATTTATTAAAATCTACCTTAGGAAATTTTCCAAAGAGCAATAAAAAAAAACAACCCAAATTGAAGAAAAGGGGTTGGTACAGATGTGAGACAAACAAAGTAACAAGTAAATAGGAATAGGATAGACAAGGTAACCCTCATCAGATTTATATATACACACACATGTGTGTATATTCACACAGAAGTATTTACTAAGCTTAGCTTAGCTTAGTGCAAAGTTATAAGTGTAAAGTACTTCCTGTAGCTTGAACTGAATACAATAGTAATGAACTGTGAATTTAGCTTAACAGAAGTGAGACTCTCTCTTATCGCATACTATATATATATATATATATATATACATAGAAACACAAATATGTTAATGCATATATGTGTGTGTGTGTATACATACACACACAAAAATATGTTAGTGTATGTATATATATATATATATATAATACATACACACACAGACAGACACAGACACACACACACAAACACAAAGAGAAACAAAAATATGTTAGTGCATACTATGAACACAAACTTGTATGCACACACACACATTTATATATATATATGTAAAAACAAACTTACATATTTTTATCTTTGAATACATTAATACATCCATTAGCAAATGGACACTCACCTACACATATGTATGAATGTAGAAATATAAAAGTCCAACTGTCTAGACACACACATACATCCATTTAGATAAAAAAAATAAAATAAAAATTTCTAAATTAAAATAAATCAATTAAAACTTATTCGATTTCAATCCCATTTCCTGTTGCAACCAAAAGTAATCAATCTTGCCTGATGAAATTAATTAACAAAGCAATATCATTTTTCAGCCATTCATTTGTTCACATAATGTTTACTTGTTCTTTTAACGAAATCCCTCATTTGGCCACATTTGGTTGCAGAAAAGAAACAGTTTGTTAATCGGTGTCCTATTTACTTGTATATTTTATTAGTTTCACTTTATCAAACATCTTTAATACTTTTTTTGCAACAATTGCAGAAAACTATTTATCAAAGTACTAGCAGGACCTGCGAATACACCACAGTATGATAGTTTAATTATTACAACGTTTGATATGTTTACTTAAGAGCTATTTCTAAGTACTTCAATATGTAAGTAAAAGTAACATCTTTAATCCTTATTTTGCCACAATTGCAGAAAGACTGGGTTAGCTCAGTTGATAGAGCGTTCGGCTAGAAACCACAAGGTTCCTAGTTCGATACCGGTCCTCGCCAACTCAGCGTATGAGTAGCACAGGGATCTGTGCGGTAAAGTGAGGAGCTGATGGTAGGTGTGGCGCTCTGCCTCAGATGCAAAAACAATCTCCTTGGTCTAGCACTACTGAAGAGGGGAAAGATTCCCTCGCTGATAGGCTGATAATGACTTTACGCCACCCTGAAAACATTACTTTTACTTTATTCATCAAAGTACTAGCAGGACCTGTAGATACACCACAGTATGATAGTTTAATTATTACAATGTTTGATATGTTTACTTAAGAGCTATTTCTAAGTACTTCAATATGTAAGTAAAAGTAACATCAACAGAGTGGCCTATTGTCAATATCAGCCAGACAACTAGGATGTCTATCCCTTTTTCACGAGCGCTAGACCAGGGAGATTGTTTTTGCACCTGAGGTGGAGCGCCACACCTACCACCAGCTTCCCACTTTACTGCACAGATCCCTGTGCTACTCATATGCTGAGTTGGCGAGGGCCGGTATTGAACCCAGAAATTTGTGGTTCTGAGCCGAAATCTTATCTAACTCTCTTTCTCTCTCACTCTTTTTTCTTTCCTTCCTTCTTCTCATTATGTTTGATTGAAACAGATTAGCATTATCACTTCTATGCACTCACCTCCTCTCTCTGTCTTGTAGAATAATAATACTAAGTTCCAATTACCCTCAAATTGGTAAGACAAGGCAACAAGTAAGTGTAACTCAATACAGATCTAACCTTGTTGCAATCCTACTGCAGAATGCCTGAGTATTTATGAAGCCTCATAACATCATAGAAACCAAGCAGCCAATCAGGACTCAAGGAATGAAATCACCCAAATACATGAATGGACTATTCTTGAGTCCCATAAGTACCAGCTATCTTGGGTATTAGTTGAGCTTAGCCAGTTGCTGTCGTCCAGACCAACAGACCTGACTGACTGACCTCAATATGTCTTTGCTCCACTCTCTTTCTTATTATATTTTTCTGTGTAGCATGTCCTTTTTCTTACTGTTTCTTTATTATAAAAACAGAATGTTCCATTATTTAGCTTAGGTGACAACACTCATAAGAAAGAGAATTCAGTGGATAAGCAACACCAGATAATTAGGACTTGCATTTCATCTTGGATGAATTGGACAGTCTCATTTTTAACCAGAGAGTATTGCAAGATGATAACAGTTGTACTTTTAAGGAACATGTATTCATATATTTTACTTTTTACTATTTCACTTTATTGAACATCTTTAATCTTTTTTTGTACCAACTGCAGAAATGTATTTATTAATGTACATTTTGTTGATAGACCTTATGATTTTATTATATAACTGTATATGGTCTAGTTTATAAAGCATTTATTTTACACATGAATCTAAATTCTAAACACTTTTTTTTAACTTTAGAATAAGTACTATTTCAACTTAATTTAAAATCTTTTTATTAGGCTTTCTCATTGTATATAACATATATATTGAACCCAGAAAATTGTGGTTCTGAGCTGAAATCTTGATTTAACTCTCTCTCTCTCTCTCTCTCTCTCTCTCTCTTCTTCTTCCTTCCTTCTTTTCATTATGTTTGATTGAAACAGATTAGCATTATTGCTTCTATGCACTCACCTCCTCTGTCTTTGCTCCACTCTTTCTTTCTTTCTTCTTATATTTTTTCTGTGTAGCATGTCCTTTTGCTTACTGTTTCCTTATGATAAAAACAGAATGCTCAACAGTTCAAATAAAGATGTGAACCACTAGACTACTTACACAAGTTATTCATTTATAGTGATAAAGGCTTGTGTAAAACCAGTTACATTTTTTGACCCACTGATTCCCAAAACAATACTCATGTTTTGAATTCAGAGATTTTCCTTCTCCTAAACCAGATACCTTACCAAAATTAAAGAGCCCAGTCTGCTCTTCTATTTATTCATAGCTGGGCTGGTTTGTTGATTTTATGGCATGTCAACCATTATTGGGTTATTTTATGCCAAAAACATTGTTTATTCATTTTGGTGTCTATTCAATTTCCTGATAATTTATGAGGAAGTGCGTCCCAGTCTCCTGCCTAAAAAATTGCAACCCGGTGACTATCAAAATAACAACCCCAGCTCATCGTAATTCTAGTTCATTTATCATAATTTGTCGTAATTCTTGTTTAGATATGAAGATGTATATATAGTTTGGAATAGACTGAGATAGATAAACAAACAAAATAATATAGATAGCTATGAACAAATGGAGATAGATATTTTTGACAAGTAAATGTATTGGGGGGGGGTCGCATGTTTTTTTGTCGTAATACTTGTTTATTTAAACTAAAAACAAGACATTAAACAAACATGAATAAAAAAATAATCTCAGTATTTAAAGTAATATAGATAAATATGAACAAATTGAGATAGATAGATAGATATGAAGATGGATAGTTTTGAATAGACTGAGCTGGGTCGTTATTTTAATAGTCACCGGGTAACAATTTTTGAGGCAGGAGACTGGGACGCACTTCCTCATAAATTACCCAATTTCTTTTTAAACAGTTTTTTTTCCTATTTAACCCATAGATAGGACCCTAACAGATACTACCTCTCCAGTTCAGAGGGGATTTGGGAGTAATGGTGATGAAGGGATACTCCACACTCTCCAGAGCTCCAAAATTGGAACTTCACCATTAGATGCAGTTTAATGTCATACCGAGGACACTCTATAGATGGGGTAAGAACAGAAGGATTCATGCCTTTCACAAGGACATTTACATGAAATGCAAACAGCCTTATCCAGAGTTTGAATTTAGATCATTGAGTTCATTTTCTGTGATGATAACCATTACACAATGACCACCTCTTTTTCTGCTTTATTACTCATCAGATATAAACAATGAATGAAAATAACAGTTGTTTTTTTCTGCATAATGAATACATTATAAGTAGTTTTTAAAATAACCATATAATTAAAAATGTAAACAAACTGTTCTTACCTTGTACATGTTGTGTTGATCAAAGATTATCAATTTGGCCAGTTTTACAATTGAAGACACAAAAAAATATGATAAAAGCTCAAAAACCTGCAAAGAAAGGATGAAAGAAAAAAAATCTTAGTATGAATTGAATAATTTTTAGCAAGCTTTGTTGGACAAATCAAATCACATCAGAAACCATTATCTTAAAGCAAACAGTATGGAAGATCTTTTTGAAAATGTCAACATGGACGACATTCTGTCCTTTTTGACGGAAATAAAATTATACCATAGAATATCAACATGAACTTAATCAATACCATACAACATGATCCCCAATAATGCTAACACATTGTTAAAACCAATTACTAAAAAATATAAATATAAATACACAACATATATTACTCCCTAACTGATAAGCATGACATAACCCCAGACAGGTTGATATGCTGTTAAAATCAATAAACCAACCAACCAATCAATAGTTTTAATGAAACAAAATTTTGAATAATTTCTCTTATAGGAGAAATGCTTACAAACAATTGGCACAATAACTGTCTAACCTGGTTGTAACAGTTCAAAAATAAAAACAAATTCAAAATAAATTCCTGTAATATTTCTCTGAATTTTTGAGATGAGGCTTGATGATTAGTATTATTATTTGTATTATTTGGACTACCTGAAGAAGGTTGGAGGGCACATCGTCCGAAACGTTGTACAGATAACAATAAAGATGAGGACAATAATACAAATAATAATACAAATTCCTGTAAGTAAACAATATTTGATTAACCTTAAAGATTTTTTTTATTAGCCTGATATCACAAATTCAACTAGTATATTCATGATGGAGAAGTTGACATTATAATGATTATAGATGCAGAAACTAGTATCAAATTCCAAAAGGTACAAATCAATGCCCTCCCTCAGCTATGGGTAAAATATTAGCACAAAAGGGTTCTTTAGCAATGGTGATAGCCATTCAGTCAAGAAGGACAATATATTAGCACTATGTGAAATGCAAACAGCCTTGTCCAGGATTTGAACTCCGGTCAACAAGTCCTTTTCATATGACTAAGCATTACATTACACACTTTCTATAAATTTTACATATAATTTTTGTTTTAAATTAAAGTCTATTTATTCATATATTTTATAAGTTTCATTTGATAGAACATCTTTATCCTTTCAATCATAATTCATATAGGACAAAATGTTTCAAATCATTAAGAAGGCAAAGGGATATTTGTATCTATACTCAGTCTCTTCCAAAAAGAGTTATGGTGGTGTACAGTCATGGTGCAGTAAACTGAAATTGCCCAAGTCCTGATAAAAAGAACAAGTTCTCTTTAAGCCAAATGTCATGATTAAACTATTCTTTTGAAGTTATATTTAGAATCTGCCTAAAAAAGATTTCTAGATAATATCTTTTAAAAAATATCAGCAGTGAAATTATATATATATATTTCCCATGGTTGTTTCAGCTAGGATTGAATCCTGAACTACCACCTGTCAATCACACCTTCACATGTCTACTGGGTTGCCTGGAAGTGTTAAAGGGGTGTGTCATTACATAACAAATATCAAGGTGTATCTTTTGTTTAAAATGTTAACATACCAATACAAATATTGTGATTTTGGCAATTTTTCAGGCATTAGTTTAAACTGGGTCTCAAAGCCATTAAAGATGCCCAAATAATTTGGAAAGTAGTGGGAAACAAAATAATATCTGATTTGTTTAAGTGTTTTATGGTGGTTGACATGTTACTTGGAAAAAAGCCAGAAGTATAAGTTGCTGCTTATGATGCTTTCAAATACAAGGTTGAAAAAAACAAAAAAACAAAAAAAACAACTACCAACACTCAAAACATTTTAGAAAAGCTAAGATCAGTGAAGTATACTATAGGGTAATTCCATGTCAAATCATCCAGAAAATCACAATAACTTAAAATTTGTTAACTTTAGCATTTTTGGATTCCTTGGGTAAAAATGTTTTTTAAACCAATTCTTAGTAGTAAGGAAGCTCTAGAACTCATTTTACAGACAAAGATAGATTACAAAAAGTCACCATTTTTTGTGACTACCCCCTTAAAAAAAATTTGGAGAGCTAAAAATCAGCATTACTCCGACAATTTTTAGAATTGGAAGCTCAAATTTTGGGGATTGTCTAACTTTTAACATAATCCACACTTGGACAAAATTTCAGAAAAATTGAAGGGGGTGGGTGACATGGCCTGCATGATTTGACATGGAATTACCCATAATTAGAGCAATATATAGGCTTCAAAACACATACAAGAACCATTCAGAGGTTCCCCATGATTAATTAATTAAAAATAAACAACTTTTGTTGCATCCAAATATGTGTATGTGTGTATTTGTATTTATATAAACAGAAAACATAGAAGAAATAAATGAAGCTTGTGGCCGTGAACATGTCAATCTTGAATAGAATCAAAATAAATAGACCCAAAATAATTTTTTTCATAATAACTCATTCCTTCTTGTTTTGTTAATCAAACAATAATTATTTCCAAATATGTCTTTCAAAATTACTTTCAGCCAAACCTGGAAGGGGGAAAAAATGAAGAAAACACACAAAAAATACCTTAAACAAAAAATATTTGATTTACAAATAACATCATTATTATAGACTGCCTACAATCCAAAGTTGTTTTTTAAACTACCTGACTCTTAACCTTGGTAGAGCACACAGTGGAAGAGAAGGAAAACTCTGAATTCAAACATGTCAGACTATGAAAACAATGACCTTGTGTTGCATCCTGCTCATGTGGATAGGTTAGATAAAAAAAAAAAAACAAAAAAAAAACAAAACAAAGGTTAATTTGTAAGCAGATTACAGCTGGTTTGAATTCAGAGTTTTCATTCTCCTATACTTTCATAAGATAATGCAAAATACGTCCAAGTTGTGGTTTAGTTTGTTTTACGGCATATCAACCTCAGTGGGTCATTTAATGCCGATAAAGTTTTGAAATAAATCAATTCTTAATGGATAATACAATTTTTTTATAAATACATTTTTCTATTTAACCCATAGATGGGACCCTAACAGGTACTACCACTCCGGGTTAGAGTGGACCAGGGAGCAATGGGATGAAGGGGTGCTCCACATTCCCCAAACCTCCAAAACTGGAACCTCACCATCAGATAGAGTTTAAGGTCATTCCCAGGACATGTAGACCCGCAGCCACCGCCTTCTAGCACCCATATGATAAAAAGGGGTTGGGGCTTGCCATAAGGGCAATAGGGTTGGGAAAATCATATAGGTGCTCCAAGTTGTGGTGGTGTGCGTGTTACTGTATGGCTGCACTACCTGGACTCTCAAAAAATGCTTGGAAAAAAAGCTAGATCGGAACTGTATGGCTGAATGCTATGTGCTATCTTTAACAAATCCTGGAAGCAGTACCCCACAAAAGATCAGCTGTATGGCCACTTGCCTCGTATCATACAAACTATCCATGTATGATGAACAAGACAGCTCACTGTTTTCATTTTTCTGCCCCAATAAATATTTTGCCACCCATGCCTCCAAAAATAGAGTAGATATTACACTTCAATAAACAATCCTCGGTGCTCTTCCAATATGTGATCTACTGAAGGTTTGTGATCTACTATTGATCTACTATTCATGGCATGTGATCTACTAGGAAAAAAGAAGACAGGGTTAAGGTATTGGGTGCTCTTCCAATATGTGATCTACGGAATGTTTGTGATCTACTATTGATCTACTATTCATGGCATGTGATCTACTAGGAAAAAAGAAGACAGGGTTAGGGTATTGGGTGCTCTTCCAATATGTGATCTACTGAAGGTTTGTGATCTACTATTCATGGCATGTGATCTACTAGGAAAAAAGAAGACAGGGTTAGGGTATTGGGTGCTCTTTCAATATGTGATCTACTGAAGGTTTGTGATCTACTATTAATGGCATGTGATCTACAAGGAAAAAAGAAGACAGGGTTAGGGTATTGGGTGCTCTTTCAATATGTGATCTACTGAAGGTTTGTGATCTACTATTCATGGCATGTGATCTACTAGGAAAAAAGAAGACAGGGTTAGGGTATTGGGTGCTCTTTCAATATGTGATCTACTGAAGGTTTGTGATCTGCTATTGATCTACTATTCATGGCATGTGATCTACTAGGAAAAAAGAAGACAAATAAAAATTACATTAATTTATTATTGTAATTAAAAAAATACAAAATTTAATGTAATTCTAAAAAGGTAAAAATAAAGACATTTACTGATTAAAAACAATTATAAAGAGGTAAAAATCAATACATTTAATGATAAACCTCTCTAATATCATTTGTAGATCAAAAATCTGAATATAAATACACAGATTCTTTTCTCATTATTCTATAACAATATTCATCCAGATGTGACTGAAGCATATGTTTAGCAGTACATCTTATCGTTCACAAAATTTTGATTTTTGCATCTAACCACAATCTTTCAATTGATTGGGTATACATTCCAGTATTTGTTGAAAAATAATGGATAGTTAATGAGTAGTTACAACTTGTAGTTCACATATTAGAATGTAAACAACTACGTAGTTTAATAACTCCATAGTTTGCTAGTTTAATGGGAAAATAATGTGTAATTAATGAGTAGATCACATATTGGATTATAAAACATTCGGTAGATCACATATTGGATTAGAAAACCATTCGGTAGATCACATATTGGATTAGAAAACCATTCGGTAGATCACATATTGGATTAGAAAACCATTCGGTAGATCACATATTGGATTAGAAAACCATTCGGTAGATCACATATTGGATTAGAAAACCATTCGGTAGATCACATATTGGATTAGAGGATTAAAAACATTTGGTAGATCACATATTGGATTAGAAACCATTCGGTAGATCACATATTGGATTAGAAAACCATTCGGTAGATCACATATTGGATTAGAAACCATTCGGTAGATCACATATTGGATTAGAAACCATTCGGTAGATCACATATTGGATTAAAAAAACATTTGGTAGATCACATATTGGATTAGAAAACCATTCGGTAGATCACATATTGGATTAGAAAACCATTCGGTAGATCACATATTGGATTAGAAAACCATTTGGTAGATAACATATTGGATTAGAAAAAACATACATTTGGTAGATCACATATTGGATTAGAAAACATTCGGTAGATCACATATTGGATTAGAAAAGCATTCGGTAGATCACATATTGGATTAGAAAACCATTTGGTAGATCACATATTGGATTAGAAAAGCATTCATTCGGTAGATCACATATTGGATTAGAAAAGCATTCGGTAGATCACATATTGGATTAGAAAACCATTCGGTAGATCACATATTGGATTAGAAAACCATTCGGTAGATCACATATTGGATTAGAGACCATTTGGTAGATCACATATTGGAAGAGCACCTAATCGTCATATTTTATGGCATATAATACCCACTCATGCATGGTGTAATAGTTATGATCATAGAAAATGGACCCAGTGACCCTACTTAAAATTCTGAATGTGGTTGTTTATATTTCACATACTCTTGGGGAAAATATGCATATAACTCTTCTCTCTCCAGCTATGGGTAAATAGTATGGCAGATTGGACTCTTTAACTTTGGTTAAGCAACCAATCTAGATGGAAAACTGAATTCAAACCTGTTAAACTCTGCTCAAGAAATTGACCTTGTGTCATATCCTACTTGTGCAGAGGGGTTGGTAAATATATAAGACCCACTCGAATTTGTTCTCTATCAAAAAATAAATAAACAGAATAAAATAAAAAATATCTCCCATGTTTTATATGAAAAATTACAGTATCTAGTAAACCTAGTTTACCTAGACGCTAATATTATAACGAACCTAACTCCATTATTATTATAATATTAAATTTAGATGGGAATTTGATATGCCATCAAGTACAATAAACCTATTTCTTCTTTAGTATAAAAATATTAAAAACCATTATTTATATTAGATAGAAATACTAAAAACCATTATTTGTACTAGCAAATATATGCACCCTCCGGGTGCAAGTATTTAAGTTTTGATATAATAAAATATCATATTAAATTAGAAAGGCTAATGAAACTGACTAAGAATGCAGATAAAAAGATCTGCAACAGAGGGAGTATAATCGAAAAATAAAACAACTTTGAAACTAACTATTCCATCATTTTCCATTACTCCCCTCTTTCATTGGTAAATTTTCCTAATTTAACTATTTAGTTAAAATAGGAAGTAAAGGATAATATTACAGTTATTTCTTCTTGTAAATAAATTTCTTTTAAGATTTATCCACGAGATTTTTGTTTATATTTCTTAAGATAAGACTAAACAATTAGAAATCAATAATACCAAGCACATATTTATTAAAATAAAATTTTAAATATCAATATGCAAATTAGCCTTCTCGTTCAAACTATAAACCGCTATTTTGTTGTATATATAAATACAATTGCATGTTATTAGTACGTAGATGTGGTCAACAGTATTAATAATGTAATAGAATTTTTATTAATAACTGAAGGTTTAAAAGAATGAAATCATGGAGAATTTGACCTAAATAATTAAGGGAATTGTGACTTGAGTAGTAATATAGTTTCGGTTACAGACAGAAAAACACACAATCTCCATTATAATAAGATTAGATAGAAATACATGAAACCATTATTTGTATTAGATAGACATACATGAAACCATTATTTGTATTAGATAGACATACATGAAACCATTATTTGTATTAGATAGACATACATGAAACCATTGTTTGTATCAGATAGACATACATGAAACCATTGTTTGTATCAGATAGAAATACATGAAACCATTGTTTGTATTAGATAGACATACATGAAACCATTATTTGTATTAGACATACATGAAACCATTATTTGTATTAGATAGACATACATGAACCATTGTTTGTATCAGATAGACATACATGAAACCATTGTTTGTATCAGATAGACATACATGAAACCATTGTTTGTATCAGATAGATACATTGTTTGTATTAGATAGAAATACATGAAACCATTGTTGTATTAGATAGAAATATTAGATAGAAATACATGAAACCATTGCTTGTATTAGATAGAAATACATGAAACCATTGTTTGTATTAGATAGAAATACATGAAACCATTGTTTGTATTAGATAGAAATACTTGAAACCATTGTTTGTATTAGATAGAAATACATGAAACCATTGTTTGTATTAGATAGAATACATGAAACCATTGTTTGTATTAGATAGAAATACCATTATTAGATAGAAATTGAAACCATTGTTTATTAGATAGAAATACTTGAAACATTATTTGTATTAGATAGAAATACTTGAAACCATTATTTATATTAGATAGAAATACTTGAAACCATTATTTGTATTAGATAGAAATACCTGAAACCATATAAGTGTGTGCATAAAATGGTTGTTATTATTAAATAGGAATAGTTATTTAAAACTATATAAATGTGTAAATTTTTACTTGAATAAAAAAAAAATGAAAAACTGATCAATAGTTGATTAACCAAGAAAACAGAATTTTTTGTTTGGGGGCGTGGGGAAGAGGAAGGCTTATCCATTGGAGAAAACTTTTATCAAAAATTCCTTTTTTGTGCTTAGGATCTCTTGTGTTTATCAATTTCTGTAGAATTTAATGTTTTATTTGTCATTTCTTGTTAGCAAGTGTAACTTTTATCAACAAAAGTAAATCAATGTAAATTCATATTTGTAAAAAGGAAAAAAAAATGTGTAAATTTCTGTGCATATCATGATATCTGTTAATATAAGTAGGTATTTACCCAAACTGTTCATCACAGATTGGATGTGACACTTGGTCACATGTATGGGGCATTCAGTGAGGATCAAAGTCGCTTTTTAGTGGTAATGGATCTGTGAGACTATCAATTAATAAGCTGCCCATGTCAAGCCCTATCACCTATATGATTGTCTGGAGCAGATTCTTTATAATGCTCTTATGGCATACACCCACCCCTTTTTATCCTTATAGGTACTAGAAGGCTGAGGATCAACCACCTGCTTATTAATTCTATCAATTTATTGATACACAGGAAGTTAATGAAAATTCCTACTATGTTTCTGTTGCAAATTTTCCCTTTTTTGTGTGCTGATAGTAGCACTCTGGGAGTATCAGGCAAACTCATCATCACACAGTCCAGTGTGGTTCTCTACCTTCACAATCTTGACAAAAGCATCTAAAGCTGCTGAATAATACCTCATATTACCAAAATATTGCAAAACTTTTGATTCACCCTAGTAAGTAAAAGTAAAGTCGTCAGGGAGGCTTAAAGTCGGTATCAGCCAATCAGTGAGGGAATCCCCTTTTTCACTAGCGCTAGACTAAGAAGACTGTTTTGCATCTGAGGTGGAGTGCCACATCTACCATCAGCTCCTCACTTTACTGCACAGATACCGCACTCATACGCTGAGTTGGTGATAATTTTTGTATGCTTATTAAAGTTAACATATTTAAAAAAAAAGATCATTTTTGATAATAAATTAATTTGCATTCTGATGATGCTAGTCTCTTAGTGAAACATATCAATGTGATTTTCCAACTTCAGATCAGATTTCATGCCAAACTTTACACACACACACACACACATACATACATACATATATATATATATATATATATAAGTAAAGTTGTCGAGGTGGCCTAAAGTTGGTATCAGCCAATCAGCGAGGGAGTCGATCCCCTTTTTTTTTTGTGTCTGAGGTGAAGTGCCACACCTACCCTCAGAGCCCTGTGTTACTCATATATATATATATATATATATTTATATATATTTCCAGCTTCAGATCAGATTTCATTCCATTTACACACACACACATATATATATAAGTAAAGTAAAGTTGTCGGGGTGGCCTAAAATTGGTATCAGCCAATCAGCGAGGGAGTCGATCCCCTTTTTAACTAGCACTAGACCAAGGAGACTGTTTTTGCATCTGAGGTGGAGTGCCACGCCTACCATCAGCTCCTTACTTTACTGCACAGATACAGCACTCATACGCTGAGTTGGTGCTGGCCAGTATCGAACTAGGAACCTTGTGGTTCTACCGACTGAGCTAATGAAATACAAGTCAAAACTAATAAAAAAATCAATGACTGACAAATTTTCATCTAATAAGTTAAAATAAATAAGATATATGGACAAGAGTAAAAATCAAGTACAGTCATTTATTAATAACTGTGGACAAACGTTCATCTCAAGGAAAGTGTAAATACTTCAAATAAGCAAAGACTCTTCAATGTTTTTAAAGAACTTAATTCTTTTTTCTTTTTTTTTACCAAAAAGCACACCTGTTGATTTTTGGAGAGTTTCTGCTTCCAATTTGTTTCTAACTTTCATATTAACAACAGAATGAATAAGAAATGGTGAAGAAAATCAAAGAGACAAGTCAATCACAATAAAGATGTCAAATTACACTTTTCTCTCTTTGTTTTCTTTTAGTTTTCACCCTAAATTGGAGTGTGGATTATCCAAAGACATAATCGAAAAGGCATTCCAACAACTGAAGGAAGCCCAAGTTCCCCAATCAACTCATCAATATGCCTAATAAAGTATGTTTCTACATCAGACAGAAAATGTTGTTATGAAAGCCATCTCCTATAATTTTGAATTATCTGAAAAGTGGGTATACTTTCACAAAAACTGACGCACTAGAAAAGAAATTAAACTAATTTCTTCTGCTTATTCATCAAATTACCATTTCAGGATTTGACAGATGGTATAATTCTTTCACTAAAAAAATGAAAAAAAAAAATCAATAGAGGAAATCAAAATGAGAGAAGGGAGAGCAAGTAAGGAGGAAAAGGAGGAAACATGTAGAGAAAAAGAGCAAGAAAAGGGAAAAGGAGAATGTGTAGAGAAGAAAAGAGCAATAGAAAAGAAAAGGAGAGCATGGATAGAGGAAGAAGAGCAAGGATAGAGGAAAAGAAGAGCAAGGATAGAAGGAGAGCAAGGATAGGGAGAGCAAGGGGAGCAAGGATAGGGGAAAGGGAGAGCAAGGATAGGGAAAAGGAGAGCAAGGATAGAAGAAAGGAGAGCAAGGAGGGGAAAAGGAGAGCAAGGAAGGAAAAGGAAGCAAGGAAAAGGAGAAAAGGATAGGAGAAAAGGAGAGGAAGGGAAAAAAACAAGAAAGGAAGAAAAGCAGAGCAATCAGGAAAATAAGTAAGGAGGAAAAGGGGAATAAAAATAAGGAAAAGAGGGAAAGAATAAAGCAAAATGACAGACAGAATAGAGGAAAAGGAGAGCGAGGATAGTGGAAAAGGAAAGCGAGGATAGAGGAAAGAAGGAAAAATGAATAAAATCATTGAGTCAATGTGAAAGTGAAAAGTAGAAAGAGAAGTAAGGCTGAAATTAACAAAAATTTTAAAAGAATATGACAATGAAAAGAGAAAAAAACAAAAATGAAGAGTAAGAATGAAATAAATTGAATTGCAAAGGGAAGAAAAAAGTTTTTAAAATTATAAAGATTTATGGCAAAAAAGGCACAAAATTAAATTAATATAATTGGATGTAACATATTAAAGCCAATAACAGTTAAGCATTTCCATGCTAATACAGTTTAAACATGAAGAGAGACAACTGAGATTTTATTTTTCAAAGTATTTTTTGTACATAAAAGTTTTGGATAGTTTATATCTCTGCACACTTGTTCAATGTTAAATTTTACTTGTATGTAATTAATCATCACACCATAGTTTTTTGTAAAAGAGGCAATTTAGATTAAAAAAGAAAAAAATGCCACTTGATAATGTAATAGTTTAATTTGAGAATAATACAAACATTCAATCTATCATATATATATATATATATATATATATATATATATATATATATATATAGAGAGAGAGAGAGAGAGAGAGAGAGAGAGAGAGAGAGAGGGGGGGGGAGAGAGGGAGAGAGAGGGAGAGAGATACATAGACATACAAAGTGTGTCAAAAAAGTATTGAGATTTTTTGTACTTTTTGACACCCTTGTAATCTGAATAAAAAATCCAATGAATGGGATGTTATTTTTTTCAGAATACAAGTTGTGTCAAAAAGTAGAATATATATATATATATATCATATGGGTGCAATATTTATAAATAACCATTACTCTATCAGTAACCAAGTGCTGTTGACTCCATGTCCATGCTATCCTAACATTGATGTACATGCTCTATGATATTGAGCACTATTTACTTATTAATATAACACTTTATATTATATATATATATATATATATATATATATATATAGTGTGTGTGTGTGTGTATGTATATATATATATATATATATATATTTGGAGAAAAGTAGACAAACACGGGATGTTATGGAAACTGGATGTTTATTGTCAATAAACATCCAGTTTCCATAACATCCTGTGTTTGTCTACTTTTCTCCACATATTGTCGGATTAACCTCCTCATATTTCTCCCATATATATATATATATATATATATATATATATATATATATATATATATGTGTGTGTGTGTGTATGTATGTACATGTATACACATGCACACCCATTCATATATATATATATATAATATATATATGGGAAATAAACCTGACAGTATGTAGAATTAAAAAACCCAAAGTATTCCAAAAGATGAACTTCACATTAAAAATAAATAAATATATATATATATATATATATATATATATCCCATTAGTCTTTTTCTCAGTCCATTAAGGCCCATTACTCCTTATGTCTAACAAGTTGCCCTCCTATTTACTCTAGAGAGAAGAAGAGATGGATTCATGCCTTTCCCAAAGGCATTAGTGGGATATTAAACATAGACGGATTCCATTTCCCTCAATAATATTATTTATGAAAAAAATATTGATGTACACAAACACACAGACAATTTCCTGAGGTTTATGTGAGGAATTTGATTTATTTGCATGTTGTTATTTTTTTCCTTGGAACTTTCCATTTTTCACTACACAGCCATCATTTTTTTCTGTCTTATTTTTTTAATGTTTAAAGTAATAACCATGCTAGTCATTAACAACATGTTTTTTGAGACACCCTGTATCATGTATACAGATTATCAGCTTGTATCTTTGTTTTTACCTGAAATTAACAGCTTACCTAAAAAAAATTCACTACCATAACCAGCTGTTCAAGCTAACATCCATACTCTGCATTCTTTTGAATACCAGAACATTAAAAAAAAAAAAGTATAATACTTCAAATTAGGAATAATACAAGGGTAATTTTAATTGAAGGTAATTATTGGGTAACAATTCTCTTCAATTAAAAAAAGGCATGGGCAAAAAATATTTATACAGATTTTTCTAATAAAAAAAAGAACAAAAAAAAACGTAAAAGCTAATTTTTGAGAAATATTACCAGAGGTGTGTGTGTGGGGGGTTAAAAATTTAATGTTAGTGGGTTTGTATCATAAGTAAGTAAAATCATCGAATTTATTAACTCTTAACATCCTATACCACCTCATTCCACCCGGCCAGAAGTCACATTTGTTTTCTTAATCTACCCCAAACGATAGCCTTTGTTTAAATGTAATATGAAATATTTAGAAGTCTTTGATTTAAGGAAAATAACAGGTAAGTTTAAAGGAAAAAAGCCATTTTTAGTCATTTTTTGATAAATCTTGATAGGAACAGGTCTCTAGACTTAGAAAATTCTCAACAGGATGTTAAGAGTTAAAGAAGTATAAAGAAACAAAAAAACAATTTAATGGCAACTTAGTTCTGTCCTCCTTAAATAAGATGTTGTGTGTATCTATTAATCATTGATTAAATAATTATTTCAAATATTTTACATATAAATCGTAAGTATCTATGTATTTGCAAACTCTGTGGGGATTAAAATGAAATTCAAATTAAAAAAATTAAAAAACTCACACGAGATTTCACCGAAAGAGCCCTTCGAGAATGCACAGGAAAAAGGACCCACTTCTGACTCCCAAGATAATCCCTCAACCATTCTGACTTATGCCTTAAATCGGACAAGACTCAAATACTGGCCAGGGAGAGATTTCCTTGCAACATGGTGGTTATGACCCGCAAATAAAGCCTGAATCATAAAACTACTTTTGGTCTTTGTCACTTCCTTCTTTCTTTGAATTCCTTTTCAACGTGACCACCAAATAAGATGGGGTTAAAAGCTAACTAAGAACACGAACCAAGAATAACCAGATACCTTTTTATCCTAAAATATTAAACCTCTTGCCACCCCATTAATCTATTAATAACATGAGCTGGTTTGAGGGTGAATCTAACTCAGCTAGACTTTAATAGAGACATCATAATAAATAAGATGCTGATTAGGATTAAATAATGATTATTGATTAATCCTTGAGAATATAACATAAATAAGTAAAGGAATTGTGACATTGGTGGTGAAATAGTTTTGGCTACAGGCAGAAAGATAATCTCCATTATAATAAGATTAGTTAACAATTAAACCCAGAATTGCTTCATCTCAAAAGCACAGATTTTCACAATATTCTGTCTAATGTCACAGTGACTAAATATTCATTTTTTTTCTTTCATATAAAATTAAAATAAATACCTAATTTATTTTTTCTTTCTTTTTAAACACAAAAGACAAAAATAAAAATGAATAAAAAAAAAAATAATGAAAAAACATTTGAAGCCAAGAGTTAGAGAATGGTCATTAGAAAAAGAAAAAGTACATATTTATTTTGTTTAGGAAAAATATTAAATATCAAGTCACCCTGACATTACATGTAACATCAGATGGTGTATTTTAAAAATCTCTTCTTTTGAGATGAATCAATTTTGAGTTCAATGGGTTGGGTTGGGTTGGGTTTGGTTGGTTGTATTTTACAGCAAGACCCTCAGCCATCATCTTCTAGCACATATATGATAAAAAAGGGTTTGGGGTTTGCCATTAGAGCAATTTTGTTTAGTATAAATGTTAAATATTAAGTCACCCTGACATAACATCAGATGGTGTATTTTAAAAATCTGTTCTTATGAGATGAATCAATTTTGAGTTCAACGGATTGGGTTGGTTGGTTGGTTTTTATGCCATGTTAACCCTTTTTGGGTTATTTTATGCCAAAAACCTTTTGTTTTATTCATTCTTAATGGGTACTTAATTCTTTTTTAAATACATTTTTTTTAAACTCATTTTTTCAATTTAACCCATAGATGAGACCCTAACAGGTATCACCACTCCAGGTAAGAGCGGACCTTGGAGTTATAGTGATGAAGAGGGACTCCACATTCTCCAGAGCTCCAGAACTGGAACTTCATTAGATAGAGTTTAACGCCATACCCAGGACACTAAAACCCTCAGCCATCATCTCCTATCACATATATAACAAAAAGGGTTGGGGCTTGCAAAAGAGCAATTTTGTTTAGAAGAAATATTAAATATCAAGTCACCATTACATATAATGTCAGATGGTGTATTGTAAAAATCTGTTCTTTTGAGATGAATCAATTTTGATTTCAACGGATGGGGATGGACACAAAAAGCAATTAACTCTTGTTCATAGTTATCAACATTTAATTCATTCAGAACCCAGAAAATATATTATTAACAACCGCATGAATGAACTATATGTTCTTGTAAGCTTTCCTGGCCAGTAAAGACAATTGTAGAATTAACATATAATACTCATCTTCACAAGAAGGTTTCAACTAGCATCCAGCTGACCTGGCTGTAACCAAATACAGACCCTGTACTAACTCCTATAACATAGTCCTGTGTTGGGTATATATTGATCAAAGAATCAACACTAAGCCCAGCAGCCAAGAACTCAGAGAATAAGCTTCCCCAAGGTGCATAATGAAATATACCAGATTGCTATATAAAACACCCACTCACTCAGAACAGGTTCAACTTGAATGTTATTAATTATTGTGGTTATATTTTTTTTGTCCTCTTCTCTTTTTTCTTTCTCCTCCTTTCTTTTTTCTTTATGTTATGAATGAAATGGGCGAATAACTGTAATTTCTTGTTTTTGGAATATCTGTTGAGAACGAATGTTTGAACCCCTATGCATGTATATGTATCCAATATTGTCTGGTTATCTTTCGGTGAATATTGCAACAAAGTAGCTATGTTGAATTCAAAATAAAAACGGTCACATAGCTTTTATTTTCTTTTTTTTTTCTCTAATTTTTTATTTATTTTTTTCAGTTGTAAAATAAAATAAAATGTATTAATTTAATTAGATGGACCAGTAAATAAGTAAATAAAAGATTATCTTTAATTATATATTAGGAGTATTGAAGGAAAATTTAAGAAAAATGTTTTATGAGTATTTTTAAAAAATTTCAAATAGATTAAATATTATATATTAATTATATATTAAAATATTATTAATTAGTATATTAATTAATATATTAATTATTAGCTGAGTACTGATCTGTGTGTTCAACTAAATCCTACAAAAATGATGAAAATAATAATATAAGGAATAGTTACATGAAGAGAAACAAAAAGAGATTTTCTTTGACATTTTTTATTGTGTCAACTTTTATATATTGGACCTAAAAATTGATTCATCTGAAAAGGACAGTTTGTTTTTAAATATACCAACTGACATCACTTATGTTACAGTGACTTAATCACTCTGTATTCTTACATGAAGAGAGACAAAAGGAAATATGCTCACAAAATCCAGTAGAGCTGTCTAGAAGAAACTTTAATTGACTTTCATTGCATGCATAATAAAGCAATGATCGTCTGTTGTTTACAGATTTGATCTCTGGTGATCGTTAAATACATACACAGATATATGTATTTAGCAGTTAAAAAAACGCTCCTTAATGGCAGCTGTCAACGGCCAAGAGGTTAAAGAACTGGGCTGATGAAAAGTCAGTAGGATTTTGCTCCTGGTCAGAAGCAGTTGCTGTGTCTATCTACACTGATGAGACGTGAAACATTGAATATATATATATATATATATATATATATATATTATATTTAAGCATACAGGTATGCTAATATATATATATGAACCCCTCCACCATCAGCAGTATGTGAGACACAATGTCAATTTCTTAATTGGAGTTTAACAGGTTTGAATTCAGAGTTTTCCTTCTCCTGGTTACCTAGCTATGGTTAAAGAGCCCAGTTTAGCATACTATTTACCCATAATTGGAGGGATAATAGTTGGATGCACAGGTATTAGCAGTATGTGAAATGCAAACAGCCTCATCCAGGATTTGAACTTGGGTCAACGAGTCCATTTCCTATGACTCTAACCATGACACCACGCACCTCCTTATATATATTTCTTTTAAACATGTTTCATTAAACTCAATGGATTATTCTTGCCAGACGAGTTTTTGTTTGATCTTTTGCTGAGCAGGGTATCTAAAAGCCAAGGTCTATTCAAAGGGTTAATTCAAAACCCATTTATTGGAGTCAGCCAGTCAGTCAGTATACTATTGGTTTGAACAACAGCAACTGGCTAAGCACAACTGAACCAGCCAGTCAGTCAGAATACTGTTGGTTTGAATAACAGCAACTGGTTAAGCACAACTGAACCAGCCAGTCAGTCAGAATACTGTTGGTTTGAATAACAGCAACTGGTTAAGCACAACTGAACCAGCCCGTCAGTCAGTGTTTTGAATAACAGCAACAGGCTAAGCACAACTGAACCAGCCAGTCAGTCAGTATACTGTTGGTTTGAACAACAGCAACTGGCTAAGCACAACTGAACCAGCCAGTCAGTCAGTATACTGTTGGTTTGAACAACAGCAACTGGCTAAGCACAACTAGTGCCCAAGACAGTTGGTATTTATGGAAATCAAGAATAGTCCATTCATGTATTTGGGTGATTCCATTCCTTGAGTCCTGATTGGCTGCTTGGTTTCTATGATGTTATGAGGCTTCATAAATACCCTTTTGTTTGATCTTTTCTAACTGTCTGGCCATCTTTTTAATATCCAGGTGGAATTTGTGTAGGAAACCACCAAAGGTTTTGTTCATGAGTGCATTCTGCTTGTCTTTGTTCCATAATCATTATTTTAAAAACATTCCATACCTGATGATGGCACAAAGTCATGCAGAAAGTGCTCATGAAAAACCTTTGGTGGATTCCTACACCAATTCCACCTGGATATTAAAAAGATGGCCAAACAGAAAGGATCAAACAAAAACTGGTCCGTTGAGTTTAATGAAATATGTTTAAAAGAAAAAAATGCTGCCAAAATATACTTATATATATGTGTGTGTGTGTGTGTGTGTGTGATGTTTATTAAATAATTTTCTTATTACTGGGTGGGATAAAGAGGCAAGTGTTTGAAGAATTATGATTAATACATTGTTTATAAAGCAATGCCGGATATAGAATTATTTTGATGATAATTAGCCTAAGTTCACTCTAACCATTACACCACACGCCTCCTCTTAGATATGCTTATAGTGCAGTGAAAAATCCTCTGGATTCTCTCTTTTCTCAAGACTAAAACATAATCTGCATTCTTGACAACTCTCTGAAAATGTAAAATACACAAATAATCTTGTTAACCCTAGAATCTGAAACTGCTCCCCCAAATATTTCAAAACAAAAATCATGTAGAATAGAGTTGATGTATTTTCTGAATTTTTTAGATGAGGCTTGATTTGGATTATTTGGATTATTCGGACTATTGTCCTAATTTTTATGAAGGCACCCAAGTTCAAAGAGAAGGTTCCTGAGTCTGCCAATAAATACCTAAAGAAGGCCGGAGGGCACATCGTCAGAAATGTTGTGTAGATAACAATAATGATGAGGACAATAGTTCGAATAATCGAAATAATATAGAGTTTATATAAATCAGTTAAATGTTTCACATTTCTAGCATTTATTGTTTCATAACTACTCTCATATTTACACATAATCAGACATTTTATTATTTACTATTACTTAATAAGGAGCTGATGGTAGGTGTGGCGTTCCACCTCAGACGCTAAAAAATAATCTCCTTGGTCTAGAGCTAGTGAAAAGGGGATAGACTCCCTCGCTGCATGGCCGATACTGACATTAGGCCGCCCCGACGACTTTTTTTTTATTACTTAATTTATTTTAATTAATTCATTTAATTTATCAATTTTATTTTATTATTATTCAATTATTTATTAATTAATTTGATTTATATTAGTTAATTTTATTTATTCTAATTAATTAATTAATTTAATTAATTTTATTTATTCTAATTAATTAATTAATTTAATTAATTTTATTTATTTTAATTAATTAATTAATTAAATTAATTTTATTTATTTTAATTAATTAAATTAATTTTATTTAATATTATTTACACAGATTTATATTGATTATTTAATGTGGGCATTTGTTGTATTGCCATTGTTAGCAATCTGAAACATAGAATTTATTTTCTCTTCTATGATAACATTTTAAAGCCAATTCATTCTTCAAGCTTCAAAATTAAATTTCAATTTAGCAAATCCAAAACAAAGACAGACATCAGCATTACACTTGTATTTCATACCAAAAGAGTGTACTTTAAGTAATGCCTAAACCAGGAGTGTGGAAACTGCAGCCTTAAGTATATAGGTGGCCTTCTAAACCAACAAATATGGCTGATTAAAAATGCTCACAGAAAGTTCATTATTAATAACCACTTGAATAATTTAGTGTTTTCACAAGAGTGTGCTCTAAGCAATGCCTAAACTAGGAGTGGAGAAATGTGGCCTTCTAAACCAGCAAATATTGCTGGTTAAAAATGCTCACAGAAAGTTCATTATTAATATAAATTTGCAAATTCAAAACATTGTACTATAACATGTAGCAATGCCTAAACTAGGAGTGTGAAAACTGCAGCCTTATGTCCATATGTGTCTTTTTAAATCATCAATTAAAAATGCTCACAGAAAGTTCATTATTAATAATCTGGAATAATTTAAAGTTTTCACCAGAGTGTGCTATAAGACTGGAGTAGGGAAAATGTGGCCTTCTAAACCAGCAAATATTTCCGCTTAAAAATGCTCACAGAAAGTTCATTATATTTATAATTTGCAAATTTAAAACATGAGTGTGCTATAACATGTAGCAATGCCTAAACTAGGAGTGTGGAAACTCTGGCCTTCTAAACCATTAACTATGGCAGGTTAAAAATGCTCACAAAATGTTCATTATTAATAACCACTTGAATAATTTAGTTTGAATGAATATGTTCTTGTAAGTTTTCCTGGCCATCAGAATGATTTTATTCTAAAGAAAAGGAAAAAAAGGACATGCTACATAGAAGAAATATAACAAGAAAGATAAAGAGAGTAGGGAAAAATAGAGAGAGAGTGTGAATGTTTAGAAGTGATAATGCTAATCTGTTTCAATCGAACATAATGAAAAGATGAAAAGAAAAAAAAAAAAAAAAAAAAAGAGTGAAATCAAGATTATTATACTTTTTACATATTGAAGTATTTGGCAATAGCTCTTATGTAAACATATCAAACATTGTAATAATTAAATATCATACTGTGGTATATCAACAGGTCCTGCTAGTTAATTATAATAATTGTTAATATGACACACACACATTATTATATATATATATATATATATATATATGCTTAATTGAAGTCGTACCAAATTTTAAAAGTTAATTAATTAATAATTAATTAGGCAGGCATACCTATTTAAATGTAAGGCTAAACAAATCGAGAAAAATCAATCTCTGTATGTACATCAATCAATCTCTGTATGTACATTTCGGCTAAAAAAAGCCATATCAAAAACACATTGCTTGTGTATTTACTTCTCATAGGCAGACAGACAGAGAGCTAACCACACTGATGAACATATTTTAACAAATACTATATATACGACAGATTTTCCTAGTAAACATATAATTGGTCAATTTAACTTTTATAGTAATAATTACCATTTGTTGTAGATTCTTGATAAGAAACAAATATTGATAAATAACAAGGGGAAAGATAGAGAGGGGGTGAGCATGTAGAAGTGATAACACTAATCTATTTCAATCGAACATAATGAAAAGAAATAAAAACAGAGTGAGAAAGAGTTAAATTAAGATTATTATACTTTTTAAATATTGAAACATATTGAAGTATTTGCAATAGCTCTTAAGTAAACATATTAAACATAATAATTAAAATATAATTGGTCAATTTAACTTTTATATTAACATTTACTATTTGTTGTCCGCCCTGTCGGCTGGGGCATTAGAATGCACCGACTGCACCTCTGCAGAGGGGTAAGGCTCCCCCAATGGGGCCACCTGTTGGCCGTGGGTGGCGACCCGTGATGCTTAAGGATAGAGCCCAGGTGGATGAGCAGTTCATGACATGCAATACTCCACTTTGGCCCTATCTTGGGCTAGACGGGCAGTCGGAGAGGCCCGCTTCGATCAATCGGCTGGTCACGTCAAGCCCTAGCACCTATATGATTTTCCCAACCCTATTGCCCTTATGACAAGCCCCAACCACTTTTTATCATATGGGTGCTAGAAGGCGGTGGCTGCGGGTCTACATGTCCTGGGAATGACGTTAAACTCTATCTGATGGTGAGGTTCCAGTTTTGGAGGTTTGGGGAATATGGAGCACCCCTTCATCACCATTGCTCCCTGGTCCACTCTGACCCGGAGTGGTAGTAGCTGTTAGGGTCCCATATATGGGTTAAATAGAAAAATGTATTTATAAAAAATTGTATTATCCATTAAGAATTGATTTATTTCAAAACTTTATCGGCATTAAATGACCCACTGAGGTTGATATGCCGTAAAACAAAACAAAACTATTTGTTGTAGATTCTTGATTAGAAACAAATATTGAGAAATAACAACCTGCAATCCAATTTTTTTTTTTTTTTACATTTTACCAGGAATAGATGGGTACTTCAACTAGTACGCTGTATATGTATATTTAATAGAAATGAATATCGGCCATTTTTTTTTATCATTTATTTTTCAGACAACTTATCAGTCCTTCTCGGACTCTGTAGTAAAAATTGTCCCCTAGCTGGAGCCACTGTCTCTGTCGGGGCTGGCCATATAGCAAAAGTTTTGTGAATAAATATCTACCTAATTGGTTTTTCTGTTTGTTATTCTGGACATAGAGCATCAAAAATTCCTGGGTTTTGAAAACTGATTAGCAGACGATTAGAATAACAATATTGACCAATCAAAAAGCAACAGATTTGAAGAAAGAAGATAATAAAAAAAAAATGCAGGAAAAAAAAAATATATAGATAATAATAAAACATATAGATAGTTGATCAACAGATGGTCAGAGTATTAGAGAGTCTCTGAAAAAGTCCAGGAATTCTGAGAGACAAACAGAACACAAGATAAAGTAAAAGAGAAAGAGAATTATCAAAAGCAGAAAAGAATCAGTACATGACAGTCAGACTAGTTGTTATTGAAGCTTTAAAAAAATAATGGACAGACAACTTGAACAAGAGACAGATAAGCATATCAACAAAAAAGATAACCCAAGATAGACTAATAGATAATGGGAAAATCAAAAAGCAGGTGTCACAAGGGAAAAATAGCAGGTATACAATATAGAGTATTGCCCATAAGTAAGTATAACCCGAACATTTTTTGTTATAAAAAGTTAATTACCTTCTAAACCAAAAGGTACCTTGATTTTATTATTTCTAGCAAACACCAAAACAGATATTATTAGGTATTATTTATTATCTAATTCTACAGCACTGAAAAGCTGTTTCCAAAAAATATGAATATGTACTAGTCTATTTTTTTTAGGATGGTATTCAACTTTTCTTTTTTTTAATGGTATTCAACTTTTCTTTTTTTTAATGGTATTCAACTTTTCTTTTTTTTAATGGTATTCAACTTTTCTTTTAAATGGTATTAGATTTTCTTTTTTTAAAAATGGTATTCAATTTAAAAAGAACAAAAACAAATCAAACTAAAACAAAAAGAATAATCTAATATTTACATATATATCATTTAAAGTATATATATTTGCATATCATCATCATGTCGTGCCGTCAGCGCGGATATCGATGACAATCTCTCTCCATCCCTCCCTATTGCTCATCATTCTCGGGAGGTCCTTTATGCAGCATCCCATATCCGCACAGAGCTGATCAATGTACATCTTTGCTGGTCGGCCCACACTGGCATGTCCATATGCTGGCTTTCACAGGAGGACATTGCTTATGAGTTCATCCTTGCTTCTCTAGCAATGTCCCGCATGACTTGTCCATCTTACTCGGATGGTTTGGGTGATATGTGGCAGGTGGCTGTTCAGCTGTTTTCTCGTAGGGTGTTGTTTCCACGTCTTGTTCAGGATCACCCGCAGCATTCTTGTGCAACTCCCATCTAGTTTATTCTCTAGTCGCTTTGTTAGGGTCCAGGTGGTGCAGCCATACAGCAGCACTGATACGACAACGGCCTGGAAGAACTATCTCTTTAACTTGTCAGTGAAAGTGGATTTCCATATGATCGTTAATTTATTTATTGCGGCCCATGCTTTTCCTATATGTGCGTTACATAAATCATTATCTTATTATAATGGAGATTGTGTGTTTGTCTGTCTGTAACCGAAACTATATCACTACTCAAGTCATAATTCCCTTAGTTATTTACATCATATTCTCCATGATTTTATTTTTATTTAAACCTCAATTATTAATAAAATTGTTTTCATTACTTACACTGTTGACCATATCTACATACTAATAACATGCAATTGTATTTATATATACAACAAAATAGAGGTTTACAGTATGAATGGGAAGGCTAATTTGCATATTGATCTTAAAAAAATTGATTTTAATAAATATATGCTTAGTATTATTGATTTCTAATTTTTTGGTTTTATCTTATTGAATATGAGCAAAAATCTCTTCAATAAATCTTAAAAGAAATCCCTTAACAAGAAGAAATAACTGTAATATTATTCTTTACTTCCTATTTTAACTAAACAGTTAAATTAAGAAAATGTAACAATGAAAGACGGGAGTAACGGAAAATGATGGAAGAGTTAGTTTCAAAGTTGTTCTATTTTTCAATCATACCCCCTCTGTTCAAAATCTTTTTATCTACATTCTTATTCAGTTTCATTAGCCTTTCTAATTTAATATGATATTTTATTATAAAATTTAACTAAAATACTTGCACCCGGAGGGTGCATATATTTGCTAGTAAATATAAAGAAAAATTAAAAAATATAAGAAAATATAAATCCTTATATTTATATATAAATAATTAGTAATATCATTTAATATTTACATATTTCAATATTAAGAAATTTGAAAAAACAAGTGTTCCAAAAATAAGATGAATTTATTTATTGATGCTTAAACGTTTCGGTTTCTTTAAACCTTCATCAGGATGTATTAAGGGGTGAAGAAATTGATGGATGTTTTATAGATGACAGGAGATAAAAAAATCTTTATAGAATTTTTTTTTTTTGTGTGTCATCTATAAAACATCCTGTCATCTATAAAACATCCATCAATTTCTTCACCCCATAATACATCCTGATAAAGGCTTAAAGAAACCGAAACATTTAAGTGTCGATAAATAAATTCATCTTATTTTTGGAACACCTGTCTTTTCAAATTTCTTAATATTGTCGGATTTATTTCCATATTTACTCCCATATTTCAAAATGTACCTCAAATAAGAAACAATGGTATTAAATGTTCAGAAAACCAAATCAAACTGAAAACAAAAAAGAGAAAACAAATGATTTTTTTAAAGAGAGAAAATCAAGCAAATGTGAATAGAATAAATACTCTTCTCTATTAAGTGGATGAGTAAAAAGCTATAAAACTCCCGCATCTGCTCTAAATGAATAAAAACAATTGGTGGGCCAAGAGAGGGGGGGAGAGAGAAACAGTTAGGAAAAATCAGGGACATATAAGTAAATCATAGACACTTAATTGTAGCAATACAAAACACAAGATCGTGAAATACTAACTATAAATTGTAACAAGAATTACATAAAAATATCTGATATCCAAACTATGGTTGGTTGGTTGGATTTTACAGCATGTCAACCCTTTAGTTATTTCATGCTGAGGTGTTTTGTTTTATTCATTCTTTTAGGCTATTCAATTTTTTTTCTTCAAACACATTGTTTAAAATTCATTTTTAAAATCTATCTAACCCATAGATCGACCAAACTATTTATGCACATTTCATAATATTGAAGTCAGTCAGTCAGTCAGTCAGTCAGTCAACAATTGGTTTGAACAATGTGACTGGCCAAGCACAACTGAACCAGTGTCAAGACAACTGGTACTTATGGGAATTCAGAACAGTCCACTCATGCATTTGGGTGATTCCATTCCCTGAGTCCTGATTGGCTGCTTGGTAAATATGATCCTCTGAGGCTCCATAAATCCTGCCACTTTGCAGTGGTCTTTACAGCATACCAAAATCGTATTGGGTTATGACTGCTTGCTGTCTTGTCTTGCCAATTCGATGGTAATTGGACTTAGTATGATTATTCTACACATAAGATATACAATGAGCCTATCTGTTTAGACAGTCTAAAAGAGAAAAAAACTGGACTAAAATGCTATTTTGAATTTTTTAGATGAGGCTTGATAATTTGTATTGTTTGAATTTTTCGGACTGTTGTCCTCATCATTATTGCTATATACACAACATTTTGGCCAATGTAACCTCCGGCTAGTTCCACAAGGCTTAACATTAAAATTACCAGTTAATTCCGGGAGAGCACAAAGGATCGCAATAAGAGTTGGGCATGAGCTGGTCCAAGATCAAATAAAGAATGACCGCTGGAAGAAACATCAATTACGGTCTGAAATCTGATGCAAGCTTGTCTTATTCCTGGACTAAAATGATTCAGATCCTCTAGTATGTATGAGTTTGGTTTGAAAAGTTCATATAATGACGTCATATCTACTGTTGATTACTTATTTGACCAATGGGATCCAAGCACTGCAATACTGGTGGAAAAAGTGTGTGGACCATTCGGGGGACAATGTTGAAAAATAAACCTTATTAAGCACGTTCCATGAGACTGTGAACTTTTCAGCTGAATCTCATAAACTACTGAGAGTATTTTGTTTTGTTCAGAGTGACATGTGTCCAGTGAAGACATTAGAATCATGGTCAGTGTTCAACAAAATGTGCCAAAAATAAATCTCATTTAGTTTCATTAAATAATCGTATCTTGATCAGCCTATGAACTTTTCACAGACCCTCATAAATTGCAGAGTGTATTTTATTTTATTCAGTGTTCAATGAAGACATGTAAGAACTAGTCAGTGTTTAACATATCTCTTTAATTTCCACTGTAAATTGCTCCAAGATGTGCCAAGGATCTAAGCACTGCACAATAATGTGTGGACTGCTAGGGAACTATGTTGAAAAATAAAACCTCATTTGGTTCCATTCCCTGATGTATAAGTAGAGTGATACCCCCCTGTAGGTTGTCTGAATGGACTGGTCTGCCCTTCAAAGAATGGGCATAAATAAAGAGCCGAGGGGCGGCCATTGGAATCGGTCGACCGACGTTTGAATGACTGACAAAGTCTTACATACTTTATACCTTGGTCAGCCTATGGACTTTTCAGCTGACCCTCATATCTATCTATCTATCTATGATGGTGGGCTGAAATGTTCATATGATGTCATATCTGCTGATGATGACGTTTTTTACCAATCAGATCCAAGCATTGCGATACAGAAGGAAGGAGTGTGTGGAACATAAGGTGGACTATGTTGAAAAATAAAACTCATTTGGTTACATTCCATGTGAGTACCTTGATCAGCCTAAGAGCTTTTCAGTCAACCCTCATACAGGTGGTATACATTACCAATGATAGTTGAAAAGTTGACAATTTTTTTACACAAGCTTGAATAAAAAAAATTGTTTAATAATATTTAATGTAATGGTTATCATCATAGGAGATGAAATCAGCAGCTAAAGTTCAAATCATGGACGAAGCTTTCTGCACTTCCCTTTGCACTAATGCCCCTGAGAATGGCATGAATCTACCTGTTCTCCTTCTGACTATGGGTAAGTAGCAGAACAGATTGTTTTTGTTTTTTCAAGCCTTGGTGAGGAAACCAGTCTAGGAGAATGAAAACATTAAATTCAAACCCACTTATGAAATCCATTTAAAAAAATGACCTTTTGTTGCAACAATTAAGTTCAGGTCCTTTCAGATCCCTGAAGTTAAGCAATGATGAACCTGTTCAGTTCTGAAATGAGTGACTACTTATGAAAAGCAGGTACTGTGAGCTATCTGAGACCTGTGTGCCAGGTTAATCAAAGTTTAGTGAATAACAACTACGTCGTATGAGACGGTCGATTCGTGTTACTCTTCTTACAGTACTGTGAGCAACCTGAAGCCTGTGCGCCAAACTAAGAGAAGCTTAGTAAATAACAACTAAGTCCAGGTCCTGTCAGATCAATGAAGTTAAGCAATGATGAGCCAATACAGTTTTGAGATGGGTGATTTCTTATGAACAACAGGTGCTGTAAGCAACTCAAGGTGCATATGCCAGACTAAGTGAAGCTTATTAGATAACAAGAAATTCTAGATCCTGTCAGATCAATGAAGTTAAGCAATGGTGAGCCAATACAGTTTTGAGATGGGTGATTTCTTATGAACAACAGGTGCTGTAAGCAACTCAAGGTGCATATGCCAGACTAAGTGAAGCTTATTAGATAACAAGAAATTCTAGATCCTGTCAGATCAATGAAGTTAAGCAATGGTGAGCCAATACAGTTTTGAGATGGGTGATTTCTTATGAACAACAGGTGCTGTAAGCAACTCAAGGTGCATATGCCAGACTAAGTGCAGCTTATTAGATAACAAGAAATTCTACATCCTGTCAGATCACTGAAGTTAAGCAATGATGAACCCGTTCGGTTCTGAGATGGGTTATCACTTACGAAAAGCATGTAGTGTAAGTAATCTTAGTCCTGTGTACCATACTAAAATGAGCTTTGGAAATTACAATTCAATACAACAGCCACCAGGGGAAATCTGGAGAGTACATTAACTAGAATGTTATTACAAAAACAACCAAGATGAGGAAACTAGTCAGAATAAATGACCACACAATAATAAATTCACAGACAGAGAAAAATAAATGCTTAAACAATATAAACAACATAATAGACATTATAAGAAAGACTAAGTGATAAATAAATTATTAGAGAGAACTCGTTGTATGGACAGACAGACTGATAGACAGAAGTCTAGACACGTTGATTGACAAACAAATAAGAAGGTCAGCTCACCTGCAAGAGAATATCTATAATAAAAATAGGAAGGAAATAAATGGCTACATAACCAAAATATTCCTTGTCTGACCACCAATGCAGATTTATGCACAAGTCAGATAGTTGAAGGCTTTTTATGAACAGCAACAACAAAAGCCAAATAATTCCAGACAGTTTCTGATCCCATCCTACTCTTAGTTTAAGCTCCAGGACAAGAAAAGTGCTAAGAAAAATAAAACACTTTATTTCACTAACACACACACACACACAAACAAACAAAGCACTCACACAAATATATACATAGGTCTGTGTCTCTCTTTTTGTATACACATACAC
>CM042153.1:68505498-68533003 GCA_023376005.1 Doryteuthis pealeii
TAGAGTTGTGGGAAATGGACTCGTCGATCCGAGTTCAATTCCTGGACAAAGCTGTCTGCATCTCACATGGCGCTAATACCCCTGGAAAGGTATGAATCCTACTATCCTTTCAGCTATGGGTAAATAGCAGGGCAGATTGGACTCTTAACTATGGCTAGGTAACCAGTCTAGGAGAAGAAAAACTCTGAATTCAAACCTGTAAAACTCCACTTAAGAAATTGACCTTGTGTCGCATCCTACCCATGCGGAAGGGTTGGTAAATATATATATAGAAGGAGAATTGGATGCATACCTTTTCCAAGGTTATTAGCGCTATGTGAAATGAAAACAGCCTTGTCCAAGATCTGAACTTGGATCATTGTGTCCATTTACTATGACAATAACCGTTACATAGAGTGCCTCCTCATTCAAGATTGTAGGGATAAAGAAAATTATATGAAAACAAAAAATAAATTCTAATATAAAATTCATTATATAAATTATAGTGTAATTTAACAGGATATAACACAAGATCAATTCTTTGTATTTTAACAGATTTAAATTCAGAGATTTCCTTCTCCTATACTGGTTGCCATACCAAGGTTAAAGTGCCCAGACTGCTCTACTATTTGCCCATAGTTCTGAGAGGGGAAAATGAATCATTTCATACCCTTCCCAAGGGTATTAGTGCTAGTAATGCCACAGTCTTGTCCAGAATTTGAACTGTTTGCTGTGTCCATATTCTCGGATAATAACCATTACACTATAAACATCTCTTGAGATTCTTATAGAATGAAAATGGTCTAACATTGAATAGTAAAAATCATTCCCAATGCATTTTTATAGTAAAAATCATTTCCAATGCATTTTTATAGTAAAAGTCATTTCCAACACATTTTTATAGTGAAAGTCATTTCCAACGCATTTTTATAGAAAAAGTCAATTCCAATGCATTTTTATAGTAAAAATCATTTCCAATGCATTTTATAGTAAAAGTCAAATGCAATGCATTTTTATAGTAAAAGTCAATTCCAATGCATTTTTATAGTAAAAATCATTTCCAATGCATTTTTATAGTAAAAGTCAATTCCAATGCATTTTTATAGTAAAAATTTATATTTTACTGATTAAGATCTTTGTACATATTGATTTGAATCATCAATGGTTTTCAGTGACCTTGGTCTTAATTGTAAAGTCTTTGGTTGCCAGGAGAAAGATGGGAATCCTTAAGGGAAGCCAAGAGACTGGAGCAATGGTGTTTTACAATCTGTCACCTACAATAAAAATGTCTGGCATGCTTTGAAGGATTTCTGAACCTTGTATAGGGAATGTAGTGGGAGATTTGACTCTTCAGAAAGAAGCTGTAAAATTGGCCAGAGTAGGTCGACGTAGGTTTTGGCTGGCCAACCCTCACTGGTATGCAATGGAAATGCAATAAAAGGTAATGAAGGGGTACTCCATACTCCAAAGAGCTTCAGAATTGAAACATCACCACTAGATGCGGTGTAACATTATACCAAGGACATTGACCCTCAGCAAGCGGCTTCTAGCACATATTTTTTTAATTAGGAGGGTGCAATAAGTGCAATAAAGGTGTGACAATAGGTGCTAGGGTTGACGTGTACTAAGGAAATGGGAATTGAGGTTAATAGATACATAGATAAATAGATATAAACATAGAAAGAAAGAAAGAAAAATAGATAGAGAGATGTATAGATATGAACATAGAAAGAAAGAAAAATAGATAGAGAGATATATAGATATGAACATAATGCAATAGATAGATAGGTAGGTAGGTAGGTAGATATATATATATATATATATATATATATATATATATAGATAGATAGATAGATAGATAGATAGATATGAACAGACTTTGATCGATCGATCGATCGATAGATAAGAACATGATAGATGTATAGATAGATATGAATAGTTTTAGATAGATAGATATTAATACAGATACTGCATGCATTGTTTATTATTTGTTTTGCTGTAAAATATTATGTAGCTTTTCAAACTGAACTTTATAGCATTTACATATCACTAATAAACTTATCTTAATTAGCAGGACAATAATAATAATAATAATAATAATGGATCACCTCATCCCAGCAAGGAGACCAGACTTAGTGTTGATTAACAAAAAAGAAACAACTTGTCAACTGGTGGATTTTGCAGTTCCAGCAGATCACAGGGTGAAGATGAAGGAAAAACGAAAAGATGGACAAATACCTGGACCTTGCCAGAGAACTGAAAAAGATATGGAATATGAAAGTCAAAGTGATACCAATTGTAATTGGTGCACTTGGAACGGTCCCAAAAAGCTTGGGAAAAAAACTGGAAAATCTGGAAATCAGAGGAAGAATCAAGACCATCCAGAATACTGTATTGCTGCAATCTGCCAGAATACTCAGAAAAGTCCTGGAAACCTGAGGAGACTTGTTGTCACTCAGACTCCAGTGAAATACCATCAGCTAATGCTGATGTGAAAAACTTAATAATAATAATAACTAGCAGGACCTGTGGATATACTGGAGTATTATAAATTAATTATTATAATGTTTGACATGTTTACTTAAGAGCTATTGTAAAATAGTTCAATTATAATAATGCCCCACTTGGAGATGGGTTCATATCTTTCCCAAGGACATTAGCAATAAATTAAATGCGAACAGCCTCATCCAGAAATTGAATTTGGCTCACTGAGTTCATTTCCTCTGACAATAACCATTACAGAATCTGTGCCTCCTAATTGAGAATCAGAGTTTGGAAAAAATTTAATTTGCATCCTATTCTATAGGAGCTTGCCTTGTTGTGTAGCATATTGTATACCATGAGGTGTGTCCCAAATTTTCTACCATTTTTAAGAAGAAAAGAAAAATGATTTTTCTACATTGTATTGAGTCTCTAAAAGAGAGCACTGGGAACTTGTGCACACAACTTATTTAATCTAATAAATGAATTGTGAGCAGTTCGTTACTTTTTCATAAAAGTTTGATATGTACACATATTCCTCTATTTAATTCCAAAGATATCTCAAAGGTGAACTTAGGCTAATTATCATCAAAATAATTCTATATCCGGCATTGCTTTGTAAACAATGTATTAATCATAATTCTTCAAACACTTGCCTCTCTATTCCACCCAGTAATAAGAAAATTATTTAATAAACATCACACACACACACACAAATACATATGATATATATATATATATTATATATATATATATATATATATATATATATATATTAGGTGATGCAGGGCGTAATGGTTAGAGTCATAGGAAATGGACTTGTTGACCCAAGTTCAAATCCTGCACAAGGCTTTTTGCATTTCACATAATGCTTATACATTTGGGAATGGTATAAATCCAACTATTCTCCTTTCACGTATGGGTAAATAGTAGGCCAGACTGTCCTTTTTGACCGTGGCTAGGAAATCAGTTTAGGAGAAAGAAAACTTTAAATTCAAACATGTTAAACTCCACTAAAGAAATTGACCATGTATACCTTTCCCAAGGGTATTAGCATTATGTGAAATTCAAACAGCCTCATCCAGTATTTGAACTCAGATCACAGAGTCCATTTCTTTCGATGAAAACTTTATACCACATGTTTCCACTGATACTGAGAACACGTTACTTATTAATATACCAAACTATATTATAAATATATATATATATATATATATATCTTATTATAATGGAGATTGTGGGTTTATCTGTCTGTAACCGAAACTATATTACTATACAAGTCACAATTCCTTTAGTTATTTACATCATATTCTCCATGATTTTATTTTTATTTAAACCTCAATTATTAATATAATTGTTTCACATTACTTACACTGTGGACCATATCTACATACTAATAACATGCAATTGTATCTATATATACAACAAAATAGAAGCTTACAGTATGAATGGGAAGGCTAATTTGCATATTGATTTTAATAAATATATGCTTAGTATTATTGCTTTCTAATTGTTTGGTTTTATCTTATTGAATATGAGCAAAAATCTCTTCAATAAATCTTAAAAGAAATCCCTTAACAAGAAGAAATAACTGTAATATTATTCTTTACTTCCTATTTTAACTAAACAGTTTAATTAGGAAAATTTACCAATGAAAGACGGGAGTAACGGAAAATGATGGAAGAGTTAGTTTCAAAGTTGTTCTATTTTTCAATCATACCCCCTCTGTTCAAAATATTTTTATCTACATTCTTATTCAGTTTCATTAGCCTTTCTAATTTAATATCATATTTTAGTATAAAATTTAACTAAAATACTTGCACCCGGAGGGTGCATATATTTGCTAGTATATATAATGTGTGTTCAAAAACTATCAATACAGAAATTGTTGTAAATAATAGAGAAATGAGCAATGAATGAAATGACCATTTTTTCTTTTTTTTCTTTTTAAATAAATATCTTGTCATTCACAACACACTTATTCCAGTGAGTTTTCCATTGATTGAAGCACCTCTGAAAATCTTCTTGTGAAGTTGCACATTCTTTTTAATGACCTCCACATCCCCAAATCTTTCCACTGAGATGAATTTTCAGTTTAAAAGATAAGAAAAAGTTGCATGAAACTACATCTGGTGAGTATGATGATTGTGTTGCACCTGCACAATCTTGTGTTTCACCAAAATATAGTTAGATTACCAATAAAAAAAGAACTGAGAATTGTCACTGACTAATCTAGCCTAGACATCCAAACATCATCACTTTTTTGCTCAGTTTGATTATCTCATCTATTGGTAGCAATGCCATCTCCACTCTGGATGGTAAGCCTCTCAATACTTAGGTAGTAATATCTCATCTACTGGATGTCAACATCTTATTATAATGGAGATTGTGTGTTTTTCTGTCTGTAACCGAAACTATATTACTAATCAAGTCACAATTAACATAGTTATTTACATCACATTTTTCATGATTTTATTTATATTTAAACCTCAATTATTAATAAAATTGCTTCACCTTTTTATTAGTGTTGTCCATATCTACATACTAATAAAATGCTATTGTATTTATATATACAAAAAATAGCGGTTTACAGCGTGAACGGGAAGGCTAATTTGCATATTGATATTAAAAATGTGATTTTATTAAATATGTGCTTAGTATTATTGATTTCTAACTGTTTGGTTTTATTTTAATGAATATAAGCACAAATCTCTCCAATGAATCTTAAATGAAATCCATTAACAAGAAAAAATAACTGTCATTTTATTCTTTATTTCCTAATTTAACTAAATAGTTAAATAAGTAAAATTCAGCAATGAAAGACGGGAGTGATGGAAGAGTAAGTTTCATTTCTATGTTTCTAATATACCCCCACTCTGTTTCAAATCTTTTTATCTGCATTCTTATTAGACTTTCTAATTTAATACGATATTTCATTACATTAAAATTTAAATACTTGCACCCGGAGGGTGCATATATTTGCTAGTACACATAAATAAAGCATCACCTGCTCTTGTTAGGTTATCAATGATATGGAAATTTGATCTCTCTGATAGAATAAAGCAAGAATTCTTCCTAGCTGTAGCTATGTCAGTACTACTGTTTGGCTGCACCACTTATACTGTAATGAAACACTTAGAAAAAAAATCATGTTCTCAAAAGTCAATGTATCTCTTATAAATATTATTAATACTACTCCTTTTCTCTTATGACTGAAGAGCTTTCTCCTGAGGGACCGATCCTTAAATATCTAGAAATGGTTACAAAACAATCAACCTTTTTTTTTTTTTTTTTAAGAGAGGTCGTACCCCTCTGCAGGGATACAGTCAGCATATTTTAAGCCTTGTCAATTGAGTTTTAATTTTAAATTTCAGATTAAGGAAGGCAAAAGAGCACATCAGCTAAGACAAAGTGATTGAAACAACAAAGATAAAGATAATAGTAATATTATAAGGAACTAGCAGAACCTGTGGATCTACCACAGTATGATAATTTTATCATTATGTTTGATACTTTTACTTAAGAGCTATTGCAAATAGTTCAATATCTAAAAAGCATAATATTCTTGATTTAACTCTTTCTCATTCATTGTTTCTTTTCTTTTTTTCACCTTTTCATTATGTTCAATTGAAACAGATAAGTGTTATTGCTTCTGCACACTCACCCCCTCTCTCTATTTTTCCCCTACTCTCTTTCCTTCTTTCTTATATTTTTTCTATGTAGCATATGCTTTTACTACCCTTTCTTTCTTTATAATAAAAACAGAATGGTCCATTATTTGGTTATTTCCTAGTTTGAGTAACATATTACAGGGTGACCCAGAAAAAAACAGAACCCAAATTATTTATTTTCCCATTAAAACTAACCCTTAAGCCTAAGCCTAAACCCTAACCCCTCCCTAGTTGAGTAGCATAATATTACAGGGTTACCCAGAAAAACAGAACCCACAAAGTTTGTAATAAAACTGCTAATTTTAATTTTTTTTTTTAAGTTTAAGTCCAACAAGGGTTAGGGTTAAGGTTTAGGGGTTAGGGTTAGTTTAATGGGAAAATAAATAAATAATTTGAGTTCTGTTTTTTCTGGGTCATATCAGGTTACTCAACAAGGAAATAACTCATTATTTTAGTACACTCAAAAGAAATAAAAATTCAGTGGATAAACAACACCAGATAATCAGGATTTACATTTTTGCATCTCATCTTGGAAGATTTGGATAGTCTCATTTTTAACCAGAGGGTATTGCAAGATGATAACAGTCATACTTCTCAGGAATACATTATAAAGAATTAATAGCAAAGCAGTGGTAAAAAAGCAACAACTTTTTTAATGATAATTTCCAGGGAATGTATGAAAAAGTGTTCAAAGTAAAAAGAAAAGACAAAAAGTGAAAATAAATTAGACTGACCACCTTTGTATAGAGTATTTTAAATCTTTTTTTTTTTTCATTAATTTCTTTCTTTCTTAAGTGAGACATTAATCACTGATTTCATCCACTTGTGTCCATCTAGTTACAGACAGACAGACAATGTCAAATGATATTTATTACTTGAAAAATAAAGTGCAACTTTGTGCTCTATTCTCCCATATAAATAGAATGAATCAAGACAGCAAAATTGGACAAAGGATTACAAAATTGATCATTAAATTTTTAATATTTCTTTTATTTGTTGTTGATTCTGGAAAGAAAAAAAAAAGAAAACGGGTTTGGATAGGGGGGTTATTCTCAGATTAACAGCAAAATTCCTCCCTCACTCTAAATGAATTATCAATTCTACCATTTATCTTATCATATTGTCAGCAAGGTGTAGGGGAGATGTCAGAAAGACTTAAAAAAAAAAAAAAAAAAAAAAAAGAGAAGTGTGGGTAAGTAGGAAGGGAGTTAAAGTATTGACTCAATTTTACAAAATTTTTCTTTGTTTAATGAGAGATATAAAATAACTTAATGGATATTCTTGTAAAAGAAAAAATGTTTAAATATGTGGAGGCTAAAACAGAAAACAATAAAATCTCTTCAGATATGAAATTACACATAAGAATTTTTTTGTGTGTTTCTTTTTTTTTTGGGGGGGGGGGGATTGAAATAGTTGAAATTAGAAGTTTTGTAAAAAAAGGTGTGTGCAATGTGAAAAGTTAAGAATGCAGAAAGAAACGTAGGAACTCAAAGAGAATGAGAAGGCAGCAAAGAACGTAGAGAAAAAAGGCATGAATTTCTGAAGAATGAAGAGAAGAAAGCTTGATATTTCACTTTAAAACAATAGAGGAGAAAAAAGGAAAGAAATTAGAAAGAAAAAAGAAAAGAAAAAAAAGAAAAAAAAAGGAAAATAAAGAACACAAAGGAAATTTGTGAAATCAGCCAAGACAAAAGGATCAAAAACAACAAAGATGATGATACTCGTTTGAATAATAATAGTGTTTCAACTTTGAATTTCAGGTTGAGGAAGGCCAGAGATTGATTGTTTTTACTGGGATATCAACCTGTCTAGGGTTATTTTAGGCATAGAAGTTATGGAGACTAAAAAAAGGAAAACTATAAAATCTCTTCAGATATGAAATTATACATAAGAATATTTTTTGTTTTTCTTTTTTTGAGGTGATTTGAAATAGTTAAAATTAGAAGTTTTGGAAAAAAAGGTGTGTGGAATGTGAAAAGTTAAGAATGAGAAGAGAATAAGAAGACAAGAAAGAACAATTAGAAAAAGCCATGAAATTCTGAAGAATAAAGAGAAGAAAGCTTAACATCTGATCATAATGGAGATTTTGTGTTTCTCTGTAACCGAAACTACATCACCACCAATGTCACTATTCCCTTAGTCATTTACATTATAATTTCAATGGTTATTAAATGATCATTATTTAACCTTAATTAAGAATCTTATTTATTAACAATGGAGGCATGTGGTCTAATGGTTAAAGTCGTAGGAAATGGACTCGTCAACGCGAGTTCAATTCCTGGACGAAGCTGTTGGAATTTCACATGGCGCTAATACCCTTGGGAAAGGTATGAATCCAATTCTTCCTCCAGCTATGGGTAAATAGCATGGCAGACTGGACTCTTTAACCTTGGCTAGGTAACCAGTCTAGGAGAAGGAAAACTCTGAATTCAAACCTGTTAAACTCCGCTTAAGAAATTGACCTTGTGTCGCATCCTGCTCGTGCGGAGGGGTTGGTAAATACATATTTATTAACAATGTCTCTATTAAGGTCTAGGTGAGATAGGTTTATCTCAAAACAGCCCATATTGTTAAGGTGTTTAAAATCCTGCAATGTATGTTATATATCATTAAGAAATAAGGGTTTACATAGTATATGTTGTGAATAATTTGCATACCGTTTTTAAGAAAACCATGTTTAATAGATAATTACTTGGTGTTATTGATTTCTTATAGTATTGTTTTATTCTCAAATATATTAAAAGTAATACTATGTATAATTTTATAAGTGTAATCTTTTCAGTCTTATTTAATTTTTAGGGCCGGGTTAGCTCAGTTGGTAGAGTGTTCGGCTAGAAACCACAAGGTTCCAAGTTGGATACCGGCTCTCGACAATTCAGCGTATGAGTTGTACAGGGATCTGTGCGGTAAAGTAAGGAGCTGATGGTAGATGTGGTGCTCCACTTCAGATGCTAAAATAATCTCCTTGGTCTAACACTAGTGAAAAGGGGATAGACTCCCTTGCTGATAGGCTGATACTGACTTTAGGCCACTTCGACAACTTTATTTTTTAAAACTTTTTATAAAGTAAATACTTGTGTCTGTAGGGAGCTAGGAATATATCTACCAACCCTTCACCCTCAGCTATGGGTAAATAGGATAGGTGGTGCTCTTTAGCTTTAGTATGGTGACCAGCTGTAAAGTAAGTAAAGTCAGAAGAGTGGACTATTATTGGTATCAGCTGGACAGCAAGAGATTCTAGCTCCTTTTTCATTAGTGCTGATTAAAAATATTACATTAAAAACATTAGAATAAATGAATTCTTTTTTCTAAGCAGCACATGCAGAGCTGAAACTTAGAGACTTGGCTATATATAACATATATATATAGATAGATATAGATATGTGTTAATGTATGAGTAGTAGCTTACCGGTGGGTACGAGTACGATCGCTGGAAGCGCACAATATCCAGGGGTTAAGACTGAGAAAAAACAAATACAAAGTGCTCAATACAATGTAGAGCAAAATTTATTTATATAATGGATAAAAGTAACCTACTCGAGTTTTATCGTCTGATTCGTCAGGGTTACATCTGTTGAATTAATCGAGTTTTCGATTAATATCAGTTGGTACAATACATGCCTGTTGAAATGGGTCCTATTTTTAGGACCCATTTCAACAGGCATGTATTGTACCAACTGATATTAATCGAAAACTCGATTAATTCAACAGATGTAACCCTGACGAATCAGACGATAAAACTCGAGTAGGTTACTTTTATCCATTATATAAATAGATAGATATAGATAGATAGATATAAGGACCTAAGGAGTCAGAAGCTACCTACCTAGGTTTTACCTATCAGCTCATCAGGATAATCAATAATTCAGTCAGAATTATCCTGATGAGCCGTTTGGTGAAACCTAGGTAGGTAGTTTTCTGACTCCTTAGGTCATTATAATTTTGCTCTGTTTAGCATATTGGGCACTTTTTACATATTCAATTTTGACAACTCTTTTGGTGTTTTTTCTTTAAGCCATTCATCACGATACCAACGATTATTTTCTGAGAGTACAGGTCCTTTGGTCTTTTCTTTTTTTAATATTTTTCTCAGATATCAGCTTGTACATTTCTTTATTTACAAACTATGGCATCAGAGTTTAACAATATGAAAATAAAAAATTTTGTTGGCAACCTTCCGTCTATTTAAGACGATGGCGTAGTTTAGATAGATAGATAGATAGATAGATAGATCGGCTTTGTCAGATTATTGCATAAGTGAGAAACTGACATTCAACAATCATCCTTGTCTGTGTGTCAATGCTATCCTAACTTATATATACTCTATAAGGAAGCGTGTGGTGTAATGGTTAAAGTCATGGGAAATGGACTCGTCGCCCCGAGTTCAAATCCTGGACGTGGTAATTGCATTTCACTTAGCGCTAATACCCTTGGGAAAGGTATGAATCCTACTCTCCCTCCAGCTATGGGTAAATAGCAGGGCAAACTGGGTTCTTTAACCATGGCTAGGTAACCAGTCTAGGAGAAGGAAAACTCTGAATTCAAACCTGTCAAACTCCGCTTAAGAAATTGACCTTGTGTCGTATCCTGCTCGTACAGGGGAGTTGGTAAATATATATATATATACTCTATCATCAGAATTGAGCAATATGTTTTTTATGAATATAGCAAAGTACATTATATATATGTGTATTGGATGTGCATAGTGTAATGATTATCACCATAGGAAATGGATACAGCAAGATGAGTTCAAATCCTGTACGAAGCTGTTTGCTTTTCTCATAGCACTAATACCCTTGGGAAAGGTATGCATCCAACTATTCTTCTTCCTGCTATAGGTAAATAGTAGGGCATACGGGGCTCTTTAATCTTGGTTTGGCAACCAGTCTAGAAGGAAATCTCAGAATTTAAACCTGTTAAATTCCGCTTCAGAAATTGACTGTGTCACATCCTGCCCGTGGGAAGGAATAGGTAAATATATATAACAGAAACCTTTGAAAAAGAGGGATTTAGCTCCTCAAAATATCAGTAAATAAATGGGATTTAGAACATAATATTCAACTCAGTTCTTCCTTTATTTCACTCATTTTTCAAAACAACCAAAAAAATTTTTCCCATAAATATATAATATAGATATATATGTTTGAAATACGTCAGACTTAGCGCAGGGTGGCGTCGTCAGTTATGTTATTGGCTGACTTCATAGGGTGGTTTCGGGTCTTCCAACATAATACCCCCCTCAGCCAACCAGACCCCGTTGGAGACGATCAAACTCCAACACGCCACCCTTGTGCAACACCAACAGAAAAGTGTTTAAATATGTCAACGCGATCCTCTTGGATCCGATTGGCCAATACCACAGCCAATCATCACTAAGGGTAGTTGTTATAAACAGGATCACGCGACTCAGACATTTTATTTTTAATGAATAGCTGCTTAGCTGGGATGTTACTATGAAGAAAAACACGTTGGATACATGAGACAGAAAGGAATGTAAGTCATAACAATTACATATACATTATATATACATACACACCCATATAAATAGACTCATCAGATATAACAAGAAAGAAGAATACTTGCACTTTACAAAGACATCATATATATTTGTGTATGTGTGTGTGTGTACACAGACAACTATACTAAAAAATTTAATACTGTAAATTATATCATACAGATATAAACAGATTTAAGAGTAAACTCTAGTAACAGAATAATAATTAACACAGCTTAACACCTGTATCCCAGCTATGGTTAGCAGAATGAGAACAGGATACCCCCATGGACTGAATAAAGGGTTAGGTTCAAAGTTCTGTGATGGCTCCCGATTATGACAAGAAAGTTCCCGATTATGAAAACAAGGTTCCCGAGTCCGACAATAAATACCTGAAGAAGGCCAGAGAGCACATTGTCCAAAACATTGTACAGATAACAATGAAGATGAGGACAATAGTCTGAATAATACAAATAATACTAATCATCAAGCCTCATCTCATGAATTCCGAGAAATAAACTCTAGTAGCCTAAATTTCTTTTGAACTGACCACAATTTAACAAAAAGGATTTACATTAAACATTCATTTGTGTTTATATTAATCCAATGTACTTAAAAGACAAAGTGGCCGTGTGGTAAGTCAAAAATTGTTTATTTGCTAGTACATTACCCACTAACATATCGTTGGTAACTTTAAAGCATCTGGTAATCCAAGGATACAGTGAATCCAGCTTGGATCTGGAATCCCACCAGAGATCAGACGCTAGGAATTGTACCAATATAAATATCTTATCCTCATAAATATATTAATATATAATATATTATGTATGAAAGTTGTATATGTATCCATGCATGGATTAGTCTCTTGAGACCATGGATCTAAACCTGGATCATATTGTTTCTAATCAAGGGCACTGGTCAGGTTCAAGGTTGTATACAAGACTGTTACATATTTGATGGGTAGCCTGTTAATTATGTACAGTAGTGTAGATTTTAAAATAACAGTTAGTGGAAAACACAGGAGGGATGATTGACATCTGTTAACCCTGTTTTGACCTACACTTCTATTTGTGAGTGCGAATGTGGGAAGTTAGCAGTCTTAGTGTAGATTTAGATTGACTACAAATGGCAGCTCTCGTTCAATTGGCCAAATTTTCATGCACATGTCTAAGATCTGAAGAAAATATATATGAGCTCAAAATAAAGTAAAGTCTTGTGTTATTACTAAAGACAAACACAGGACATCTCAGACAGATCCCGAATAATAGAAGACCCAGCTAAAACCACCATCTAAGAGGATACCAGCCCTATTGCTCTTATGACAAACCCCCAACCCCTTTTTATCATATATATATATCAGAAAGGGTTATTGAGGGCCCTAGTGTCCTGGGTATGATGCTAAACAGCATTTTATGGTTAATTTCCAATATTGAAGCTCTGGGCAGTGTAGAGTACCCCTTCATTGCCATTAATCCCAAGTTCACTCTGACCTGTATTGGTTGTACCTGTTAGGGTCATATAATTTAAATAAATAAAAGATGTGTTCTAAAAAAATTTGATTACCCAACAAGATTAAAACAAAAATTCAGTTGAAAGAAAAAGGACTATAATATAGTTCCCATGAAAATATCACAGTATTTCTCTATCATTTTGACAAATTTGAACGTCTGAAAGATGTTTACAACTTTACAATGAAACATATGATAACTGTACATCTTTTTCAGCAGAACTTCTTCAATCTCTGGGCCCATGCTATAAAATCAGTTATTTATTTTTATCATGGCCTAATAAATAGTTTAACATCATCAGCAAATAATTCTATTTCTGATTTTATATCATTAAGCAAATCATTTATGAATATTAGAAACAATAAAGGTCCAAGTACTGATCACTGAGGAACACCAAACGGTATATACTGTGTTTCAAAATAATTGTCACTAATTTTTACTTTCATAATTCTATAAAAAAAATATCTCATAATATTTACTATCTTTATTAGAATTACCCATTTTTTCTATTATTTTCACTAGTTGATAATAATGAGATACCATATCAAATGCTTTGCTAAGATCTAAATATATAACATCCACGTTATCCCCTTCCATCTAATATTCATTTATTATATCAACTAGCAAATATATGCACCCTCCGGGTGCAAGTATTAATGTCATAAAATGTTATATTAAATTAGAAAGTCTAAAGAAACTAAATAAGAATGCAGATAAAACGATTTGAAACAGAGGGGGGGTATAATCGAAAAATATAACAGCTGAAGCTTCCCCTTCCATCACCCCCGTCTTTCCTTGCTAAACTTTTCTAATTGAACTATTTAGTTAGATTAGGAAGTAAAGAATAAAATTACAGTTATTTCTTTTTGTTAATTGCTTTCTTTTAAGATTTATCTCCGAGATTTTTACTCGTATTCATTAAGATAAAATCAAATAATTAAAAATCAGCAATACCAAGCACATATTTATTAAAATCAAATTTTAAATATCAATATGCAAATTAGGCTTGCCGTTCACACAGTAAACCGCTATTTGTTGTATATATAAATACAATTGCATGTTATTAGTTTGTTGAAATGACCAGCGGTATTAATAATGATAAACAATTTTATTAATGATTGAGGCTTTAATAAAAATGATTCATGGAGAATGTAATGTATAATAACTAAATGGACAGTGATCTTGAGTAATGATATAGTTTCGATTACAGACAAACAAACACATAATCTCCATTATAATAAGATATTAAAATGATGTTGATTAAACTTTATATATTTCCCTATGAAATTTAAAATGTAATTTCTAATCTTTTTTTTCAAAACCCTTACACAAAATAAATGTTAGAGAAATTAGTGGGTAATTATTTTTTTAAAGTTGAAAGAAAAAGGACTATAATATAGTTCCCATGAAAATATCACAGTATTTCTCTATCACTTTAACAAATCAGAACGTCTGGAAGATGTTTACAACTTTACAATGAAACAAATGATAACAGTACATCTTTTTCAGCAGAACTTCTTCAATCTTTCTCTCTCTTTCTCCCTCACACATTCATACATACACACACAAACATGGTGGTAGTGATGGTGGAAGGAATACTGTTTCAGCTAAATTTCCTTTATAACCGAATCCTTGCTGCTTAACAGAATATAGAATTCGGTGAGGTTTTAGTTCCAACAACAGGCAGGATGAAACAAATAATAGACTTCTTGTGGTATAAATGCCAGAGATGTAAGGATTTAGTCTCAAGACATTTGCTATTCCAAAGGACAAATAACCATTACATCACAAAGCAAGCCATGTGTACAATCGTTTTTAAAGATAGAAGTCAATTTCACATCATTCAGTCAGGCCAAAAATAAAATCATTCTCCTGTTTATAATGCAATGTCATATTTCATGAAGCATACCAGAAAACAAAACAATATATATATATATATATAGTTGCGCAAAAACTTACCAAAAAATGCGGGAAAATAAGAAGATCCCACCCACTAGCAACAAAAAATATGTGCATATATAAATGAATTGACATTCACTGTATTTCATATCAGGCACGTTGTCTTGAAGAAGGGTGGCTTACATGCTGTCTGGAAACCAATGGTAACAATGGCACCTTGAATGTATTGTACACTATAATGAATATATATATATATATATATATATATATATATATATAAAGTAGTAAATTCTGTGGAGTGGAGTGGTCTATTGTCAGTATCAGCCAAATTGTGAGGAAGTCTATCCCCTTTTCTCTAGAGCTAGACCAGGGAGGTTGTTTTGCTGAGGTGAGGCATCACACCTGTCAGCTCCCAGATGCTTTACCACACAGTTTAGTTACCGAAACTGTGCTACTCATACACTGAGTTGGTGAGGACCGGTATCAAACCCAAATCTTGAAATTCCTTGATGAATGCTCTACTGATTGAGCTAAACCAGCCATGGCCATGGATTTAGAGACTGACATGAAATACTGGTCAAGTTTCGACCCCCGGCTGTAGGTAGTCTGCTAAGTCTAGCCACACTGAGGAGATGTGGTACCTTGAAACACAGTGTCTGTGGATGTCATATATATATATATTTTTTTAATCCAGCCTGAAGCAGACTGCCTTGTCTAGTCCTACTGATGAGCCAAGAAATGGCAAAACAGGACTATGTGAATGACAATATATATATATATATATATTGGGAGAATATGTGCTTAATTAATGTCATACCTAATTTGTTAATTAATTAATTATAATTAAATGAATTAGGCGTGTATATTGGTTTAAATGTAAAGCGTAAACAAATCGAGAAAAAGATCTCTGTATGTACATTTTAGCCTATTAGGTCTCATCAGCAGAGCTATAGACAGGGAAGTGCTTTGTGCGTGATTTGAACCCTACCTGTCAGGCTGACACTCAAACCATTACACTAGCAGGCTTCCCCAGAATTTCTCATTTATTTTAAACTGATATGTATTTCGCACTTTTTGGGTGACTTATAGCCTGACAAAGTGAACAAACAATGTGTTTGAAATGGCGATATATATATATATATTTCAAATCCTTGATAAGGCATTTCAATTTATCTTAATGCCATTGGGAAAGGCATGATTATTTATTCTCAACCACTCAACTATGGCTAAATAGTAGGAGAGAATGGGTTCTTTAGCCTTGGTAATGCAACCTGTCTTGGACAATGGATAAAAATCTCTGAATTCAAAACTTGAGGAATGTTGTTTGGAGAATCTGTTGCACATTCTTATCTGATCAGTTCATTCAAAAAGTCTACCTGGTTCCACACAATCTCTTCAGCTCTGTAGACAAAGCATCTGTTTTGTTTGTTTGTTTGTTTGTTTTGTTTTACGGCATATCAACCATAGTGGGTCATTTAATGCCGATAAAGTTTTGAAATAAATCAATTCTTAATGGATAATACAATTTTTTTATAAATACATTTTTCTATTTAACCCATAGATGGGACCCTAACAGGTACTACCACTCCGGGTCAGAGTGGACCAGGGAGCAATGGTGATGAAGGGGTGCTCCACATTCCCCAAACCTCCAAAAACTGGAACCTCACCATCAGATAGAGTTTAAACGTCATTTCCCAGGACATGTAGACCTGCAGCCACCGCCTTCTAGCACCCATATGATAAAAAGGGTTGGGGCTTGCCATAAGGGCAATAGGGTTGGGACAATCATATAGATGCTAGGGCTTGACGTGACCAGCCGATTGATCGGAGGGGGCCTCTCCGACCGCCAGTCTAGCCCAAGATAGGGCCAAAGTGGAGTATTGCATATCATGAATTGCTCATCCACCTGGGCTCTATCCTTAAGCATCACGGGTCGCCACCCACGGCCAACAGGTGGCCCCATTGGGGGAGTCTTATCCCTCTGCAGAGGTGCAGTCGGGGCATTCTAACGCCCCAGCCGACAGGGCGGCAAATCATCTGTGTAAGCAGTCAACAGTTCTCATCTATGGATGTGAATTTTTTAAACCAATACCCTTGTATTCTATCATAGCCTGGTGTTTTCCAGTTTGATAATTTCTTTAGTGTTCTATTCTCCCTCTAACAATAAGTAAATAATAGGGCAGACTGGGTTCTTTAACCTTGGATTGACGACCAGCCTAGTAGAAAAATTCTGAATTCAAACCTGTTAAACTCTGCTTAAGAAATTGACTTTGTGTCATATCCTACTCGTGTGGAGGGTTTGATATATATATAAGTGGTGCACCCATACGGTAGCACTGACACAGCTACAGATTGGAAGAATTCTCGCTTTATCTTATCAATGAGATCAGATTTTCATATGATTGATAATCTGTCTATAACAGTCTATATCTTTATTATGTGTATATTGACATCGCTGTCTGTAGATGAGATAATACTACCTAGGTATATGAACTGGTCTACTAATTTCAGAGGCTTAAGATCTAGTATAGAGATGGGGATGTGTGACGTAATGGTTATCGTCTTAGATGTATTATTCCTTCAGGTCCTTCATAGAGTCCTTCTTACAGTTCCTTTTTTATTTTGTTTATTCATTCTGCCTTTCTATTATGGTCTTTCTTTTCCCATATTTTTTTCAAGAAGTTTTGTTTCCTTTGCATTCAGATATTCCTCTTATCTTAATGTTTTGTCCATCGACTTCTTGGTAGAATTTCTTCTCATTATTTTGGAAGGTCCTTTTTTAATTCTTATTTTTTTTATTCTGTCCCACTATCTTTTGAGTGTACCTTCTTTCACTATTATTATTTGGTTTATTTCTTCCTGTTGTAAAGTTAGCCTTTTTTTTCTGTCATTGCATTTAATTGTGTCTTCATATTTTTCCCTTTTACTAATATTTTTGCTTGTTGTCACAGGCTTTTTATTTCTCTTTCTAGTCTTATTTCCCATCCAGCTTTTGTGTTTCTGGTTGGTTTGTGCATTAGAATGCCAATTTTTTCATTAACTCCTGAGATTTTGTTGGGCAATTATGTCACATGCACCAGATTGTAGGTTGTTTAGTACAGTGTTGTTTTATATTGTTGCAAGCACTGACCACAGACAAACCTATAAAATGTGTGTATGTGTGGGTGCATTCTCTCTCTCTCTCTCTCTATATATATATATATATATATATATGCTCTCTTTAAAGCATATGTATGTATTAATCAGTAAAAATTCCCTTCCGCAATTGAGTGTACTGATAGCCCTTGAGTTAGAGGCTCTAACTAATCAAACATCAGTCAAGTTTCAATTCCAGCTTAAAGCAGCTTACATAGTTTTTTTTATTATTATTTAAAATGTTTGTATTGAGAAGTTAAAACCTGGATACAATGAAACATATCTGTGTAATATTAACAACAAACTGCAATCTCATATGGCCACAGTTTGCAAGGGACAGCTGATTACAGAGTAATGATGACTGATCATCTCAATAGTCCAGGGAAGCAAACATGAAAACTACAACTTGGATCTTTTGTATAAACAAGGACATTGGTCACATTTCTTTTTTTTTCTTTTTTTTTCTTTTTTGCTGGGGTCTGAGAAACACATAGAAACTTGTGAGTTTCAAATCACTTGTGGCTACAGTATGATATTGTAATTTTTTACCACTAGCAGGACTTATGAAAAGAGCCACCTGTTTGCTGGCTGAGATAGTCATGCATTTATGTATACTAGCAGGACCTGTAGATGTACCACAGTATGATAATTCAATTATTACGACGTTTGATATGTTTACTTAAGAGCTGCTTTCAAAATAGTTCAATATGTAAAAAGAATAATGATCATGATTTAACTATCACTCTCTTTTTATCTTTTCATTATATTTGATTGAAACAGATTAGAGTTATTTTTTCTGCATGTCCATGTTTTTTTTGTTTTTTTGTAGTATGTCCTTTCTTTCTTTCTAATAAAAACGGAATGGTCCATTATTTAGCTGAGGGGACAATACTTATAAGAAATAAGAATTTGGCAGATAAGCAACACCAGATAATCAGGATTTACATCTTTGCATTTCATGTTGGATGATTTGGACGGTCTCATTCTTAACCGAGGGGGAGGGGCTGCAAGATGATAATGGTTGGAAGATTAAGGATCAAGAGTATTAATGATTATTTGTCATTTACAGTGAATCATTTTGTCCTGGATCTGTAGTTTGTTTCTCTTTCTGGACACCTCTCTCAATTGGACCAACTTTCCTAGCTCTCTTCCCTGGATTCTCAATAGGAAAGGAATCACCTGCTGAAGCCCTAAGCTATATGAAATTTGTCGGCCCAAATCCAAATCATGTAAAGGGGCTGGTTGCATTTCATATAGCGCTCATACTCATGAGGAAAGGAATTAATTCAAATATTCTCCCTCCAGAGTAAATAGTAGTACAGACTGGGCTCTTTAAACTTTGTATGGAAACCAGTCCAGGGGTAAGAAAACTTCGAATTCAAACTTGTCAATTACCACTTAAGAAATTGGCCTTGTATCACATCCTACTCATGTGGAGGAGTTTGTAAATAGATATATGAAATTTGAGGCTCTACTCTAAAAAAACATTTGGATAAAATGATGATAAAGAAAAAATCATACATCATATGTGAGGAAATAATATTAAAGAATAAAAACTAATAAGTTCAAAAAATATTCTTTTTTAAAAATGAGGCCCTAAGCTATAGCTTATAGGTAAATCCAACACTGATTGTCAAACAGGAGTGTATATAATGTTGCCGGAAGATGCAGGCTAGTATCTATATTTGAAATTCCTCCAAACATAAATACAGCATCACCTTCTGACAAGAGAGATTGGCATCTTAACTATCTGATCCCTAGTAGCACAACCAAAATAAGCTCTTATAATAAAGCTTAAACACAGGGTCCTTTTTAAAATAGTCTTGGCATATCCATTGACAGTAATTGATGAAACAAGGTACTATCTGCAGATATCAGCTGACCTCGGAGGTATTTTGAAATTAAGTAAAAAAAAACAAACAAATCATTCTTATTTTTCTTTTTTTGAAATTCCTTTGTTCTCTTTTTTAATCAATTAATAAATTCTAATTTGAACTCATTTTCAAATCAGAAAATAATTCTTTTGAAGGTCATTTTTTTTTTTCAAATAAGAACACAAATCAACAAATTACTGTTTTCTGCTTTCTAAGCCTCCACCCACTCACATTTCAAAGAGACATCAAAAATTATCATTATCATCATTTCCTCAGATATAAGTCAATACATTGTCTATAATATCTGAAGATGATAGATAATAAGTTAAAAGATTTCTTATTCTTATATTCATGATTCTCATTCCATATCATCAAATGTTGATAAGACAGATTTAAAAAAAAATTATCTACTAATTTAAGAATAAAGATAATAATACCATTAAATGATGAATATTTTGATTGTTACTCTTGCTGCTGCTGTTGCTGCTAATGATGATGATGATGAAGAAATAATAGGGTTGTTATTTATCGGATAATGATGATACAATGTGACCAATTTTTTTAGCTAAGATAGTTGTGTATTTCTTGCCATTGCTAGGTATTGGCATTCAAAGTCAGGTTGCATCTATTTAGGGAATTGCTGCAACATGATCTTCCTTTCCTTGTTTTCTTTTATTAAAATCTTAATTTAGCCACGGATGATTCACCTGCGATAAATTTACCATACGATGAATTTACAGGTGATGAATTTACCATGATAAATTTACAAGACACGAAAACTAAGGTAAACTTAATAATAATTCCAGTGCCGAGTATGCATTCTTTAAAATTCAATGAAATTGATTTTATTTACCCAAATGAAACATAGGTGTTCTCATGTAGCAATTTCAAATGACAACTAAAAACAAAAATACAAAAAAAAATAAAATAAAATAAACAAAAAAACAAATATAGAACTATGTGCAGGTTTAAGAAACAGTCTGTTATCAACAAATTGTCTCTCACCCCCTCATTTGAGGCTAATTCAGTAATAGTCTTTTTTCCTTTCTTATTAAGAAAAATGTTTTTTTTAGATATGTATTCATTGGCTTTTAGTTGATAATAAAGAAATTAATGATAGCAATCACAACTTTGTTCTTTTAATGTAGAAGAAGAATTTAAAGACTTAGTTGTCATGTGCGACCCTCATGACATACATATGTAATTCATGCGACCCTAGGGGATTGATCAGTTTGACATGCCTGGTTTAACAGGTTTGAATTCATAGTTTTGCTTCTCTTAGACTGGTTGCCTAGTCAAGGTTAAAGAGCCTAGTCTGCCATGGAGGGAAAATATTTGGATTCATACCTTTTCCAAGTGTAACGAATTTGGTCATACAAACATCTACATCATATCACCACTTCTCTCTTTAGATTCTTTATGCTACATTGTCTTTTCATTATATTGCATCAGTGTTGTACAATGTTAAACTTAGTAAATTCCATTTCTTTTATTCAGAGTTTTTTTAAGACTAATGACCTAATCTTTATTGTTATATACACAATGTTTTGGACAATGTGGCTTCTGGCCTTCTTCTAGTGTTTCTTGTTAAACTCAGGAGCATTCATTTTATTATCGGGAATTTTCACAGAACTTCAAACTGAACTCCTTATTTAATCTTAATTGTTATATATACAATGTTTTGCTCAATCTGGCCTGATTTGAACTAAAGTATCTGGTAAGGATTACTAAAAATAGCTTGTAATGCCATCACTCTACTTAAAGTACCACAACTTTATGGAGGTGCGTGGTCTAATGGTTAGATTTGTAGGAAATGGACTCGTCAACCCAAGATCAATTCCTGGATGAAGCAGTTTGCATTTTACATGGTGCTAATACCATTGGGAAAGGAATGAATCCAATTCTCCCCCCAGCTATGGGTAAATAGCAAGGCAGACTGGACTCTTTAACCATGGCTAGGTAACCAGTCTAGGAGAAGGAAAACTCTGAATTCAAACCTGTTAAACTCCACTTAAGAAATTGACCTTGTGTCACATCCTGCTCGTGTGGAGGGGTTGGTAAATATATATTTGGAGTACCACAATAAGCACCCAAAACAAGTATCTCTTAAAAAATATTTCTTGAGTTTAACCAAATTTTGTAATATCCAACTACAGAAAAATTGCATGGTGCTCATAGTGCAACGGTTATCATTATAAGAAATGGACTTGGTGATCCAAGTTTAAATCCATGATGAGGCTGTTTGCATTTCACATAGTGCTTAGGAAAATTATGAATCCAACAATTCTCTCCTCTGACACCAGCAATGGGTAATAGTAGGGTAGATTGGGATTGTTAAATTTTGTATAGCAACTGGTCTAGGAGAAGGGAAACTGAATTCAAATCAGATATATTATGTTTTCTAAGGGCTGGATTAGTCTAAGGTCCGAGTTAGCTCAGTCGGTAAAGCATTTAGCTAGAAACCACAAGGTTCCTAGTTCGATACTGGCCCTCGCCAACTCAGCTTATGAGTAGCACAGGGATCTGTGCAGTAAAGTAAGGAGATGATGGTAGGTGTGGCACTCCACCTCAGATGCAAAAACAATCTCTTTGGTCTAGTGCTAGTGAAAAGGGGATAGACTCCCTCGCTGATTAGCTCATACCAACACTAGGCTGCCACGACGATATTATGTTTAAAAAATTGACCTTGTGTCACAACCCATTTGTGCCTGAGAGTTAGATGAATATATACCCACAACTTGCATGGTATAAATAACAAACTTACCTTAACTAGGTTATATATTCATCTATAAGTCTATCCCATGTATAGCTTGATTCGTTATTCTGGTCGGTAAAATCATTAATTTATTAAATCATTTTTAAGCCTAAGGCTGCTTCTAGTCCTTCCTATTATGTTTGAATTTTCAACCTTATATTCATATACATGTCAACACCAAAATTGCATAGGAATTAAGCCTCTAAAAATTTGACCTATACACAAATGTATACAGTAGTTTCTGAAAGTTGATAATCACGTACTACTATGTATACTAGTAGTTAAGCTTATTCTCAATGATTTATTAAGACCAGCACTCTCGTGTGACTTGGCAACTTGTGCCATATTTTTAAAGTACTGGGAAAAGACTGAACCCACTCTCAAAAGGCATACAAGATCAACATATTTACATTGAAATGTAAAGTAACTTTATCTGATAATTAATGTCATTATTATCAATTTCCAAATCAACATTTAGTGCAAAGACATTGATTCTCACTGTGTGCCTTATAGTTGCAGCCACTTTGGCCCTATCTTGGGCTAGACGGGCGGTCGGAGAGGCCCCCTCCGATCAATCGGCTGGTCACGTCAAGCCCTAGCACCTATATGATTTTCCCAACCCTATTGCCCTTATGGCAAGCCCCAACCCCTTTTTATCATATGGGTGCTAGAAGGCGGTGGCTGCAGGTCTACATGTCCTGGGAATGACATTAAACTCTATCTGATGGTGAGGTTCCAGTTTTGGAGGTTTGGGGAATGTGGAGGACACCTTCATCACCATTGCTCCCTGGTCCACTCTGACCCGGAGTGGTAGTACCTGTTAGGGTCCATTTATGGGTAAAATAGAAAATGATATTTATAAAAAAATTGTATTATCCATTAAGATTGATTTATTTCAAAACTTTATCGGCATTAAATGACCCACTGAGGTTGATATGCCGTAAAACAAAACAAACAAACAAAATAAATAGTTGCAGCTCTGTGACAGACTAAGCTAAGCTCAGTCATTATCTAGGATGACTGCTAAGAAAGAGAGTTAGCAACTTTCAAAGAACACATCTAGTATGAACAACTTTGATTCCACCCTCAATACCCCAACTATTATCACTAACTAATTAGTGTAAATCTATATTTAATACAACTAGCAAGAATATGTATCCTCCGTGGTGTAAATACTTAAGTTTTAACGCCCATAAAATGTATTTAAATTAGAAAAACTCAAAAAATTAAATAAGAACATCATATAAAATATTGCACTTATTTCTAATTATTTCATTGTTTCTGTATAAAATTATTTCATAGTATTGTTTTAATACATTAGAGAATAAAGCAGTATTAGAAATCAATAGCACCAAGTGATTATTTATCAAACCCGGGTTTGTTAAAACACAGTACGCAAATTAAACAGATATTTTCTCGTACCCACGTGTATGGGTCAAGCACAAGGCCTATTAATGTGGGACCACCACAACCAAGACTCATGGGTGCAGGTAGAAAATTGCGTTGCCTCAAGGGGGGACCACCTCAGGCCAACTGCGGCAATTAAATCAAAGAGGGGGCAAGCTATTTAGTATGGGGGGATAGTCCCCTGCGATCAACGCTGGTTAATTTACTCAGTAGTGTCCAGTGGAACCGTGAAGCCACTGGAATCCCAGCATTGGCCGGAGAACCGGAAACGTTAACGCAAATTAAACAACCATCATATTATGTAAACTTATTTCTTCACTTGAATATATAAGACACATTATAGGATTTTAAATAGCACTAATAACATGGGCTGTTTGAGGACAAATCTAACTTAGATTTTCATTAGAGGACATCGTCTAATAAATAAGCATTTATTTTAAAGCCAGTCAGTAAAGAAGGTCATGATTAGACAGCCTTTCTTGGGAAAAGAATGAACAAGTGATTACTCCTTGACAAAAAAGCAAACAACACCTGAAACAAAGTGTAAACTATTGCCAACTCCCGAGGGCAAAATTCTGGCACGAGCGCTGTTTTGTATTTCACAGATACATAATACCCTTAAATTTTATTATCATTGCGTGTGCATGCTTATATACCCTTAAAACTATTATCTCATCATTAGTGACATGCTAATACCTTATAATGATTATTATCAATATGGCATAGTAAATACCCTTTAAATTTATTTTATCATTAGCTCATGCTAATACCTTAAACTCTCATCCTATTATCACAATTGGCATTGCTAATACCCTTAAATTATTATTATCATTGGCAATTGCTAATACCCTTAAGATTATTATTATCTATTGGCATGCTAGATACCTTAAATTAAAGTAACAATCAACTCTCCAAATTTGATCTCCTTCGTGAAAAAAAGCAAACAACTGTAAACTGATACTCCTATTGCCAAATCTCCTGCAGGCAAAATCAACCCTAATTAAATTGAAACCGAGCACATTGTATATCTAGCTGTAGGATACCCAATTCTATATGGCTAAAATATAGATTATCATACAGAAATTGGTATATATAATCACATCATTTCCAAATATTTGCCCATTCAAATCTACATTTCTTATAGACCTTTGGACACTATGCACATCTTAAACACAAGTAAACAATTCACCATTATCGTAAATATATTATATTTACCAAAGCCTATCAGTTGCGACCTGTTATCCACTTAATAATTTATTGTTTTCAGCATTTTCATAACGTACTTATCACCATAGGCACATAAATAATAATCGTGTCTCTTCATATGAACATAGTTTTTGTTCAATTATTAATTATTAAATTATTATAATTTATTATTAATATGCATGCAGTTATCTCCAAAGACACTGCATAACACATGTTCTTGTCATTACATTCCACTTATACATAAAACATAACTAATTGCCGTAATTTTAGTCTTCTCTATAATTTGAATGTAATTCTTTTCTTAGTAATTTCTTTTACGATATTTTACTGAATACATTGATAAACAAAGGACTCAGCAGATTTCTTTACAAATTACCAGCTGTTAGACTATAAAGTGGCCATCCAATAAGTAAGGTTGAAACCCAACGGGGGTTGTCTTGTCACTTGCTTAACTTCGTGTTCTAGGCAGAATAACCAGTGTCTTTCAGTGATTGATGTTTCGACCGAGTAATAGCATTGAAACAGAAGAATAGATAAGTATATGCAATACAAATACATACATACATACATATTAAAACCTATGATGGTGGTGTAAATGGTTACAATCGCTAGAAAATAGCGACACAGCAAGACGAGATACAAATTCTGGATGAGGCTGATTGTATTTCACAGTGCTAATACCCTTAATTATTATTATCATTGGGCATGCTAGATTACCCCTTAAATTATTATTAATTCAATTTTGGCGTGCTAATTACCCTTAAATTATTTATTATTCAGCATGCTAATACCCCTTAAATGTTATTATCATTGGCATGCTAATACCCTTAAAATTATTTATTATCATTGGCATGCCTAATACCCTTTAACATTAATTATTTATCATGGCATGCTTTAATACCCTTAAATTATTATTATCATTAGCATGCTAGTACCCTTAAATTCATTATTTATCATTGGCGTGACTAATACCCTTAAATTATTATTATCATTGACATTGCTAATACCCTTAATATTTATTATTATCATTTGACATGCTAATACCTATATATTATTTATTATCATTAGCATTGGCTAATACCCTTAATTATTATTATCATTGACATGCTAATACCCTTTTAAATTATTATTATGCATTGACATGCTAACTACCCTTAAATTTATCATTAGCATGCTTAATACCTTTAAATTATCTTTATCATTAGCAGCTAATACCTATATACTTCATTATATCATTGACATGCTAATACCCTTATAATTATTGTTATCATTGACATGCTAATACCCTTTAAATTATTATTATCATTTGACATGACTATCTACGGCTTAGAATTATCGACATTGGCCATGCTAATAACCCTTACAAATCATTATTATCATTGCATGCATATACCCTTTAAATATTATTAATCATTGACCATGCCTTAATACCGGGTTGGAAATATTATTATTCTTGACATGCTAATACCCTTAAATTCACTCTCGATTATGCGAGTTTGATCTTGCTAATAGCCCTTAAAATTATTATATCATATGACATGCTTAGGATGACCCATAAATTATTATTATTCATTCAGCATGCTAATACCCTTAAGATTATTTATATCATTTGACCATGCCTAATACCCTTAAATTATTATTATCATTAGCATGCTAATACCCTTAAATTATTATTGACATCTGGTATCCTAACAGCTGACTAATACCCTAATGAAAATATGATTATCATGGACATGCTAATACCCTTAAATTATTATTATCATTAGGCATGCCTAATACCTTAAATTCATTATTATCATTGCGCATGCTAAATAGCCCTTAAATTTATTATTATCATTAGTCATGCTAATACCCTTAAATTAGTAGTTATACAGTGGCAGCTGAAATATCCCTTAGTTAAATTAAATCATTATCATGTGGACATGCCTAATACCCTTAAATTAGTTAATCTATCAGCGATTAGCCATGCTCCAATCAACCTCTTATAATAATTATTATCATTAGCCTGTCTAGATACCCTTAAATCTATTATCTTCATTCGCGCTAATACTCCCTTAAATCTCATTTATTTATCATTTGCAGTACTTCTCTTCTTT
>CM042153.1:68533013-68548013 GCA_023376005.1 Doryteuthis pealeii
AAGATCGAATCGATAATTTGTATTATATATAGTGGATAAAATCGAGCTATACAAGATGACCCAGCCAACAACCCATTAACTCAAAATTGATTATCTCAAAAGAACAGATTTTTAAAATTACACCTCCTGATGTTACATGTAATGGTCAAAGGGGGTGAAACTTGAATATTTAATATTTTCCTAAACAAAATAAATATGTACTTCTTTTTTTCTAATGACCATTCTCTAACTCTTTGGCTTCAAATGTTTTTTCATTATTTTTTTTTTTATTCATTTTTATTTTTGTCTTTGTGTTAAAAGAAAAAAAAATAATTATGTATTATTTCTAATTTTATATGAAAGAAAAAAATGAAAATATTTAGTCACTGTGAAATCAAACAGAATATTGGTGAAATCTGTGCTTTTGAGATGAAGCAATTCTGGGTTTACATTGTTAACTAATCATTATTATAACTGGAGCATTATCTTCTGCCTGTAGCCAAAACTATTTCACCACCAATGTCACAATTCCTTTACTTTATTTAGTGTTAATATTCTCAGGATTAATCATAATCATATTTAAAATCTAATCAGCGTCTTATTAATTATGATGTTCTCTAAGTCTAGCTGAGTTAGATTCACCTCAAACCAGCCCATGTTATTCAATAGATTAATGGGGTGGCAAGAGGTTTAATATTTTCAAGAATAAAAAGGTATCTGGTTATTCTTGGTGCGTGTCTTAGTTGAGCTTTTAACCATCTATTGGTGTCACGTTGAAAAGGAATTCAAAGAAAGAAGGAAGTGACAAAGACCAAAGCAGTTTTTAATGATTCAGGCTTTATTTGCGGCGTCATAAACACCATGTTTGCAAGGAAATCTCTCCTGCCAGTAGTTTGAGTCCTTGTCCGATTTAAGCATAAGCGAATGGTTGGGGATTATCTTGGGCGTCAGAAGTGGGTCCTTTTTTCCTGCGGCATTCTTGAAGGGCTCTTCGGTGAAAATCTCGTGTTGAGTTTTTTTAATTTTTTTAATTTGAATTTCTTTTAATCCCCACAGAGTTTGCAATACATAGGATAACTTACGATTTTATGTAAAAATATTGAAATAATTATTTAATTAATAATTAATAGATACCACCACATTTTATTAAGCGAGGACCGAACTAAAGTTGCCATTAAATTGTTTTGGGTTGGGTTGGTTGGTTGTATTTTACAGCAAGGCCCTCAGCCACCATCTTCTAGCACATATATGATAAAAAGGGTTTGGGGTTTGCCATAAGAGCAATTTTGTTTAGTATAAATGTTAAATATTAAGTCACCCTGACATAACATACAACATCAAATGGTCTATTTTAAAAATCTGTTCTTATGAGATGAATCAATTTTGAGTTCAACGGATTGGGTTGTTTGGTTGTTTTTTATGCCATGTTAACCCTTTTTGGGTTATTTTATGCCAAAAACCTTTTGTTTTATTCATTCTTAATGGGTACTTAATTTTTTTTTAATACATTTTTTTAAACTCATTTTTTCAATTTAACCCATAGATGAGACCCTAACAGGTATCACCACTCCAGGTAAGAGTAGACCTTGGAGTAATAGTGATGAAGAGGTACTCCACATTCCCCAGAGCTCCAGAACTGGAACTTCATTAGATAGAGTTTAACGCCATACCCAGGACACTAAAACCCTCAGCCATCATCTCCTAGCACATATATAACAAAAAGGGTTGGGGCTTGCAAAAGAGCAATTTTGTTTAGAAGAAATATTAAATATCAAGTCACCATTACATATAATGTCAGATGGTGTATTGTAAAAATCTGTTCTATTGAGATGAATCAATTTTGATTTCAACGGATGGGGATGGACACAAAAAGCAATTAACTCTTGTTCATAGTTATCAACATTTAATTCATTCAGAACCCAGAAAATATATTATTAACAACCGCATGAATGAACTATATGTTCTTGTAAGCTTTCCTAGCCAGTAAAGACAATTGTAAAATTAACATATAATACTCATCTTCACAAGAAGGTTTCAACTAGCATCCAGCTGACCTGGCTGTAACCAAATACAGACCCTGTACTAACTCCTATAACATAGTCCTGTGTTGGGTATATATTGATCAAAGAATCAACACTAAGCCCAGCAGCCAAGAACTCAGAGAATAAGCTTGCCCAAGGTGCATAATGAAATAAACCAGATTGCTATATAAAACACCCACTCACTCAGAACAGGTTCAACTTGAATGTTATTAATTATTGTGGTTATATTTTTTTGTCCTCTTCTCTTTTTTCTTTCTTCTCCTTTCTTTTTTCTTTATGTTATGAATGAAATGGGCGAATAACTGTAATTTCTTGTTTTTGGAATATCTGTTGAGAAACGAATGTTTGAACCCCTATGCATGTATATGTATCCAATATTGTCTGGTTATCTTCCGGTGAATATTGCAACAAAGTAGCTATGTTGAATTCAAAATAAAAACGGTCAATAAAATAAAATGTATTAATTTAATTAGATGGACCAGTAAATAAGTAAATAAAAGATTATCTTTAATTATATATTAGGAGGATTGAAGGAAAATTTAAGAAAAATATGTTTTATGAGTATTTTAAAAAAATTTCAAATAGATTAAATATTATATATTAATTATATATTAAAATATTATTAATTAGTATATTAATTAATATATTAATTATTAGCTGAGTACTGATCTGTGTGTTCAACTAAATCCTACAAAAATTATGAAAATAATAATATAAGGAATAGTTACATGAAGAGAAACAAAAAGAGATTTTCTTTGACAATTTTTATTGTGTCAACTTTTATCTATTGGACCTAAAAATTGATTCATCTGAAAAGGACAGTTTGTTTTTAAATATACCAACTGACATCACTTATATTACAGTGACTTAACCACTCTGTATTCTTACATGAACAGAGACAAAAGGAGATATGCTCACAAAATCCAGTAGAGCTCTCTAGAAGAAACTTCAATTGACTTTCACTGCCAGCATAATAAAGCAATGATCGTCTGTTGTTTACAGATTTGATCTCTGATGATCGTAAAATATATACACAGATATATGTATTTAGCAGTTAAAAAAACGCTCCTTAATGGCAGCTGTCAACGGCCAAGAGGTTAAAGAACTGGGCTGATGAAAAGTCAGTAGGATTTCGCTCCTGGTCAGAAGTAGTTGCTGTGTCTATCTACACTGATGAGACGTGTATCATTGAATATATATATATATTATATTTAAGCATACAAGTATGCTAATATATATATATTAACCCCTCCACCATCAGCAGCATGTGAGACACAATTTCAATTTCTTAAGTGGAGTTTAACAGGTTTGAATTCAGAGTTTTCCTTCTCCTGGTTACCTAGCTATGGTTAAAGAGCCCAGTTTAGCATACTATTTACCCATAATTGGAGGGAGAATAGTTGGATGCACACCTTTTTCAGGGGTATTAACAGTATGTGAAATGCAAACAGCCTCATCCAGGATTTGAACTTGGGTGAACGAGTCCATTTCCTATGACTCTAACCATGACACCATGCACCTCCTTATATATATTTCTTTTTCTCATATTTCATCAAATTCAACAGATAATCCTTGCCAGACAAGTTTTTGTTTGGTCTTTTGCTGAGCAGGGTATCTAAAATCCAAGGTCTATTCAAAGGGTTAATTCAAAACCCATTTATTGGAGTCAGTCAGTCAGTCAGTCAGTATACTATTGGTTTGAACAATAGCAACTGGCTAAGCACAACTGAACCAGCCAGTCAGTTGGTATACTATTGGTTTGAACAACAGCAACTGGCTAAGCACAACTGAACCAGCCAGTCAGTCGGTATACTATTGGTTTGAACAACAGCAACTGGCTAAGCACAACTGAACCAGCCAGTCAGTCGGTATACTGTTGGTTTGAACAACAGCAACTGGCTAAGCACAACTGAACCAGCCACTCAGTCAGTATACAATTGGTTTGAACAACAGCAACTGGCTAAGCAGAACTAGTGCCCAAGACAGTTGGTATTTATGGAAATCAAGAATAGTCCATTCATTTATTTGGGTGATTCCATTCCTTGAGTCCTGATTGGCTGCTTGGTTTCTATGATGTTATGAGGCTTCATAAATACCCTTTTGTTTGATCTTTTCTAACTGTCTGGCCATCTTTTTAATATCTGGGTGGAATTTGTGTAGGAATCCACCAAAGGTTTTTTTCATGAGTGCATTCTGCTCGTCTTTGTGCCATCATCATTATTTTAAAAACGAAACAATCAAAACATCCCACCAGTTCCATACCTGATGATGGAACAAAGTCATGCTGAAAGTGCTCATGAAAAACCTTTGGTGGATTCCTACACCAATTCCACCTGGATATTAAAAAGATGGCCAGACAGAAAGGATCAAACAAAAACTGGTCCGACAAGAATTGTCCGTTGAGTTTAATGAAATATGTTTAAAAGAAAAAATGCTGCCAAAATATACTTATATATATGTGTGTGTGTGTGTGTGTGTGTGTGATGTTTATTAAATAATTTTCTTATTACTAGGTGGGATAAAGAGGCAAGTGTTTGAAGAATTATGATTAATACATTGTTTACAAAGCAATGCCGGATATAGAATTATTTTGATGATAATTAGCCTAAGTTCACTCTAACCATTACACCACACGTCTCCTCTTAGATATGCTTATAGTGCAGTGAAAAATCCTCTTGATTCTCTCTTTTCTCAAGACTAGAACATAATCTGCATTCTTGACAACTCTCTGAAAATGTAAAATACACAAATAATCTTGTTAACCCTAGAATCTGAAACTGCTCCCCCAAATATTTCAAAACAAAAATCATGTAGAATAGAGTTGATGTATTTTCTGAATTTTTTAGATGAGGCTTGATGATTTGGATTATTTGGATTATTCGGACTATTGTCCTAATTTTTATGAAGGCACCCAAGGTCAAAGAGAAGGTTCCAAAGTCTGACAAGAAATACCTGAAGGAGGCCGGACGGCACATCGTCAGAAATGTTGTGTAGATAACAATAAAAATGAGGACAATAGTCCGAAATAATCAAAATAATATAGAGTTTATATAAATCAGTTAAATGTTTCCCCATTTCAAGCATTTATTGTTTCATAACTACTCTCATATTTACACATAATCAGACATTTTATTATTTACTATTACTTAATAAGGAGCTGATGGTATGTGTGGTGCACCACCTCAAATGCTAAAATACAATCTCCTTGGTCCAGCGCTAGTGAAAAGGGGATAGACTCCCTCACTGCATGGCCGATACCGACATTAGGCTGCCCCAACGACTTTTTTTTTATTACTTAATTTATTTTAATTAATTCATTTAATTTATTAATTTTATTTTATTATTATTCAATTCTTTATTAATTAATTTGATTTATATTAGTTAATTTTATTTATTCTAATTAATTAATTAATTTAATTAATTTTATTTATTCTAATTAATTAATTAAATTAATTTTATTTATTTTAATTAATTAATTAATTAAATTAATTTTATTTATTTTAATTAATTAAATTAATTTTATTTAATATTATTTACACAGATTTATATTGATTATTTAATGTGGGCATTTGTTGTATTGCCATTGTTAGCAATCTGAAACATAGAATTTATTTTCTCTTCTATGATAACATTTTAAAGCCAATTCATTCTTCAAGCTTCAAAATTAAATTTCAATTTAGCAAATCCAAAACAAAGACAGACATCAGCATTACACTTGTATTTCATGCCAAAAGAGTGTGCTATAAGTAATGCCTTAACCAGGAGTGTGGAAACTGCAGCCTTAAGTATATAGGTGGCCTTCTAAACCATCAAATATGGCTGATTAAAAATGCTCACAGAAAGTTCATTATTAATAAGCACTTGAATAATTTAGAGTTTTCACAAGAGTGTGCTCTAAGCAATGCCTAAACCAGGAGTGGGGAAATGTGGCCTTCTAAACCAGCAAATATTGCTGGTTTAAAATGCTCACAGAAAGTTCATTATTAATATAAATTTGCAAATTCAAAACATTGTGCTATAACATGTAGCAATGCCTAAACTAGGAGTGTGAAAACTGCAGCCTTATGTCCATATGTGTCTTTTTAAATCATCAAATATGGCTGATTAAAAATGCTCACAGAAAGTTCATTATTAATAATCACTGGAATAATTTAAAGTTTTCACCAGAGTGTGCTATAAGACTGGAGTAGGGAAAATGTGGCCTTCTAAACCAGCAAATATTTCCGCTTAAAAATGCTCACAGAAAGTTCATTATATTCATAATTTGCAAATTTTAAACATGAGTGTGCTATAACATGTAGCAATGCCTAAACTAAAAGTGTGGAAACTCTGGGCTTCTAAACCAATAAATATGGCAGGTTAAAAATGCTCACAAAATGTTCATTATTATTAACCACTTGAATAATTTAGTTTGAATGAATAATATGTTATTCTAAGTTTTCCTGGCCAGTAAAAGAATGTTTTTATTATAAAGAAAAGGGAAAAAAAAGGAGATGCTACATAGAAGCAATATAACAAGAAAGAAAGAAATAAAGAGAGTAGGGGGAAAATAGAGAGAGGGGGTGAATATTTAGAAGTGATAATGCTAATCTGTTTCAATCGAACATAATGAAAAGATGAAAAGAAAGAAAAAAAAAAGAGTGAAAGACTTAAATCAAGATTATCATACTTTTTACATATTGAAGTATTTGGCAATAGCTCTTATGTAAACATATCAAACATTGTAATAATTAAAATATCATACTGTGGTACATCAATAGGTCCTGCTAGTTGATTTATAATAATTGTTAATATGACACACACACACACACATTATATATTATATATATATATATATATATATATATATATATATATGTGTGTGTGTGTGTGTGTGTGTGTGTGTGTGTGTATATTTGGGCAGCATTTCTAATTTTCTGGCCAACTTTTTAATGTTTGGGTGGAATTGGTGGATAAGTCCACATTAATATAATTAAAAAAAAAACAAACTGGAATACATCACCCCTGATGATGGCACTTCGAAGTGCCGAAAGTGCTCGGGAACTGAACTTTGGTGGACTTATCCAGCAATTCCACCCAAACATTAAAAAGTTGGCCAGAAAATTAGAAAAGATCAAAAATAAAATTGTTAAACAGGAGATGTGCCGTTTGTTTAATTCTACATGTATATATATATATATATATATTAGAGAGGGAGAGACAGACAGACAGACAGAGAGTTAACCACACTGATTAACATATTTTAACAAATACTATATATACCACAGATCTTCCTAGTAAAAATATAATTGGTTAATTTAACTTTTATAGTAATAATTACCATTTGTTGTAGATTCTTGATAAGAAACAAATATTGATAAATAACAAGGGGAAAGATAGAGAGGGGGTGAGCATGTAGAAGTGATAACACTAATCTATTTTAATCGAACATAATGAAAAGAAATAAAAACAGAGTGAGAAAGAGTTAAATCAAGATTATTATACTTTTTACATATTGAAACATATTGGTTTGGTTTGGTTTGGTTTGGTTTGTTTTACGGCATATCAACCTCAGTGGGTCATTTAATGCCGATAAAGTTTTGAAATAAATCAATTCTTAATGGATAATACAATTTTTTTATAAATACATTTTTCTATTTAACCCATAGATGGGACCCTAACAGGTACTACCACTCCGGGTCAGAGTTGACCAGGAAGCAATGATGAGGAAGGGGTGCTCCACATTCCCCAAACCTCCAAAACTGGAACGTCACCATCAGATAGAGTTTAACATCATTCCCAGGACATGTAGACCCGCAGCCACCACCTTCTAGCACCCATATGATAAAAAGTGATTGGGGCTTGCCATAAGGCCAATAGGGTTGGGAAAATCATATAGGTGCTAGGGCTTGACGTGATCAGCCGATTGATCGGAGGGGGCCTCTCCGACCGCCCGTCTAGCCCAAGATAGGGCTAAAGTGGAGTATTGCATGTCATGAACTGCTCATCCACCTGGGCTATCCTTAAGTATCACGGGTCGCCACCCACGGCCAACAGGTGGCCCCATTGGCGGAGTCTTACCCCTCTGCACAGGTGCAGTCGGTGCATTCTAACGCCCCAGCCGACAGGGCGGAATTTAACTTTTATAGTAACATTTACTATTTGTTGTAGATTCTTGATTAGAAACAAATATTGAGAAATAACAACCTGCGATCCAATTTTTTCTTTTTTTTACATTTTACCAGGAATAGATGGGTACTTCAACTAGTACGCTGTATATGTATATTTAATAGGAATGAATATCGGCCATTTCTTTTTTATCATTTATTTTTCAGACAACTTATCGGTCCTTCTCGGACTCTGTAGTAAAAATTGTCCCCTAGCTGGAGCCACTGTCTCTGCCGGGGCTGGCCATATAGCAAAAGTTTTGTGAATAAATATCTACCTAATTGGTTTTTCTGTTTGTTATTCTGGACATAGAGCATCAAAAATTCCTGGGTTTTGAAAACTGATTAGCAGACGATTAGAATAACAATATTGACCAATCAAAAAGCAACAGATTTGAAGAAAGAAGATAATAAAAAAAAAATGCAGGAAAAAAAAAATATATAGATAATAATAAAACATAGATAGTTGATCAACAGATGGTCAGAGTATTAGAGAGTCTCTGAAAAAGTCCAGGAATTCTGAGAGACAAACAGAACACAAGATAAAGTAAAAGAGAAAGAGAATTATCAAAAGCAGAAAAGAATCAGTACATGACAGTCAGACTAGTTGTTATTGAAGCTTTAAAAAAATAATGGACAGACAACTTGAACAAGAGACAGATAAGCATATCAACAAAAAAGATAACCCAAGATAGACTAATAGATAATGGGAAAATCAAAAAGCAGGTGTCACAAGGGAAAAATAGCAGGTATACAATATAGAGTATTGCCCATAAGTAAGTATAACCCGAACATTTTTTGTTATAAAAAGTTAATTACCTTCTAAACCAAAAGGTACCTGGATTTTATTATTTCTAGCAAACACCAAAACAGATATTATTAGGTATTATTTATTATCTAATTCTACAGCATTGAAAAGCTGTTTCCAAAAATATGAATATGTACTAGTCTATTTTTTTTAGAATGGTATTCAACTTTTCTTTTTTTAATGGTATTCAACTTTTCTTTTTTTAATGGTATTCAACTTTCCTTTTTAATGGTATTCAACTTTTCTTTTAAATGGTATTAGATTTTCTTTTTTTAAAAATGGTATTCAATTTAAAAAGAACAAAAACAAATCAAACTAAAACAAAAAGAATAATCTAATATTTACATATATATCATTCAAAGTATATATATTTGCATATCATCATCATCATGTCGCGCTGTCAGCATGGATATCCATGACAATCTCTCTCCATCTGTCCCTATCACTCATCATTTTCGGGAGGTCCTCTATGCAGCATCCCATATCCGTAAAGAGCTGATCAATGTACGTCTTTGCTGGTTGGCCCACACTGGCGTGTCCATGTGCTGGCTTACACAGGAGGATGTCGCTTATGAGTTCATCCTTGCTTCTCTAGCAATGTCCCACATGTCTTACTCGGATGGTTTGGGTGATATGTGGCAGGTGGCCGTTCAGCTGTTTTCTCGTAGGGTGTTGTTTCCACGTCTTGTTCAGGATCACCCGCAGCATTCTTGTGCAACTCCCATCTAGTTTATTCTCTAGTCGCTTTGTTAGGGTCCAGGTGGTGCAGCCATACAGCAGCACTGATACGACAACGGCCTGGAAGAACTATCTCTTTAACTTGTCTGTGAAAGTGGATTTCCATATGATCGTTAATTTATTTATTGCGGCCCATGCTTTTCCTATATGTGCGTTACATAAATCATTATCTTATTATAATGGAGATTGTGTGTTTGTCTGTCTGTAACCGAAACTATATCACTACTCAAGTCATAATTCCCTTAGTTATTTACATCATATTCTCCATGATTTTATTTTTATTTAAACCTCAATTATTAATAAAATTGTTTTCATTACTTACACTGTTGACCATATCTACATACTAATAACATGCAATTGTATTTATATATACAACAAAATAGAGGTTTACAGTATGAATGGGAAGGCTAATTTGCATATTGATCTTAAAAAATTGATTTTAATAAATATATGCTTAGTATTATTGATTTCTAATTTTTTGGTTTTATCTTATTGAATATGAGCAAAAATCTCTTCAATAAATCTTAAAAGAAATCCCTTAACAAGAAGAAATAACTGTAATATTATTCTTTACTTCCTATTTTAACTAAACAGTTAAATTAAGAAAATGTAACAATGAAAGACGGGAGTAACGGAAAATGATGGAAGAGTTAGTTTCAAAGTTGTTCTATTTTTCAATCATACCCCCTCTGTTCAAAATCTTTTTATCTACATTCTTATTCAGTTTCATTAGCCTTTCTAATTTAATATGATATTTTATTATAAAATTTAACTAAAATACTTGCACCCGGAGGGTGCATATATTTGCTAGTAAATATAAAGAAAAATTAAAAAATATAAGAAAATATAAATCCTTATATTTATATATAAATAATTAGTAATATCATTTAATATTTACATATTTCAATATTAAGAAATTTGAAAAAAACAAGTGTTCCAAAAATAAGATGAATTTATTTATTGACGCTTAAACGTTTCGGTTTCTTTAAACCTTCATCAGGATGTATTAAGGGGTGAAGAAATTGATGGATGTTTTATAGATGACAGGAGATAAAAAATCTTTATAGAATTTTTTTTTTTTTTTGTGTCATCTATAAAACATCCTGTCATCTATAAAACATCCATCAATTTCTTCACCCCATAATACATCCTGATAAAGGCTTAAAGAAACCGAAACATTTAAGCGTCGATAAATAAATTCATCTTATTTTTGGAACACCGGTCTTTTCAAATTTCTTAATATTGTCGGATTTATTTCCATATTTACTCCCATATTTCAAAATGTACCTCAAATAAGAAACAATGGTATTAAATGTTCAGAAAACCAAATCAAACTGAAAACAAAAAAGAGAAAACAAATGATTTTTTTAAAGAGAGAAAATCAAGCAAATGTGAATAGAATAAATACTCTTCTCTATTAAGTGGATGAGTAAAAAGCTATAAAACTCCCACATCTGCTCTAAATGAATAAAAACAATTGGTGGGCCGAGAGAGGGGGGGGGGGAGAGAGAAGCAGTTAGGAAAAATCAGGGACATATAAGTAAATCATAGACACTTAATTGTAGCAATACAAAACACAAGATCGTGAAATACTAACTATAAATTGTAACAAGAATTACATAAAAATATCTGATATCCAAACTATGGTTGGTTGGTTGGATTTTACAGCATGTCAACCCTTTAGTTATTTCATGCTGAGGTGTTTTGTTTTATTCATTCTTTTAGGCTATTCAATTTTTTTCTTCAAACACATTGTTTAAAATTCATTTTTAAAATCTATTTAATCCATAGATCGACCAAATTATCTATGCACATTTCATAATATTGAAGTCAGTCAGTCAGTCAGTCAACAATTGGTTTGAACAATGTGACTGGCCAAGCACAACTGAACCAGTGTCAAGACAACTGGTACTTATGGGAATTCAGAACAGTCCACTCATGCATTTGGGTGATTCCATTCCCTGAGTCCTGATTGGCTGCTTGGTTTGTATGATCCTCTGAGGCTCCATAAATCCTGCCACTTTGCAGTGGTCTTTACAGCATACCAAAATCGTATTGGGTTATGACTGCTTGCTGTCTTGTCTTGCCAATTCGACGGTAATTGGATTTAGTATGATTATTCTACACATAAGATATACAATGAGCCTATCTGTTTAGACAGTCTAAAAGGAAGAAAAAAAACTGGACTAAAATGCTATTTTGAATTTTTGAGATGAGGCTTGATAATTTGTATTGTTTGGATTTTTCAGACTGTTGTCCTCATCATTATTGCTATATACACAACATTTTAGCCAATGTGACTCCAGCTAGTTCCACAAGGCTTAACATTAAAATTACCAGTCAATTCCAGGAGAGCACAAAGGATCGCAATAAGAGTAGGGCATGTGCTGGTCCAAGATCAAATAAATAATGACCGCTGGAAGAAACATCAATTACGGTCTGAAATCTGATGTAAGCTTGTCTTATTCCTGGACTAAAATGATTCAGATCCTCTAGTATGTATGAGTTTGGTCTGAAAAGTTCATATAATGATGTCATATCTACTGTTGATGACTTATTTGACCAATGGGATCCAAGCACTGCAATACTGGTGGAAGAAGTGTGTGGACCATTAGGGGACAATGTTGAAAAATAAACCTCATTAAGCACGTTCCATGAGACTGTGAACTTTTCAGCTGAATCTCATAAACTACTGAGAGTATTTTGTTTTGTTCAGAGTGACATGTGTCCAGTGAAGACATTAGAATCATGGTCAGTGTTCAACAAAATGTGCCAAAAATAAATCTCATTTAGTTTCATTAAATAATCGTATCTTGATCAGCCTATGAACTTTTCACAGACCCTCATAAATTGCAGAGTGTATTTTATTTTGTTCAGTGTTCAATGAAGACATGTAAGAACTCTAGTCAGTGTTTAACATATCTCTTTAATTTCCACTGTAAATTGCTCCAAGATGTGCCAAGGATCTAAGCACTGCACCATAATGTGTGGACTGCTAGGGGAACTATGTTGAAAAATAAACCTCATTTGGTTCCATTCCATGATGTATGTAGAGTGATACCCCCCTGTGGGTTGTCTGAATGGACTGGTCTGCCCTTCAAAGAATGGGCATAAATAAAGAGCCGAGGGGCGGTCATTGGAATCGGTTGACCGACGTTTGAATGACTGACATACTTTATACCATGGTCAGCCTATGGACTTTTCAGCTGACCCTCATATCTATCTATCTATCTATCTATGATGGTGGACTGAAATGTTCATATGATGTCATATCTGCTGCTGATGACATTTTTTACCAATCAGATCCAAGCATTGTAATACAGAAGGAAGAAGTGTGTGGAACATAAGGTGGACTATGTTGAAAAATAAAACTCATTTGGTTACATTCCATGTGAGTATCTTGATCAGCCTAAGAGCTTTTCAGTCAACCCTCATACAGGTGATATACATTACCAATGATAGTTGAAAAGTTGAAATTTTTTTACACATGCTTGAATAAAAAAAAATGTTTAATAATATTTAATGTAATGGTTATCATCCTAGGAGATGAAATCAGCAGCTAAAGTTCAAATCATGGATGAAGCTTTCTGCACTTCACTTTGCACTAATGCCCCTGAGAATGGCATGAATCTACCTGTTCTCCTTCTGACTATGGGTAAGTAGCAGAACAGATTGTTTTTGTTTTTTTAAGCCTTGGCAAGGAAACCAGTCTAGGAGAATGAAAACTTTAAATTCAAACCCACTGCACTCCATTTTAAAAAATGACCTTTTGTTGCAACAATTAAGTCCAGGTCCTGTCAGATCCCTGAAGTTAAGCAATGATGAACCTGTTCAGTTCTGAGACGAGTGACCACTTATGAAAAGCAAGTACTGTGAGCAGCCTGAGACCTGTGTGCCAGATTAATCAAATATTAAGGAATAATAACAAATTTGAGGTCCTGTCTGATCACTAAAGTTAAACAATGATGAGACAATTACTTTCTGAGATGAATGATCACTTATGAACAAAAGTTGCTGCAAGCAACTCAAGATTGGTGTACCAGACTAAGCAAAGCTTAGTAATATTTATTATAATGGAGATTTGATGTCTGTCTGTCTGTCTGTAACCGAAACTATGTCACTGCTTACATCACAATACTCACAGGAATTTTATCAATGATTATTTAATTCATAGTCAAAATCATTAATATATATAATAAATCTTATCTATTAACAAAATGTCTCTATGAAAATCTGAGTTAAATTTTCCTCAAAACAGCCTATGTAATTAGTACATCTAAAATCCTGCAATTTGCCTTATATATCATTAAGAAAAGGTTTATATAATATATGGTGTGGTTAATTTGTATACTGGTTTTAACAAAAACACATTTGATAAATAATTACTTGATGTTATTGATCTATAATATAATTGCCCTATTCTCCAATGTATTAAATCAATCCTACGAAAGATTTTTATATAGAAACCAATTAAAATATAATTGAAATAAGTATAATCTTTTTATATGCATTCTTATTTAATTTCATTAGTATTCCTAATTTAATATATTTATATCATAACTTTAATACTTATGCCTGGAGGGCCCATATTCTTGCTTGTAACAGTAACAAAGTCCAGGTTCTGTCAGATTACTGAAGTTAAGCAATGATGAACATGGGAAACCACTTATGAAAAGCAGGTACTTGTGTGGGTAGGTTAGAGTAACCTCCCTTTATTAATAGTAACTTAGAGTGACCATTCATGATGTTATGCAAATATTAGTGGCAGGCCGTAGGTAAGTCTCTACTTAATGACTGGTGGGTGCCGCCATTGGTATTCTGGACTTCGTATGTCGTTTCGTGTTACTCTTCTTACAGTACTGTGAGCAACCTGAAGCCTGTGCACCAAACTAAGAGAAGCTTAGTAAATAACAACTAAGTCCAGGTCCTGTCAGATCACTGACGTTAAGCAATGATGAGCCAATACAGTTTTGAGATGGGTGATTTCTTATGAACAACAGGTGCTGTAAGCAACTCAAGGTGCATATGCCAGACTAAGTGAAGCTTATTAGATAACAAGAAATTCTAGATCCTGTCAGATCAATGAAGTTAAGCAATCATGAACCCGTTCAGTTCTGAGATGGGTTATCACTTACGAAAAGCATGTAGTGTAAGTAATCTGAGTCCTGTGTACCATACTAAAATGAGCTTTGGAAATTACAATTCAATACAACAGCCACCAGGGGAAATCTGGAGAGTACATTAACTAGAATGTTATTACAAAAACAACCAAGATGAGGAAACTAGT
>CM042153.1:68553013-68610513 GCA_023376005.1 Doryteuthis pealeii
TGTTGCCTAAGTGGTCACCCAATTAGTTATCGAACAGGCTCATCGTTGCTTAACTTAATTTATCTAGTGGAAACCAGAGCTTTCTGCATGACCTGACCATGAATCCAGCATTCACAGTTTAATCAATGCCAAAGCCATCCTTGTAGAAGAACAGTCATTGGCAATTCAGTCTCGAAAGACTATGATAAAGTTTTTGTGTGCCCCTGAAGTTGCAGCACCTCCTGTGACTATGAAGTCCGATGTTTGAGAAACATTGTCGACCTCAGATTTTGCATTTGTAGGTTGTCCCTGTAGATGATGATGTTCCGATGCTTTGCTGTCGTTGTTTTCTTATGGACCTCTTAGGTTCATGATGTTATATCAGGGTGACCTCTGACATGTACAGTCCTCTATACATATAAATCCAGCATTCACAGGTTAATCAATGCCAAAGCCATCCTTGTAGAAGAACAGTAGTAGTAATATTTAACCTATAGGAGAGGGGTTTCATACCTTTCTCAAAAGTGTTCGTCTGAAAGTGAACTTGCTTACTCTATACTCCTCAGAGCTGAAAAATTGAAGCCTCACCACCGGATGAAATTTATTATTATACATAGGGTACATTTTTTGAGGGGGGACCTTACTCCTCTGCAAGGAATGCAGTCAGCATATTATATGCCCCACTAACAGGGCAGAAATCCTCCAAGGTTAATTCATCACTTGTTTTTCTTTCAAAAGTGAACTCTGGACATTAAATAAATGTATCTACCCAACCCCTCCACACAAGCAGAGTGTGAAACAAGGTCAATCCGGTTATTTCCTAGTTGAGTAACATGATATTACAAAAAAACAGAACCCAAATTATTTATTTTCTTGTTAAACTAACCTTAAACCCCAACCCTAACCCCTGCTAGTTAAAATTAACAGTTTTATTACAAAATTTGTGGGTTCTGTTTTTTCTGGGTCACCTGTAATATCATGTTACTCAACGAGGAAATAACTGTCAATTCTTTTTAAAGTGGTGTCAAACAGATTTGAATTTAGAGTTTTCCTTCTCCCAGACAAGTTTCCATACCAAGTGTAAATAGTCCAGGCTGTTCTACTATTTACCCAGTTATGGAGGCATGTGGTCTAATGGTTAGAGTCGTGGGAAATGGACTCGTCGATCCGAGTTCAATTCCTGGACAAAGCTGTCTGCATCTCACATGGCGCTTATACCCCTGGAAAGGTATGAATCCTACTCTCCTTCCAGCTATGGGTAAATAGCAGGGCAGATTGGGCTCTTAACCATGGCTAGGTAACCAGTCTAGGAGAAAGAAAACTCTGAATTCAAACCTGTAAAACTCCGCTTAAGAAATTGACCTTGTGTCGCATCCTACTCATGCGGAAGGGTTGGTAAATATATATATCTGAAAACAGCCTTGTCCAAGATCTGAACTTGGATCATTGTGTCCATTTACTATGACAATAACCATTACATAGAGTGCTTCCTCATTCAAGATTGTAAGGATAAATAAAATTATATGAAAACAAAAAATAAATTCTAATATAAAATTCATTATATAAATTATAGTATAATTTAACAGGATATAACACAAGATCAATTCTTTCTGTATTTTAACAGATTTAAATTCAGAGATTTCCTTCTCCTATATTGGCTGCCATACCAAGGTTAAAGTGCCCAGTCTGCTCTACTATTTGCCCATAGTTTTGAGAGGGGAAAATGAATCGTTTCATACCCTTCCCAAGGGTATTAGTGCTAGTAATGCCACAGTCTTGTCCAGAATTTGAACTGTTTGCTGTATCCATATTCTCGGATAATAACCATTACACTATAAACATCTCTTGAGATTCTTATAGAATGAAAATGGTCTAACATTGAATAGTAAAAATCATTCCCAATGCATTTTTATAGTAAAAATCATTTCCAATGCATTTTTATAGTAAAAGTCATTTCCAACACATTTTTATAGTGAAAGTCATTTCCAACGCATTTTTATAGAAAAAGTCAATTCCAATGCATTTTTATAGTAAAAATCATTTCCAATGCATTTTATAGTAAAAGTCAAATGCAATGCATTTTTATAGTAAAAGTCAAATGCAATGCATTTTTATAGTAAAAATCATTTCCAATGCATTTTTATAGTAAAAGTCAATTCCAATGCATTTTTATAGTAAAAGTCAATTCCAATGCATTTTTATAGTATAAATTTATATTTTACTGATTAAGATCTTTGTACATATTGATTTGAATCATCAATGGTTTTCAGTGACCTTGGTCTTAATTGTAAAGTCTTTGGTTGCCAGGAGAAAGATAGAAATCCTTAAGGGAAGCCAAGAAACTGGAGCAATAGCGTTTTACAATCTGTCACCTACAATAAAAATGTCTGGCATGCTTTGAAGGATTTCTGAACTTTGTATAGGGAATGTAGTGGGAGATTTGACTTTTCAGAAAGAAGCTGTAAAATTGGCCAGAGTAGGTCAACGTAGGTTTTGGCTGGCCAATCCCCACTGGTATGCAATGGAAATGCAATAAAGGTAATGAAGGGGTACTCCACACTCCAAAAAGCTTCAGAATTGAAACATCACCACTAGATGCGGTGTAACATTATACCAAGAACATTGACCCTCAGCAAGCGGCTTCTAACACATATATAATTTTTTTAAATTAGGAGGGTGCAATAGGTGCAATAAAGGTGTGACAATAGGTGCTAGGGCTTGACGTGTACTAAGGAAATGAGAATTGAGGTTAATAGATACATAGATATGAACATAGAAAGAAAGAAAAATAGATAGACAGATACATAGATATGAACATAGAAAGAAAGAAAAATAAATAGAGAGATATATAGATATGAACATAATGCAATAGATAGATAGATAGATAGGTAGGTATATATATATATATATATATATATATATATATATATATATATATATATATATATATGAACAGACTTTGATCGATCGATAGATAGATAAGAAAATGATAGATGTATAGATAGATATGAATAGTCTTAGATAGATAGATAGATAGATAGATATTAATATAGATAGTGCATGCATTGTTTATTATTTGTTTTGCTGTAAAATATTATGTAGTTTTTCAAACTGAACTTTATAGCATTTACATATCACTAGTAAATTTATCTTGACTATCTAAATAATAATAATAATGATAATAATAATAATAATAATAATGAATCACCTTATCCCAGCAAGGAGACCAGACCTAGTGTTGATTAACAAAAAAGAAAGAACTTGTCAACTGGTGGATTTTGCAGTGGAGATGAAGGGTGGAGATGAAGGAAAAATGAAAAGATGGACAAATACCTGGACCTTGCCAGAGAACTGAAAAAGATATGGAATATGAAAGTCAAAGTGATACCAATTGGTGCTCTTGGAACGGTCCCAAAAAGCTTGGGAAAAAAACTGGAAAATCTGGAAATCAGAGGAAGAATTGAGACCATCCAGAATACTGCATTGCTGCAATCTGCCAGAATACTCAGGAGAGTCCTGGAGACCTGAGGAGACTTGTCGTCACTCAGACTCCAGTGAAATACCATCAGCTAACGCTGATGTGAAAAACTTGATAATAATAATAACTAGCAGGACCTGTGGATATACTGGAGTATTATAAATTAATTATTACAATGTTTGACATGTTTACTTAAGAGCTATTGTAAAATAGTTCAATTATAATAATGGCCCACTTGGAGATGGGTTCATATCTTTCCCAAGGACATTAGCAATAAATGAAATGCAAACAGCCTCATCCAGAAATTGAATTTGGCTCACTGAGTTCATTTCCTCGGACAATAACCATTACAGAATCTGTGCCTCCTAATTGAGAATCAGAGTTTGGAAAAAATTTAATTTGCATCCTATTCTATAGAAGCTTGCCTTGTTGTGTAGCATATTGTATACCATGAGGTGTGTCCCAAATTTTCTACCATTTTTAAGAAGAAAAGAAAAATGATTTTTCTACATTGTATTGAGTCTCTAAAAGAGAGCACTGGGAACTTGTGCACACAACTTATTTAATCTAATAAATGAATTGTGAGCAGTTCGTTACTTTTTCATAAAAGTTTGATACGTACACATATTCCTCTATTTAATTCCAAAGATATCTCAAAGGTGAACTTAGGCTAATTATCATCAAAATAATTCTATATCCGGCATTGCTTTGTAAACAATGTATTAATCATAATTCTTCAAACACTTGCCTCTCTATCCCACCCAGTAATAAGAAAATTATTTAATAAACATCACACACACACACACACACACACAATATATATATATATATATATATATTAGGTGGTGCAGGGCGTAATGGTTAGAGTCATAGGAAATGAACTTGTTGACCCAAGTTCAAATCCTGCATGAGGCTTTTTGCATTTCACATAGTGCTTATACATTTGGGAATGGTATAAATCCAACTATTCTCCTTTCACGTACGGGTAAATAGTAGGGCAGACTGGGCTTTTTGACTGTGGCTAGGAAATCAGTTTAAGAGAAAGAAAACTCTAAATTCAAACATGTTAAACTCCACTAAAGAAATTGACCATGTGTGTGGAGGGGTTGATTATATATATATATATATATATATATATATATAATAAAGGATTTGTTTTTATAGTGTATTCGAAGCATTATGTGTAATTGAATAAGTTGTTTTTTGAAGGCAGCAAAATAATGCGATGTATGTTGGAAAAACATATTTATTTACTTCTTTTGTTTTTGTTTTTTTGTTTTTTTGTTTTTTTTTAAACATACTAAAAAATTAGTATGTTTAAAAAATTAAAAAAACAACAAAAGAAGTAAATAAATATGTTTTTCCAACATACATCGCATTATTTTGCGGCCTTCAAAAAACAACTTTATATATACTAGCAAATATATGCACCCTACGGGTGCAAGTATTTAAGTTTTAAGGTAATAAAATATCGTATTAAATTAGAAAGGCCAATGAAACTAAATAAAAATGCATATAAAAATACATAGAACAACTGAAACTTACTCTTCCATCACTCTCGTCTTTCATTTTTATTTTTTCTAATTTAAGTATTTAGTTAAAAGAGGAAGTAAAGAATAAAATGACAGTTATTTTTTCTTGTTAATGGATTTCATCTAAGATTCATTGAAGAGATTTTTGCTTATATTCATTAAAATAAAACCAAACAGAAATCAATAATACTAAGCACATATTTATTAAAATCACATTTTTAATATCAATATGCAAATTAGCTTCCCTGTTCACACTGTAAACTGCTATTTTTTTGTATATATAAATATAATTGCATGTTTTTAGTATGTAGATATGCTTAACAGTATTAATAATGTAAAACAATTTTATTAATAATTGAGGTTTAAATAAAAATAAAATCATTGAGAATGTGATATCAATAACTAAGGGAATTGTGACTTGAGTAGTGATATAGTTTCGGTTACAGACAGAAAAACAAACAATCTCCATTATAATAATATATTATATATATATATATATATATATATATATATATATATATATATATAGAAGAGAGAGAGAGAGAGAGAGATGGATAGATAGATACTTGGTTTGAAAATTGCATTGGTGAAAAACTTATTTACCAAGCACTACTGACTCCATATCTTTGCTACCCTAACTTAGATATACATGCTCTATCAAGAACATATATATCAATCTCTCCACACAAATAGGATGTGACACAAGGTCAATTTCTTAAGTGGAGTTTAACAGGTTTGAATTCAGAGTTTTCCTTTTCCTAGACTTTTTGCCTAATCAGCAATAAAGAGCCCAGTCTTCCCAGCCATAGCTTGAGGGAGAATATTTGTATGCATACCTTTCCCAAGGGTATTAGCATTATGTGAAATTCAAACAGCCTCATCCAGTATTTGAACTCAGATCACAGAGTCCATTTCTTTCGATGAAAACTTTATACCACATATTTCCACTGATACTGAGAACTCTTTACTTATTGATATACCAAACTATATTATATATATATATATATATATATATATATATAAAATGGGTGTTCAAAAACTATCAATACAGAAATTGTTGTAAATAATAGAGAAATGAGCAATGAATGAAATGACCATTTTTTCTTCTTTTTTTAAAAATAGATATCTTGTTATTCACAACACATTTATTCCAGTGAGTTTTTCATTGGTTGAAGCACCTCTGAAAATCTCCTTGTGGTATGGTGTGAAGTTGCACATTCTTTTTAATGACATCCACACCCCCAAATCTTTCCACTGAGATGAATTTTCAGTTTAAAAGATAAGAAAAAGTTGCATGAAACTACATCTGGTGAGTATGATGATTGTGTTGCACCTGCACAATCTTGTGTTTCACCAAAATATAGTTAGATTACCAATAAAAAAAGAACTGAGAATTGTCACTGACTATTCTAGCCTAGACATCCAAACATCATCACTTTTTTGCTCAGTTTGATTATCTCATCTATTGGTAGGAATGCCATCTCCACTCCTCTCAATACTTAGGTAGTAATATCTCATCTACTGGATGTTAACATACACATAAATAAAGCATCACCTGCTCTTGTTAGGTTATCAATGATATGGAAATCTGATCTCTCTGATAGAATAAAGCAAGAATTCTTCCTAGCTGTAGCTATGTCAATAATACTGTTTGGCTGCACCACTTATACTGTAATGAAACACTTAGAAAAAAAATCATGTTCTCAAAAATTCAATGTATCTCTTATAAATATTATTAATACTACTCCTTTTCTCTTATGACTGAAGAGCTTTCTCCTGAGGGATCAATTCTTAAATATCTAGAAATGGTTACAAAACAATCAACCTTTTTTTTTTTTTAAGAGAGGTCGTACCCCTCTGCAGGGATACAGTCAGCATATTTTAAGCCTTGTCAATTGAGTTTTAATTCTAAATTTCAGATTAAGGAAGGCAAAAGAGCACATCAGCTAAGACAAAGTGATTGAAACAACAAAGATAAAGATAATAATAATATTATAAGGAACTAGCAGAACCTGTGGATCTACCACAGTATGATAATTTTATCATTATGTTTGATACTTTTACTTAAGAGCTATTGCAATTAGTTCAATATCTAAAAAGCATAATATTCTTGATTTAACTCTTTCTCATTCATTTCTTTTTCTTACCTTTTCATTATGTTTGATTGAAACAGATAAGTGTTATTGCTTCTGCACACTCACCCCCTCTCTCTATTTTTCCCCTACTCTCTTTCCTTCTTTCTTATATTTTTTCTGTGTAGCATGTGCTTTTACTACCCTTTCTTTCTTTATAATAAAAACAGAATGGTCAATTATTTGGTTATTTCCTAGTCTGAGTAACATATTATAGGCTGACCCAGAAAAAACAGAACCCAAATTATTTATTTTCCCATTAAAACTAACCCTAAACCCCAACCCTATCCCTAAACCCTAACCCCCCTAGTTGAGTAGCATAATATTACAGGGTGACCCAGAAAAACAGAACCCACAAATTTTGTAATAAAACTGTTAATTTTAATTTAATTTTTTTTTTAAGTTTAAGTCCAACAAGGGTTAGAGTTTAGGGTTAGGGTTAGGGTTAGTTAAATGGGAAAATAAATAAATAATTTGGGTTCTGTTTTTTCTGGGTCATATCAGGTTACTCAACTAGAAAATAACCCATTATTTAGCTGAGGTGAGTACACTCAAAAGAAATAAGAATTCAGTGGATAAAACACCAGATAATCAGGATTTACATTTTTGCATCTCATCTTGGAAGATTTGGATAGTCTCATTTTTAACCAGAGGGTATTGCAAGATGATAACAGTCATACTTCTCAGGAATACATTATAAAGAATAATAGCAAAGCAGTGGTAAAAAAGCAACAACTTTTTTAATGATAATTTCCAGGGAATGTATGAAAAAGTGTTCAAAGTAAAAAGAAAAGACAAAAAGTGAAAATAAATTAGACTGACCACCTTTGTATAGAGTATTTTAAATCTTTTTTTAATTTTTTTTCCTTAATTTCTTTCTTTCTTAAGTGAGACATTAATCACTGATTTCATCCACTTGTGTCCATCTAGTTACAGACAGACAGACAATGTCAAATGATATTTTTACTTGAAAAATAAAGTGCAACTTTGTGCTCTATTCTCCCATATAAATAGAATGAATCAAGACAGCAAAATTGGACAAAGGATTACAAAATTGATCATTAAATTTTTAATATTCTTTATTTGTTGTTGATTCTGGAAAGAAAAAAAAAAGAAAACGGGTTTGGATAGGGGGGTTATTCTCAGATTAACAGCAAAATTCCTCCCTCACTCTAAATGAATTATCAATTCTACCATTTATCTTATCATATTGTCAGCAAGGTGTAGGGGAGATGTCAGAAAGACTTTTAAAAAAATAAAATAAAATAAAATAAAAAAAGAAGTGTGGGTAGGTAGGAAGGGAGTTAAAGTATTGACTCAATTTTACAAAATTTTTCTTTGTTTAATGAGAGATATAAAATAACTTAATGGATATTCTTGTAAAAAAAAAAAAATGTTTAAATATGTGGAGGCTAAAACAGAAAACAATAAAATCTCTTCAGATATGAAATTACACATAAGAATTTTTTTTGTGTGTTTCTTTTTTTTTTGGGGGGGGGGATTGAAATAGTTGAAATTAGAAGTTTTGTAAAAAAAGGTGTGTGCAATGTGAAAAGTTAAGAATGCAGAAAGAAACGTAGGAACTCAAACAGAATGAGAAGGCAACAAAGAACGTAGAGAAAAAGGCATGAATTTCTGAAGAATGAAGAGAAGAAAGCTTGATATTTCACTTTAAAACAATAGAGGAGAAAAAAGGAAAGAAATTAGAAAGAAAAAAAAAGAAAAAAGAAAAGAAAAAAGAAAAGAAAAAAGAAAAGAAAAACACAAAGGAAATTTGTAAAATCAGCCAAGACAAAAGGATCAAAAACAACAAAGATGATGATACTCGTTTGAATAATAATAGTGTTTCAATTTCAGGTTGAGGAAGGCCAGAGATTGATTGTTTTTACTGGGATATCAACCTGTCTAGGGTTATTTTAGGCATAGAAGTTATGGAGACTAAAAAAAGGAAAACTATAAAATCTCTTCAGATATGAAATTATACATAAGAATGTTTTTTGTTTTTCCTTTTTTTGAGGTGATTTGAAATAGTTAAAATTAGAAGTTTTGGAAAAAAAGGTGTGTGGAATGTGAAAAGTTAAGAAATTCTGAAGAATAAAGAGAAGAAAGCTTAACATCTGATCATAATGGAGATTTTGTGTTTGTCTGTAACCGAAACTACATCACCACCAATGTCACTATTCCCTTAGTCATTTACATTATAATTTCAATGGTTATTAAATGATCATTATTTAACCTTAATTAAGAATCTTATTTATTAACAATGGAGGCACGTGGTCTAATGGTTAAAGTCGTAGGAAATGGACTCGTCAACGCGAGTTCAAATTCCTGGACGAAGCTGTTGGAATTTCACATGGTGCTAATACCCTTGGGAAAGGTATGAATCCAATTCTCCCTCCAGCTATGGGTAAATAGCACGGCAGACTGGACTCTTTAACCTTGGCTAGGTAACCAGTCTAGGAGAAGGAAAACTCTGAATTCAAACCTGTTAAACTCCGCTTAAGAAATTGACCTTGTGTCGCATCCTGCTCATGTGGAGGGGTTGGTAAATACATATTTATTAACAATGTCTCTATTAAGGTCTCGGTGAGATAGGTTTATCTCAAAACAGCCCATATTGTTAAGGTGTTTAAAATCCTGCAATGTGTGTTATATATATCATTAAGAAATAAGGGTTTATATAGTATATGTTGTGAATAATTTGCATACCGTTTTTACGAAAACCATGTTTAATAGATAATTACTTGGTGTTATTGATTTCTTATAGTATTGTTTTATTCTCAAACATATCAAAAGTAATACTATGTACAATTTTATAAGTGTAATCTTTTCAGTGTTTCTTATTTAATTTTTAGGGCCGGGTTAGCTCAGTTGGTAGAGTGTTCGGCTAAAAACCACAAGGTTCCAAGTTGGATACCGGCTCTCGACAATTCAGCGTATGAGTTGTACAGGGATCTGTGCGGTAAAGTAAGGAGCTGATGGTAGATGTGGTGCTCCACTTCAGATGCTAAAATAATCTCCTTGGTCTAGCGATAGTGAAAAGGCGATAAACTCCCTCGCTGATAGGCTGATACTGACTTTAGGCCACTTCAACAACTTTATTTTTAAAAACGTTTTATAAAGTAAATACTTGTGCCTGGAGGGAGCTAGGAATATATCTACCAACCCTTCACCCTCAGTTATGGGTAAATAGGATAGGTGGTGCTCTTTAGTTTTAGTATGGTGACCGCTCTAGAAGGAAAACTCTGAATTCAAACCAACTGTAAAGTAAGTAAAGTCAGAAGAGTGGACTATTATTGGTATCAGCTGGACAGCAAGAGATTCTATCTCCTTTTTCATTAGTGCTGATTAAAAATATTACATTACAAACATTAGAATAAATGAATTCTTTTATAGTATGAACAAAAAGTAATAAGACAATCAGGAATATTTCTTGTATGTTGTTTATTCTCAACTAGTTTCGACCTTAGGTCATCGTCAGGAAAAAATTTCTTATTTGAAGAAATTGTTTATAGATATTTTGAAAGGGAGCATTATAGAACTATAAAAATTGAAGTGTTTTTGAGGATTTGACATGCTATTAAAATCCGGGTAGACGAGTGTGTTAGTAGTAGCATGTCCATTTGTTCCGTGAAGAACCTCTATATAGATATATATAGATAGATAGATAGATATAAGGACCTAAGGAGTCAGAAGCTACCTACCTAGGTTTCACCTAACAGCTCATCAGGATAATCAATAATTCAGTCAGAATCATCCTGATGAGCCGTTAGGTGAAACCTAGGTAGGTAGTTTTCTGACTCCTTAGGTCATTATAATTTTGCTCTGTTTAGCGTATTGGGCACTTTTTACATATTCAATTTTGACAACTCTTTTGGTGTTTTTTCTTTAAGCCATTCATCACGATACCAACGATTATTTTCTGAGAGTACAGGTCCTTTGGTCTTTTCTTTTTTTAATATTTTTCTCAGATATCAGCTTGTACATTTCTTTATTTACAAACTATGGCATCAGAGTTTAACAATATGAAAAAAAAAAAATTTAAGACGATGGCGTAGTGTCCATTTTTTTTTTTTTTTTTTTTTAGATAGATAGATAGATAGATAGATAGATCGGCTTTGTCAGATTATTGCATAAGTGAGAAACTGACATTCAACAATCATCCTTGTCTGTGTGTCAATGCTATCCTAACTTATATATACTCTATAAGGAAGCGCATGGTGTAATGGTTAAAGTCATGGGAAATGGACTCGTCGCCCCGAGTTCAAATCCTGGACGTGGTAATTGCATTTCACTTAGCGCTAATACCCTTGGGAAAGGTATGAATCCTACTCTCCCTCCAGCTATGGGTAAATAGCAGGGCAGACTGGGTTCTTTAACCATGGCTAGGTAACCAGTCTAGGAGAAGGAAAACTCTGAATTCAAACCTGTTAAACTCCGCTTAAGAAATTGACCTTGTGTTGTATCCTGCTCGTGCGGGGGAGTTGGTAAATATATATATATACTCTATCATCAGAATTGAGCAATATGCTTTTTATGAATATAGCAAAGTACATTATATATATGTGTATTGGATGTGCATAGTGTAATGATTATCACCATAGGAAATGGATACAGCAAGATGAGTTCAAATCCTGTGCGAAGCTGTTTGCTTTTCTCATAGCACTAATACCCTTGGGAAAGGTATGCATCCAACTATTCTTCTTTCTGCTATAGGTAAATAGTAGGGCATACGGGGCTCTTTAATCTTGGTTCGGCAACCAATCTAGGAGAAGGAAATCTCAGAATTTAAACCTATTAAATTCCGCTTCAGAAATTGACTGTGTCACATCCTGCCCGTGGGAAGGAATAGGTAAATATATATAACAGAAACCTTTGAAAAAGAGGGATTTAGCTCCTCAAAATATCAGTAAATAAATGGAATTTAAAACATAATATTCAACTCAGTTTTTCCTTTATTTCACTCATTTTTCAAAACAACCAAAAAAATTTTTCCCATAAATATATAATATAGATATATATGTTTGAAATACGTCAGACTTAGCGCAGGGTGACGTCGTCAGTTATGTTATTGGCTGACTTCATAGGGGGGTTTCGGGTCTTCCAACATAATACCCCCCTCAGCCAACCAGACCCCGTTGGAGACGATCAAACTCCAACACGCCACCCTTGTGCAACACCAACAGAAAAGTGTTTAAATATGTCAACGCGATCCTCTTGGATCCGATTGGCCAATACCACAGCCAATCATCACTAAGGGTAGTTGTTATAAACAGGACCACGCAACTCAGACATTTTCTTTTTAATGAATAGCTGCTTAGCTGGGATGTTACTATGAAGAAAAACGCGTTGGATACATGAGACAGAAAGGAATGTAAGTCGTAACAATTACATATACATTATATATACATACACACCCATATAAATAGACTCATCAGATATAACGAGAAAGAAGAATACTTGCACTTTACAAAAACATCATGTATATTTGTGTGTGTGTGTGTGTGTACACAGACAACTATACTAAAAAATGTAATATTGTACATTACATCCTACAGATACAAACAGATTTAAGAGTAAACTCTAGTAACACAGAATAATAACTAACACAGCTTAACACCTGTACCCCAGCTATGGTTAGCAGAATGAGAACAGGATACCCCCGTGGATTGAATAAAGGGTTAGGTTCAAAGTTCTGTGATGGCTCCCGATTACGACAAGTAAGGTGTGAGGGCACATTGTCCAAAATGTTGTCCAGATAACAATGAAGATGAGGACAATAGTCCGAATAATACAAATAATATTAATCATCAAGCCTCATCAAAGTTTTGTGATGGCTCCCGATTATGACAAGAAAGTTCCCGATTATGAAAACAAGGTTCCTGAGTCCGACAAGAAATACCTGAAGAAGACTGGAGGGTACATTGTCCAAAATGTTGTACAGATAACAATGAAGATGAGGACAATAGTCCGAATAATACAAATAATACTAATCATCAAGCCTCATCTCATGAATTCAGAGAAATAAACTCTAGTAGCCTAAATTTCTTTTGAACTGACCACAATTTAACAAAAAGGATTTACATTAAACATTCATTTGTGTTTATATTAATCCAATGTACTTAAAAGACAAAGTGGCTGTGTGGTAAGTCAAAAATTGTTTATTTGCTAGTACATTACCCACTAACATATCCTTGGTGACTTTAAAGCATATGGTAATCCAAGGATACAGTGAATCCAGCTTGGATCTGGAATCCCACCAGAGATCAGACGCTACGAATTGTACCAATATAAATATCTTATCCTCATAAATATATCTTATTATAATGGAGATTGTGTGCTTTTCTGTCTGTAACCGAAACTATATTACTACTCATATCACTATTCCCTTAGTTATTGACATCACATGTTCCATGATTGTATTTTTATTTAAACCTCAATTATTAATAAAATTGTTTTACATTATTAATACTGTTAACTATGTCTACATACTGACAACATGCAATTATATTTATATATACAACAAAATAGTGGTTTACAATGTGAACGGGAAGGCTAATTTGCATATCAATATTAAAAATGTGATTTTATTAAATATGTGCTTAGTATTATTGATTTCTAACTGTTTGGTTTTATTTTAATGAATATAATAAAAAATCTCTTCAATGAATCTTAAATGAAATCTATTAACAAGAAAAAAATAACTGTCATTTTATTCTTTACTTCCTCTTTTAACTAAATACTTAAATTAGAAAAAATAACAATGAAAGACGAGAGTGATGGAAGAGTAAGTTTCAGTTGTTCTATTTTTTATTATACTCCCTCTGTTTCAAATCTTTTTATTGGTATTCTTATTTAGCCTTTCTAATTTAATATAATATTTTATTACATTAAACTTAAATACTTGCACCCAGGGGGTGCATATATTTGCTAGTTAATATAAAATATTATGTATGAAAGTTGTATATGTATCCATGCATGGATTAGTCTCTAAACCTGGATCATATTGTTTCTAATCAAGGGCACTGGTCAGGTTCAAGGTTGTATACAAGACTGTTACATAATTGATGGGTAGCCTGTTAATTATGTACAGTAGTGTAGATTTTAAAATAACAGTTAGTGGAAAACACAGGAGGGATGATTGACATCTGTTAACCCTGTTTTGACCTACACTTCTATTTGTGAGTGCGAATGTGGGAAGTTAGCAGTCTTAGTGTAGATTTAGATTGACTACAAATGGCAGCCCTCGTTCAATTGGCAAAATTTTCATGCACATGTCTAAGATCTGAAGAAAATATATATGAGCTCAAAATAAAGTAAAGTCTTGTGTTATTACTAAAAACAAACACATGACATCTCAGACAGATCCCGAATAACAGAAGACCCAGCTAAAACCACCATCTAAGAGGATACCAGCCCTATTGCTCTTATAACAAACCCCCAACCCTTTTTTATCATATATGTGTCAGAAAGGGTTATTGAGGGCCTTAGTGTCCTGGGTATGATGCTAAACAGCATTTTATGGTTAATTTCCAATATTGAAGCTCTGGGGAGTGTAGAGTACCCCTTCATTGCCATTAATCCCAAGTTCACTCTGACCTGTATTGGTTGTACCTGTTAGGGTCATATAATTTAAATAAATAAAAGATGTGTTCTAAAAAAATTTGAATACCCAACAAGATTAAAACAAAAATTCAGTTGAAAGAAAAAGGACTATAATATAGTTCCCATGAAAATATCACAGTATTTCTCTATCACTTTGACAAATTTGAACGTCTGGAAGATATTTACAACTTTACAATGAAACATATGATAACTGTACATCTTTTTCAGCAGAACTTCTTCAATCTCTGGGTCCATGCTATAAAATCAGTTATTTATTTTTATCATGGCCTAATAAATAGTTTAACATCATCAGCAAATAATTCTATTTCTGATTTTATATCATTAAGCAAATCATTTATGAATATTAAAAACAATAAAGGTCCAAGTACTGATCACTGAGGAACACCAAACGGTACTGTGTTTCAAAATAATTGTCACCAATTTTTTCTATTATTTTCACTAGTTGATAATAATGAGATACCCTATCAAATGCTTTGCTAAGATCTAAATATATAACATCCACGTTATCCCCTTCCATCTAATATTCATTTATTATATCAATATTAAAATGATGTTGATTAAACTTTATATATTTCCCTATGAAATTTAAAATGTAATTTCTAATCTTTTTTTTCAAAACCCTTACTCAAAATAAATGTTAGAGAAATTAGTGGGTAATTATTTTTTTAAAGTTGAAAGAAAAAGGACTATAATATAGTTCCCATGAAAATATCACAGTATTTCTCTATCACTTTAACAAATCAGAACGTCTGGAAGATGTTTACAACTTTACAATGAAACAAATGATAACAGTACATCTTTTTTCAGCAGAACTTCTTCAATCTCTCACTCTCCCTCACACACACATACATACATACACGCACAAACATGGTGGTGGTGATGGTGGAAGGAATACTGTTTCAGCTAAATTTCCTTTATAACCGAATCCTTGCTGCTTAACAGAATATAGAATTCGGTGAGGTTTTAGTTCCAACAACAGGCAGGATGAAACAAATAATAGACTTCTTGTGGTATAAATGCCAGAGATGTAAGGATTTAGTCTCAAGACATTTGCTATTCCAAAGGACAAATAACCATTACATCACAAAGCAAGCCATGTGTACAATCGTTTTTAAAGATAGAAGTCAATTTCACATCATTCAGTCAGGCCAAAAATAAAATCATTCTCCTGTTTATAATGCAATGTCATATTTCATGAAGCATACCAGAAAACAAAACAATATATATATATATATATATAGTTGCGCAAAAACTTACCAAAAAATGCGGGAAAATAAGAAGATCCCACCCACTAACAACAAAAAATATGTGCATATATAAATGAATTGACATTCACTGTATTTCATATCAGGCACGTTGTCTTGAAGAAGGGTGGATTACATGCTGTCTGTAAACCAATGGTAACAATGGCACCTTGAATGTATTGTACACTATAATAAATATAAATATATATATATATATATATAAAGTTATAAATTCTGTGGAGTGGAATGGTCTATTGTCAGTATCAGCCAAATTGTGAGGAAGTCTATCCCCTTTTCTCTAGAGCTAGACCAGGGAGATTGTTTTTCTGAGGTGAGGCATCACACCTGTCAGCTCCCAGATGCTTTACCACACAGATTAGTTACCCAAACTGTGCTACTCATACACTGAGTTGGTGAGGACCGGTATCAAACCCAAATCTTGAAATTCCTTGATGAATGCTCTACTGATTGAGCTAAACCAGCCACGGCCATGGATTTAGAGACTGACATGAAATACTTGTCAAGTTTCGACCCCCTGCTGTAGGTAGTCTGCTAAGTCTAGCCACACTGAGGAGATGTGGTACCTTGAAACACAATGTCATATATATATATATATATTTTTAATCCAGCCTGAAGCAGCCTGCCTTGTCTAGTCCTACTGATGAGCCATGAAATGGCGAAACAGGACTATGTGAATGACAATGTGTATATATATATATATATATATATATATGTGTATATTTATATATAAAGGGTGGCTTACCAGTGAATATAGGCACGATCGTTGGAGGTGCACAGGATCCAGGGGTTAAGTCCATGATAAAACAAATACAAAGTGCTCAATACAAAGTAGAGCAAATTTTCAATGAACATACATGTGATCAGCTGCAATTAATCGGTAACTCAATTAATTCAGTGGATTTAACCCTGATGATTCTAGCGATGTAACTCGAGTAGGTTTCTATTGTATCCATTTCTTGAATATATATACATATATTTCAAATCCTTAATAAGACATTTCAATTTATCTTAATGCTATTGGGAAAGGCATGATTATTTATTCTCAACCACTCAACTATGGCTAAATAGTAGGAGAGAATGGGTTCTTTAGCCTTGCTAATGCAACCTGACTTGGACAATGGAAAAATCTCTGAATTCAAAACTTGAGGAATATTGTTTGGAGAATCTGTTGCACATTCTTATCTGATCAGTTCATTCAAAAAGTCTACCTGGTTCCACACAATCTCTTCAGCTCTGTAGACAAATCATCTGTTTTGTTTGTTTGTTTTGTTTTATGGCATATCAACCTCAGTGGGTCATTTAATGCCGATAAAGTTTTGAAATAAATCAATTCTTAATGGATAATACAATTTTTTCATAAATACATTTTTCTATTTAACCCATAGATGGGACCCTAACAGTACTACTACTCCGGGTCAGAGTGGATCAGGGAGCAATGGTGATGAAGGGGTGCTCCACATTCCCCAAACCTCCAAAACTGGAACCTCACCATCAGTAGAGTTTAACGTCATTCCCAGGACATGTAGACCCGCAGCCACCGCCTTGTAGCACCCATATGATAAAAAGGGGTTGGGCTTGCCATAAGGGCAATAGGTTTGGAAAAATCATATAGGTGCTAGGGCTTGACGTGACCAGCCGATTGATCGGAGGGGGCCTCTCCGACCGCCCGTCTAGCCCAAGATAGGGCCAAAGTGGAGTATTGCATGTCATGAACTGCTCATCCACCTGGGCTCTATCCTTAAGCATCACAGGTCACCACCCACGACCAACAGGTGGCCCCATTGGGGGAGTCTTACCCCTCTGCAGAGGTGCAGTTGGTGCATTCTAACGCCCCAGCCGACAGGGCGGCTCATACTCTGAGGAAAGGTATGAATTCAAATATTCTTCCTCCAGGGTAAATAGTAGTACAGACTGGGCTCTTTAAACTTGGTATGGAAACCAGTCCAGGGGTAAGAAAACTTTGAATTCAAACTTGTCAATTACCACTTAAGAAATTGGCCTTGTGTCACATCCTACTCATGTGGAGGAGTTTGTAAATAGATATATGAAATTTGAGGCTCTACTCTAAAAAACATTTGGATAAAATGAGGATAAAGAAAAAATCATACATCATATGTGAGGAAATAATATTAAAGAATAAAAACTAATAAGTTAAAAAAAATATTCTTTTTAAAAATGAGGCCCTAAGCTATAGCTTATAGGTAAATCCAGCACTGATTGTCAAACAGGAGTGTATATAATGTTGCCTGAAGATGCAGGCTAGTATCTATATTTGAAATTCCTCCAAACATAAACACAGCATCACTTTCTGACAAGAGAGCTTGGCATCTAAACTAGCTGATCCCTAGTAGCACAACCAAAATAAGCTCTTATAATAAAGCTTAAAGCTTATAGGTAAATCCAGCACTGATTGACCAGTTGGACTGTATATAATGATGCCTGAAAATGTGGGTTAGTGTTTACATTTGAAATTACTCCAAACATAAATACAGCATCACCTTCTGACAAGAGAGCTTATATAAACTGGTTGATCCCAGTAGCACAACCAAAATAAGCTCTTATAATAAAGCTTAAACACAGGGTCCTTTTTAAAATAGGCTTGGCATATCCATTGACAGTAATTGATGAAACTAGGTACTATCTGCATATATCAGCTGACCTCGGAGGTATTTTGAAATTAAGTAAAAAAAAAAAAAAAAATCATTCTTATTTTTCTTTTTTGAAATTCTTTTCTCTTTTTTAATCAATTAATAAATTCTAATTTGAACTCATTTTCAAATCAGAAAATAATTCTTTTGAAGGTCATTTTTTTTTTTTCAAATAAGAACACAAATCAACAAATTACTGTTTTCTGCTTTCTAAGCCTCCACCCACTCACATTTCAAAGAGACATCAAAAATTATCATTATCATCATTTCCTCAGACATAAGTCAATACATTGTCTATAATATCTGAAGATGATAGATAATAAGTTAAAAGATTTCTTATTCTTATATTCATGATCCTCATTCCATATCATCAAATGTTGATAAGACAGATTTAAAAAAAAAATTATCTACTAATTTAAGAATAAAGATAATAATACCATTAAATGATGAATATTTTGATTGTTGCTGTTGCTGCTAATGATGATGATGATGATGAAGAAATAATAGGGTTGTTATTTATCGGATAATGATGATACAATGTGACCAATTTTTTTAGCTAAGATAGTTGTGTATTTCTTGCCGTTGCTAGGTATTGGCATTCAAAGTCAGGTTGCATCTATTTAGGGAATTTCTGCAACATGATCTTCCTTTCCTTGTTTTCTTTTATTAAAATCTTAATTTAGCCACAAATGATTCACCTGCGATAAATTTACCATACGATGAATTTACAGGTGATGAATTTACCGTGATAAATTTACAAGACACGAAAACTAAGGTAAACTTAATAATAATTCCAGTGCCGAGTATGCATTCTTTAAAATTCAATGAAATTGATTTTATTTACCCAAATGAAACATAGATGTTCTCATGTAGCAATTTCAAATGACAACTAAAAACAAAAATACAAAAAAAAATAAAATAAAATAAACAAAAAAACAAATATAGAGACAGAAGTGAATAAGATGTGATACAGAAGTGAATAGTATATGAGACAGAAGTGAATAGTATATGAGACAGAAGTGAATAGTATATGAGACAGAAGTGAATAAGATATAAGACAGAAGTGAATAAGATATATATAAGACAGAAGTAAATAAGATGTGAGACAGAAGTAAATAAGATGTGAGACAGAAGTAAATAAGATGTGAGACAGAAGTAAATAAGATGTGAGACAGAAGTAAATAAGATGTGAGACAGAAGTGAATAAGATGTGAGACAGAAGTGAATAAGATGTGAGACAGAAGTAAATAAGATGTGAGACAGAAGTGAATAAGATGTGAGACAGAAGTGAATAAGATGTGAGACTGATAGAAGTGAACTGGCTATGACATACATACACACCTTTCAGATAGATAGATAGATATATAGATAGATAGATATGAACTAGCTATAATGGATAGATGCAAACAGGCTATGATAGATAGACCGATAAAAAAAATGCTATAACAGATAGATGCAAAGTGGTCATTTAGATATAAACATGCTACAACAGACAGATGCGAACAGGCTATGTGCAGGTTTAACTATCCAAGGTAACGAATTTGGTCATACAAACATCTACATCATATCACCACTTCTCCCTTTAGATTCTTTACGCTACATTGTCTTTTCATTATATTGCATCAGTGTCGTACAATGTTAAACTCAGTAAATTCCATTTCTTTTATTTAGATTTTTTTAGACTAATGACCTAATCTTTATTGTTATATACACAATGTTTTGGACAATGTGGCTTCTGGCCTTCTTCTGGTGTTTCTTGTTAAACTCAGGAGCCTTCATTTTATTATTGGGAATTTTCACAGAACTTCGAATTGAACTCCTTATCTAATCTTAATTGTTATATATACAATGTTTTGCTCAATCTGGCCTGATTTGAACTAAATTATCTGGTAAGGATTACTAAAAATAGCTTGTAATGCCATCACTCTACTTAAAGTACCACAACTTTATGGAGGTGCGTGGTCTAATGGTTAGATTCGTAGGAAATGGACTCGTCAACCCAAGTTCAATTCCTGGACGAAGCAGTTTGCATTTTACATGGCGCTAATACCCTTGGGAAAGGTATGAATCCAATTCTCCCTCCAGCTATGGGTAAATAGCAGAGCAGACTGGGCTCTTTAATTTTGACTAGGTAACCAGTCTAGGAGAAGGAAAACTCTGAATTCAAACCTGTTAAACTCCGCTTAAGAAATTGACGTGTCACATCCTGCTCATGTGGAGGGGTTGGTAAATATATATTTGGAGTACCACAATAAGCACCCAAAACAAGTATCTCTTAAAAAATATTTCTTGAGTTTAGCCAAATTTTGTAATATCCAACTACAGAAAAATTGCATGGTGCTCATAGTGCAACGGTTATCATTATAAGAAATGGACTTGGCGATCCAAGTTTAAATCCATGATGAGGCTGTTTGCATTTCACATAGTGCTTAGGAAAATTATGAATCCAACGATTCTCTCCTCTGACACCAGCAATGGGTAATAGTAGGGTAGATTGGGATTGTTAACTTTTGTATAGCAACTGGGTCTAGGAGAAGGGAAACTGAATTCAAATCAGATATATTTTGTTTTTTAAGGGCCGGGTTAGTCTAAGGGCTGGGTTAGCTTAGTTGGTAAAGCATTCAGCTAGAAACCACATGGTTCCTAGTTCAATACTGGCCCTCGCCAACTCAGCGTATGAGTAGCACAGGGATCTGTGCAGTAAAGTAAGGAGATGATGGTAGGTGTGGCACCTTAGATGCTCCTTGGTCTAATGCTAGTGAAAAGGGGATAGACTCCCTTGCTGTCTGGCTGATACCGACATTAGACTGCCCCAATGACTTTACTTTTATGAGAAGAACTAGATCATCCATGTCAAACAATCTCCTTGGTCTAGCACTAGTGAAAAGGGGATAGATTCCCTCACTGACTGGCTCATACCAACACTAGGCCCGACGATATTATGTTTAAAAAATTGACCTTGTGTCACAACCCATTTGTGCCTGAGAGTTAGATGAATATATACCCACAACTTGCATGGTATAAATAACAAACTTACCTTAACTAGGTTATATATTCATCTATAAGTCTATCCCATGTATAGCTTGATTCGTTATTCTGGTCGGTAAATCATTAATTTATTAAATCAATTTTTAAGCCTAAGGCTGCTTCTAGTCCTTCCTATTATGTTTGAATTTCAACCTTATATTCATATACATGTCAACACCAAAGATTTGCATAGGAATTAAGCCTCTAAAATTTGACCTATACACAAATGTATACAGTAGTTTCTGAAAGTTGATAATCACTGTACTACTATGTATACTAGTAGTTAAGCTTATTCTCAATGATTTATAAGACCAGCACTCTCGTGTGACTTGGCAACTGGTGCCATATTTTTAAAGTACTGGGAAAAGACTGAACCCACTCTCAAAGGCATACAAGATCAACATATTTACATTGAAATGTAAAGTAACTTTATCTGATATTTAATGTCATTATTATCAATTTCCAAATCAACATTTAGTGAAAAGACATTGATTCTCACTGTGCGCCTTATAGTTGCAGCCACTTTGGCCCTATCTTGGGCTAGACGGGCGGTCGGAGAGGCCCCCTCCGATCAATCGGCTGGTCACGTCAAGCCCTAGCACCTATATGATTTTCCCAACCCTATTGCCCTTATGGCAAGCCCCAACCCCTTATCATATGGGTGCTAGAAGGCGGTGGCTGCAGGTCTACATGTCCTGGGAATGACATTAAACTATCTGATGGTGAGGTTCCAGTTTTGGAGGTTTGGGGAATGTGGAGGACACCTTCATCACCATTGCTCCCTGGTCCACTCTGACCCGGAGTGGTAGTACCTGTTAGGGTCCCATCTATGGGTCAAATAGAAAAATGTATTTATAAAAAAATTGTATTATCCATTAAGAATTGATTTATTTCAAAACTTTATCGGCATTAAATGACCCACTGAGGTTGATATGCCGTAAAACAAAACAAACAAAAAAATATAGTTGCAGCTCTGTGACAGACTAAGCTAAGCTCAGTCAATATCTAGGATGACTGCTAAGAAAGAGAGTTAGCAACTTTCAAAGAACACATCTAGTATGAAAACTTTGATTCCCCCCTCAATACCCAACTATTATCACTAACTAATTAGTGTAAATCTATATTTAATACAACTAGCAAGAATATGTATCCTCCGGGTGTAAATACTTAAGTTTTAACACAATAAAATGTATTAAATTAGAAAATCTAACAAAATTAGATAAGAACACACATAAAATATTGCACTTATTCTAATTATATTTTCATTGGTTTCTGTATAAAATTATTCATAGTATTGATTTTAATACATTAGAGAATAAAACAGTATTAGAAATCAATAGCACCAAGTGATTATTTATCAAACCCCGGTTTTGTTAAAACCAGTACGCAAATTAACCAGATATTTTCCTCGTACCCCACGTGTATGGATCAAGCACAAGGCCCTATTAATGTGGGACCACCCACAACCCAAGACTCATGGGTGGCAGGTGGAAAAATTGCGTTGCCTCAAGGGGGGCACCTCAGGCACTGGGCAATAAATCGAGGAGGCAAGTGTTGCATGGGTGGATGGTCCCCTGGGATCAACGCTGTTAATTTACTCAGTAGGTCCAGTGGCCGAAGCTCACTGGACCTCCGGCATTGGCCGGGAAACTGAGAACGTAACGCAAATTAACCAACCATATATTATGTAAACTTTTATTTCTTATTGATATATAAGACACATTACAGGATTTTAAATGCTCTAATAACATGGGCTGTTTTGAGGCAAATCTAACTTAGATTTTCATAGAGACATCGTTAATAAATAAGATTTATTTTAAGCAGTCAGTAAAGAAGGTCATGGTGACAGCCTTCTGGGAAACTAATGAACAACTGATCTCCTTGAAAAAGGCAAACAAACTGTAAACAGTGTAAAACTATTGCCAACTCCCGAGGCAAAATTCACCTTATTTATTGAACGAGCCTTGTATATCTTAGTGGATACCAATTCTATATGGCTAAATAAGATTATTCATACACATAATGTTTATAATCACCATTTTCCAAATAATTGCCCATTCAAATCTCTTTCTTATAGACCCTGACACAGCCATCTTAAAAGTAAACAATTCACCTTATCGTAAGATATTATATTTACCAAAGCCTATCAGTTTGCGACTGTATCCACTAATAATTATTGTTTTTCAGGCTTTCTCAACGTACTTATCACAAGACACATAAATAAATGTCTCTTCATTATGACTGTTTTGTTCAATTATTATTATTATTATTATATAATTATTATTATTATTGCCATACAGTTATCTCCAGACATGCATAAACAGTTCTGTGATACATTCACTTATACATAAACATTACTAATGGCGTATTTAGTCTTCTTATATTGAATGTAATTCTTTTTCTTAGTAATTTCTTTTAGATATTTTACTTATACATTGATAAACAAAGGACTCGAGTTTCTTACAGTACCAGCTGTTGCTTAAGTGGCCATCCAATTAAGTATTGAACAGGCTTGTCACTGCTTAACTTCAGTGTTCTAGCAGAAACCAGTGCTTTCAGTATGACTTGACCATAATAGATTTGAACAGAAATAGATAAGTATATGCATACATATATACATACATTAAAAACCTTATGGTGGTGTAATGGTTACAATTGTAGAAAATGGACACAGCAAGACGAGTACAAATTCTGGACGAGGCTGTTTGTATTTCACAGTGCTAATACCCTTAAATTGTTATTATCATTGACATACTAATACCCTTAAATTATTATTATCATTGACATGCTAATACCCTTAAATTATTATTATCATTGGTATGCTAATACCCTTAAATTATTATTATCATTGACATGCTAATACCCTTAAATTATTATTATCATTGACATGCTAATACCCTTAAATTATTATTATCATTGCATGCTAATACCCTTAAATTATTATTATCATTGGCATGCTAATACCCTTAAATTATTATTATCATTGGCATGCTAATACCCTTAAATTATTATTATCATTGGTATGCTAATACCCTTAAATTATTATTATCATTGGCATGCTAATACCCTTAAATTATTATTATCATTGGTATGCTAATACCCTTAAATTATTATTATCATTGTATGCTAATACCCTTAAATTATTATTATCATTGGTATGCTAATACCCTTAAATTATTATTATCATTGACATGCTAATACCCTTAAATTATTATTATCATTGGTATGCTAATACCCTTAAATTATTTATTATCATTGACATGCTAATACCCTTAAATATTATTATCATTGACATGCTAATACCCTAAATTATTATTATCATTGGTATGCTAATACCCTTAAATTATTATTATCATTGGTATGCTAATACCCTTAAATTATTATTATCATTGTCATACTAATACCCTTAAATTATTATTATCCTTGGTATGCTAATACCCTTAAATTATTATTATCATTAGCATGCAGTTATCTCCAGTTCAGTGATACATTCGCTTATACATAAACATTACTAATGGCATATTTAGTCTTCTTTTTCTTTGTAATCTCTTTTAGATATTAACATAAACCTGCTTAGTACTACACAATATCAAATGTTTAACTGGATAGGGAAAAAGATATGAAGATTATATTGTGACAGTCTTTCAAGTTGAGGGGTTTGCTGTGGCATAGTGACTAATGTGCTCAACTGCAACATGATAGTAGGAGAGTCCAAACTCCAGTTGTGCTATTATGCCAACTTTTGGACTAATACTTTACATAAACATTACTATTAGTCTTCTTAACGCTTATTTGTTTTGTTTTGTTTTATGGCATATCAACCTCAGTGGGTCATTTAATGCTGATAAAGTTTTGAAATAAATCAATTCTTAATGGATAATACAATTTTGTTTATAAATACGTTTTTCTATTTAACCCATAGATGGGACCCTAACAGGTACTACCACTCCGGGTCAGAGTGGACCAGGGAGCAATGGTGATGAAGGGGTGCTCCACACTCCCCAAACCTCCAGAACTGGAACCTCACCATCAGATAGATTTTAACATCATTCCCAGGACATGTAGACCCACAGCCACCGCCTTCTAGCACCTATATGATAAAAAGGGGTTGGGGCTTGCCCTAAGGGCAATAGGGTTGGGAAAATCATATAGGTGCTAGGGCTTGACATGACCAGTCGATTGATCGGAGGGGGCCTCTCTGACCGCCTGTCTAGCCTAAGATAGGGCCAAAGTGGAGTATTGCATGTCATGAACTGCTCATCCACCTGGGCTCTATCCTTAAGTATCATGGGTCACCACATACGGCCAACAGGTGGCCCCATTGGGGGAGTCTTACCCCTCTGCAGAGGTGCAGTCGGTGCATTCTAACGCCTCAGCCGACAGGGCAGTCTTAACCATTAGTAATAGTTAATATCATAGGAAATGGACAACTGTTTGCATTTCTCATAGTGCTAATACCCTTGGGAAAGGTATGAATCCAACTATTCTCCTTTCAGCTATGGGTAAATAGTAGGACAGACAGGGCTCTTTAATCTTGGTTAGGCTACCAGTCTAGCAGAAGGAAAACTCTGAATTTAAACTTGTTAAACTCCGCTTCAGAAACTGACTGTGGCACATCCTGCTTGTAGGAAGGGATTGATAAATATATATACATATATATATATATATATATATACAACAGAAACCTTTGAAAAAAGGGGAGGTAGCTCCTCAAAATATAAGTAAATAAATGGAATTTAGAACATAATATTAAACTCAGTTCTTCCTTTATTTCACTCTTTTTCATTTGTTAAATAAATTCAAACTCCAGTTGCGTTATTATGTCTACTTTTGAACTAATGCTTTACATAAACATTACTAGTGACCGTTTAGCTCAGTCAGTACAAGCACAAGGTTCCGAGTTCGTTACCTGCCCTTGCCAACTTGGCATATGAGTAGCACATGCGGTAAAGTGAGGAGCTGATGGTAGGTGTGGTGCTATGCCTCAGATGCCAAAAACAACCTCCTTAGTCTAGCGCTAGTAAAAACGGTATAGACTCCCTCGCTGTCTGGCTGATACCAACTTTAGGACACCCAACAACTTTATATTGAATGTAAGGTGTGTGGTATAATGGTTAATGTCAAAGGAAATAATCTTGTCGACCTGAGTTCAAATTCTGGACAAAGCTGTTTGCATTTCATATAGTGCTAATACCCTAGGGAAAGGTATGAATCCAACTACTGTCCATCCAGATATGGGTAAATAGTAGGGCAGACTGGGCTCTTTAGCCTTGGTTAGGCAACCTGTCTAGGAGAAGGATAACTCTGAATTCAAACCTGTTAAACTCCACTTAAGAAATTGACCTTATGTCACATTTTTTGGAGGGGGGTGGGGAGGCTTCCTCAGACATCATGAATTGACACTGACCCTAGTCTAAGGGAAAAAGAGCAGTACTACCTTGGGGTTGGGTGGGGAGTGCTGAGCGATATTTATTATGTTCTCAGCTAGGTTTTGTTTGGTTTGGTTTGTTTTACGGCAAACTCGGTGGGTCATTTAATGCCGATAAAGTTGTGAAATAAATTCATTCATAATGCATAATACAATTTTGTTTATAAACTCATGTTTTTCTATTTTACCCATAGATGGGACTCTAACAGGTACTACCACTCCAGGACAGTGGACCAGGGAGCAATGGTGATGAAGGGATCCTCCACATTCCCCAAACCTCCAAAACTGGAACCTCACTATCAGATAGGGTTTAATGTCATTCCCAGGACATGTAGACCCTGTCACCACCTTCCAGTACCCATATGATAAAAACGGTTGGGGCTTGCTATAAGGGCAATAGGGTTGGGAAAATCATATAGGTGCTAGGGCTTGACGGGACCAGCCGATTGATTTGACCGCCCGTTTAGCCCAAGATAGGGCCAAAGTGGAGTATTGCATGTCATGAACTGCTCATCCACCTGTGCTCTATCCTTAAGCATCACGGGTCGCCACCCACGGCCAACAGGTGGCCCCATTGGGGGAGTCTTACCCCTCTGCAGAGGTGCAGTTGGTACATTCTAACGCCCCACCGACAGGGCGGGTTCTCAGCTATGGATGACATGGCACAAGTATCACATCAAAATAGGAGTGATATATGTATGTACAGTTATTCATAAAGACCATATTAGTAGGACACCCTGTGAGGATCCACATCAGTACACTAGTGAACTGATCAATGAGATGAGCTGGTAACCATTGCTATGGATGTCATGGTACAAGTATCACATCAAGTAAAGTTGACAGAGTGGCCTATTGTCAGTATCAGCAAGACAGCGAGGGAGTCTATCCCCTTTCCACTAGTACTAGACCAGAGAGATTGTTTTTGCATTTGAGGAGAGCGCCACACCCAGCATCAGCTCCCCACTTTACCGCACAGATCCTTATGCTACTTATACGCTGAATTGACTAGGGCCAGTATTGAACCTAGAACCTTGTGGTTCAGAGTAGGATGTTCTATTGACTGAGCTAAACCAGAGAGGATCACATCAAAGTAGGCCATAATTATAGGACACTCGGTGAGGATCCATGTCACTATACTAGCAAACTGATCAATGAGATGAGCTCGTTAACCATTAAATTATGCTAGGCATCTTTATTGGTTATGAAACTTAGACAGGCACAAGGCCACAAAAATTGGGGAACACTGAAAATCAAACTCCATCAACCAGAAGACATGTATAAGATACTTTATAAGTGTCACCATTATTACTTCTCTCTGCAACTATCTTGGGATACAAATAAACAGTGACACAGATATATATATATATATATATATATATATAATATATATATAATCTACGTAGATGGGTTACCAGGTAAGTTGGTATTAGAATAATTCTAAGTTGGCCCTTTCTTCCAATGGAGGAATGTTAAAGTAGTTTGGGTCCACGTAGAGAGCTCAATGTTCAATTTAATTGAACAGAGCAATATAATTGGTAAAGAAAAAGGCTTAAAAGTCAGCCATTTTGCAGTTATAGATCTATTTCTGCCCAAAGGTACCTGTGTATACCTATGAGTTTCATCAGACTGCTATATATATATATATATATTATATATATATATATATACACATTTACAGATCTGTCATTCATAGGAAGCTAGAAGTACTTTTTTATTCGTGAGTTGACCATTACATTATGGTAGGCATCTTTATTGGTATCAAACTTCGACTGGCACAAGGCCACAATAATTGGGGAATACTGAAGATCAAACTCAATCAACCAGAAGACAGGTCTTAGAGATAAACTTAGTATAGTCTGGCATAAGGCTACCAAAAAGGGGTCCCCTATGAGAATCAAAGTCATGATTGAGATGGTCTTTATAAGACGTCCACCATTATTACTTCTCTCCGCAACAGTAAACAGTTATCTTGGGATACAAATAAACAGGGACGCAGATATATTTATTTACAGATCTAGTCGGTCATTCATAGGAAGCTAGTGGCCTGAGAGATAGAAATAAGCAGTGACCGACAAAACAGCAAGCGACAAGGAGAGACTAAGAGATAAAGAAAAGGGAAAGACGAAAATAGAGACATGTGAAGAGGATGTGGGGGAGGGGGGTTACTAGCAAAAAGAAAAACAACAGAGGGGGTGGGAAGAAGTGAGGGAGTGAGGGCAAGTCAGAAGGAGTGGGGAGGTCAGACTGGCTTAATACTAAGATACGTTATGAATGGCCTATTCTCGAACTAGCAATATATCTTTTCTTCCTTTCTTTTTACTTATGTTTTTTTTCCTTCTTCTTCTTGTCACTGGATGTGGCCAGTTGGATAATAATAATAATAATAATAACAATAATAATGATGATGATGATGATGGACTTGTTGTTATTGTTGCTAGCAATGCAACAGCACTGTCTGCACCAGCACCATACCACACCACTATCTCCCAACCTCCCATCTACAGTAACGACTTCCACTGCCCCCATCATACCATCTTCAACACCCTCTCTGCTGACACAGCTATAGTTTGTTGTTATTATTTTACTGCAGGTTTTAAGAAATGAATATGTGCAGGTGAGAGAGGGAAGGTGGGAACTGGAGTGTCCTGCTATTGTTGTACCTTTCTTTTTTGTTTTTGTTTTTTACTTTTGAATATTATTATTATCATCATTATTATTATTATTGATATTATTTGCTTCAATGTTATTGCTATTGTTGAAGCTGTTCTTTATGTTCTAACCGATACCAATGACACAACAGCTGTTTGTTAAAAGATGCTATAACTGATGGCTTTATCTTCTTATCAAAATTATAGCTCTCTTGATTTGCTATCTGTTTATTATTATTATTATTATCATCAATATAATAATATAATAATAATAAAACAATAACTACTACTTGCTTTACAATGTTGATGTGCTGTTCAAGATAAATTACTGATTATGCTTTAATCTTGACATTCTTATCAATTTCTTCAAGAAATGTTGGTGGCCAAGGCTTTAAGTGATTTGAGTAATAGTATATATATTTGAGTAATAGGTGCCCTAATTTGCTACGGCCGGTGTGGTCAGCCTCTGGTCCTCCAGGTCTCTTCTACTCTTCCTAACAGACTGCATACTATAAAGCTATAACTATACTATACATTTTTATAATGAATCCATGCGTACGTAAGTATGCTCATGGATACCGGCACCTTTGAATTTCCTAAGTTTTAACTTAGTATAAGTCCAACTGACTAATTTTTCTTAAACACTGACCATGTGCTTTTTCCCCTCCTTCTTCTTCTAACACCATTAACATAAGTAATTCCCCAACATGCCATAAGTCTGTAGAAGAAAAATAAGTAAAAAAATGTTATAGATATTATAACACTGTCCTGTCATTAACATAATCTTGGTCATTTGCAATGCATTTGTATAAAGCAACATTTAATGGTCCAAATCTATCAGCAATGTTTGCATTAATTCCTGACAAGCAGGACCTGTGGATATACCACTGTATGAGGGTTTAGTTATTGCAATGTTTGATATGTTTACTTAAGAGCTATTGCTAAATTGTTCAATATGCAAAAAATCACGAGGTTCCTAGTTCGATACCGACCTTTGCCAACTCAGCGTATGAGAAGCACAGGGATCTGTGCGGCAAAGTAAGGAGCTGATAGTAGGTGTGGCGCTCCACCTCAGATGCAAAAAAGCAGTCTCTTCGGTCTAGCGCTAGTGAAAAGGGGATACACTCCCTCACTGATAGGCTGATACCGACTTTATCTGGGAAGTATAGAGTACAGCTTGATTGCCATTACTCCCAGTTCCACTTTGACCTGGAGTGGCAGTACCTGTTAGGATCCCAACTAAAGGTAAATAGATCCGTTTAAAAACTATGCGTATTCAGTAAGACCATGTGCAAAATTTTTCAGAAATAATTACATAAGAAATGTAAATCTAATTTGTACAATAAATGTGATTCCCTAACTTCTAGGCATAAAATAACCCTTGGCAGGTTGACATGCCATTAACATCAACCAATCATAATCTTACATTCGAAACTGGTTATTGAAACATTCTGAGTCACTGATATAAGTAAAGTTGGTGAAGTGGCCTATCAGCTGGACAGCAAGGGAGTCTATCCCCTTTTCACTAACACTAGACCAGGGAGATAATTTTTGCTGAGATGGAGCGCCACACCTACTGTGAGCTCCCCACTGTACCACACAGATCAAATTACCATCAAACATTCTTAAGTCACTGATATAAGTAAAGTAAGTGAAGTTGGCGAAGTGGTCTATTGGTATCAACCGAACAGCGAGGGAGTCTATCCTCTTTTCGCTAGTGCTAAACCAGGGAGATTGTTTTTGCTGAGGTGGAGCGTCACACCTACCATCAGCTCCCCACTTAATCACACAGATCGCTGTGCTACCCACTTTACCGTACAGATCAAATTACCCAATATGTATTACTCATATGCCGAGTTGGTGGGGACCAGTATCGAACTCAGAACCTTGCGATTCCAAGGTGAGTGCTCTACCAACTGAGCTAAAGCAGTCCCTTTCACACATCATATTACGTTTCAATTTAAAATTTCATCAAGTAATAACATTTTATCATGTTATTCATCAAATACAATGGGTAGGACGTCCTTCCTATGTCATATTTGCATCAAACTTTATGGACCTCCAGCGGATTTGATGAGTCATTTGGGAACTCATGAGGAAAGGTTCTGGTGGTGGGGTTATAGGATTGCAAGAGAAGGCAGTTATCTATAAAGATTATGCTATTGCTATATATATATATGTGTGTGTGTGTGTGTGTGTGTGTGTGTGTGTATGTATTTATCCAAGCCCACATTTCTGGGCAGTATATGACACAATGTCAATTTATAAGTTATTCAAATCAAGCATTGGTAATTCAAAAGATATTTACTCTTATGTTTGTGGGAGGTGCTGTAGAAACCAGCAGTAATCACCCATCATATTTGGGTTGAAGCACCCTTAGTATCTAGTTTCCATCACAAAAATATCTTGTGGAATCTTTTGCCATTCTTATCCGTTATCCCACCCAGATTAGATAGAGAGAAAAAAAAGAAGTCAAGATTAGAATGCAATTCAATTCTTTGTTGCACTGTTTGCTTGTTGTTTATTAAATCAGCATCATTTTCCGCTCTGTGAGATCCAAGAAAGGTCTGCGCAATTAATATGAATGAATTTCATGCGTCAGCTAAAGTGGATTCAGTTTACCTATGAACTTGCTGACAGACATCAATTCTCTGATTTCAGGTCCAATGAAAATGCTCATTTTCAGTTTTGTATCATTTATCTAGGTGCCAAAATATTCTTTCTTTTTTTTGGGGGGTGGGGTATTAGAATCTGTAATGATAATATATTATTGCTGGTTATTTCCTATAATTCCAACATAAACAAAGGGGAACCACTCTTGACTGAGAAATTATTTATTTATTTTCCCATTAACCTAACCCTAAACCGTCTTCTCTTTTCCTAGTAGATCAATAAATAAATAATTTATCACTCAAGAGTGGTTCCCCTTTGTTTATGTTGGAGTTCTAGGAAATAACCTCATTGCTTTTTACAAAGTTTATAATTAGGCTAACTCTGATGTAAAGAGGTAGAAAGAGGACTATTTATGTGCCTACCAGTGATTTTGCACCACACCTACCATCAGCTCTTCAATTTACCACACAGATACCTGTGCTACTCATATGCTGAGGGCTGATATCGAACCCAGAACCATGTGGTTTCTAGTCAAATGCTCTCCCGACAGAGCTGAAGAAAGAGGACTATTAATGTATCTACCAGGGATTTTGCAAATTTAATAAATACAATACATTTAGGTTATTGTTGTAGGAAATGGGGAAATGTATATGATAAAATGAGTTCAAATCTTGGACAAAGCTGTTTGCATTTCACATACCACAAATACTCTATGGAAACTATTCTCCCTTCAGCTATGGGTAAATATGCTTAATGTTTCCATAAGAGGACTGTTATTGTTAAATATCAAAATTGCGGGAAAATTCTAAATTTTTTCGTTATTTTCCTGATAGAATGCGTATTACCAGGTATTAATGGATTTGCTACTTGATTCAATTAAGAATGAAAAATAATTAAAGTTCCAATTACCATCGAACTGGGAAGACAAGGCAACAAACGGTTGTAACTCAAATACAAACCCGAATGCTACAAAGTCCACTGCAAAATGACAAAGTATATATAAGACTCCACAATGTCATTCAAATCAAGCAGTCAAGGAGCCAATCAGAACTCAAGGAATGGAATCACCCAGATTCATGGATGGATCATTCTTGATTCCTATTTATACCAGCTGTCTTGGACACTGCTTGAGTTGTACTTAGCTGCTGTTAATAAAACCAACAGTAGACTAACTGACCTCAATATGGTAGCTTAACCAAGATTAAAGAGCCCTGTCTTATATTATTATAATTATATAATATTATAAGTCATTGGGGTGGCCTAAAGTCAATATAAGCCAATCAGTGAGATAGTATATCCCCTTTTCACTAGTACTAGACCAAGGAGATTGTTTTTTTGCATCTGAGATGGAGCAACACACCTACCATCGGCTCCTTACTTTACTGTGCTACTCATGTGCTGGGTTGGCGAGGGCTGGTATCAAACCAGGAACCTTGTGGTTTCTAACCAAATGCTTTACCGACTGAGCTAGCCCAGCCCTATATAATAATAAGTATATCTAAATTATAATAATAAGTATATCTAAATTTTCATTATCTATCTATCTATAATATTCTTTCTTTCTTTTGTTATCTCCATATGCATTGTGTGAAATAGTTATTGTCTGTCTATCTATTAATATTTTCTTTCCGATATCTATCAATCTATCTATCTCCAACTTTTCATATCTATCTATCTATTTATCTATCTATATCTAAATTTTCATTATCTATCTATCTATATCATTCTTTCTTTCTTTTACTATCTCCATATGTATTGTCTAAAATAGTTATTGTCTTTCTATCTATTAATATTTTTCTTCCGATATCTATCTATCTATCTCCAACTTTTCATATCTATCTATTAATCTATCTCCATCTGTTCATATCTATCTATCTATCTATATCTACATTTTCATTATCTATCTATCTATAACATTCTTTCTTTCTTTTGCTATCTCCATATGCCTTGTGTGAAATATTAACTACCATTAATAAGTTATTATGATATTAACTGTTGAAGAAAAATTCATTGATGCTTCTTAGGAGAAAGTAGACAAATATGGCTTTTCACAATAGGAAGAGAAACTGAACATAGTCAGTACGCAACCAGCAATACTCATCACCTGACAAGCAGAAACTTAATATCTCCCACACAAGATCTCACCACATGTCCTGAAGAAGGTTACAAAACCAAATGTTATTGTGTTGACATTACAATCAGGAATAAATATTGATCCTTTCCACTTTGTTTTTCTATATTTTTTACACATACTGTCAGATTGATTTCCCCATTTTACTTCCATATATTATATATATATATATATATATATATATATATATCTGTTAAAAAAGTCAAGCAGCACTGATGAGATGCAAACATTGAAACAGGTGTCTATGGATGACTGATATATGCTCCTAATTTTCCTGGTAGAGCACTGTAGGGGAGACGTTAGTTGAGCTTTCACCGTTTAGCATAAGGTGTTTACTCGCCGGTTGTTTAAAGAGTTGAGTTCTCTGGTGATTGTAAAAACATACATCCTGTAAGTATGTATCAATTAATTGTTCGCCTCTGACTATTAGATATTATTCATTGCTAAAAATATGAACATGTAGCAAGCCCAAAATAAGTAAACCCCCTATATATATATATATATATATATTATATATATATATATATATATATTAAATTTTTACTTGAAGGCACTTACAACGCATGTATCGCATAAAATTCGATACTTTTTCTTATAGAAAATGAACTTGACAAGTGTAATCCCAGCAAAGGATTGCTCGGTGTGTAGAATATCGTACAGACTGTTTCGACTTTATGAATCATCAATAAATAAACAAACATCCAAAAATCTTATATATATATATATATATATATATATATATATATATATTATATATATATATATACCTATAGTGTGGGATTGTCACTGTTTCAGCTTTTACTGGAACGGTGTGCCAAAATGCAGTATTATTGATAGAGTGCTCAATATTAAAAAAATAGAGCTATTATATAATATAATAAAATAAATATATAAAGGTCTTACATATCTATTTATTTGATGACAAAGGAACAGTCAAAACCATTTGGTTTCATGCATGCGTAAGTGCAAACAATCTTCAGGTGACGTTGTTTCAAATAATAAAATAATAATATCTAATTTTTTTTAAATATTGAGAAGAGGTGTATTGTGGGATTTGGGAGTTTTATTTTTAGGAGTCAGTTTAGGTGAGTCGGTAGAGTATCCACCTAGGAACCACATGGATCCAGGTTCAGTACTGAATTTTGCAAACTCAGTGCATGAGTAGTACTGCTTGAATCTGTATGGTAGAGTGGGGAGCTAATGTAGGTGTGGTGCCTCTTTTCAGATACAAAAACAATCTCCTTGGTCAAGTGCTAGTGAAAAGAAGATAGACACCCTCATTGTACTTGGCAGTGGAATTTGGGAGTTTTATTGGCAGGAGTGGTGCCCCTTTTCAGATACAAAATAATCTCCTTGGTCAATGCTAGTGAAAAGAGATAGACACCCTCGTTGTACTTGGCAGTGGAATTTGGGAGTTTTATTGACATGAGTGGTGCCCTTTTCACATACAAAAACAATCTCCTTGGTCAAGTGCTAGTGAAAAGAAGATAGATACCCTCGTTGTACTTGGCAGTGGAATTTGGGAGTTTTATTGGCAGGAGTGGTGCCCCTTTTCAGATACAAAAATAATCTCCTTGGTCAAGTGCTAGTGAGAAGAAGATAGACACCCTCATTGTACTTGGCAGTGGAATTTGGGAGTTTTATTGACAGGAGTGGTGCCCCTTTTCACATACAAAAACAATCTCCTTGGTCAAGTGCTAGTGAGAAGAGATAGACACCCTTGTTGTACTTGGCAGTGGAATTTGGAGTTTTATTGATAGGAGTGGTGCCCCTTTTCACATACAAAAACAATCTCCTTGGTCAAGTGCTAGTGAAAAGAAGATAGACACCCTCGTTGTACTTGGCAGTGGAATTTGGGAGTTTCATTGACAGGAGTGGTGCCCCTTTTCACATACAAAAATAATCTCCTTGGTCAAGTGCTAGTGAGAAGAAGATAGACACCCTCGTTGTACTTGGCAGTGGAATTTGGGAGTTTTATTGGCAGGAGTGGTGCCCCTTTTCAGATACAAAAACAATCTCCTTGGTCAAGTGCTAGTGAAAAGAAGATAGACACCCTCGTTGTACTTGGCAGTGGAATTTGGGAGTTTTATTGGCAGGAGTGGTGCCCTTTTCAGATACAAAAATAATCTCCTTGGTCAAGTGCTAGTGAGAAGAAGATAGATACCCTCATTGTACTTGGCAGTGGAATTTGGGAGTTTTATTGGCAGGAGTGGTGCCCCTTTTCACATACAAAAATAATCTCCTTGGTCAAGTGCTAGTGAGAAGAAGATAGACACCCTCGTTGTACTTGGCAGTGGAATTTGGGAGTTTTATTGACAGGAGTGGTGCCCTTTTCAGATACAAAAAATCTTCTTGGTCAAGTGCTAGTGAGAAGAAGATAGACACCCTCATTGTACCTGGCAGTGGAATTTGGGAGTTTTATTGGCAACTCAGCTTTTTTCTAACTTGTAACTTTGCATCAAAGGTATGCATTATCATGCAGACAAATGTTGTTGATAGCTTCAAAGTCCCCCACCATTGAAAGGCATGTTCTTCCACCCATAGTGAATTGAAATTGATTAGATATGTTTGGGTTGCTGATACTTTACTACCTATGTTTGCATTATAAGGAGTATAAGTGCTCTGTTCAGAAAAAAAGACAGAAAGAAAGAAGAGAGAGAGAGGGGGAGAGAGAGAGAGAGAGAGAGGATGAAGAAGATGTGACAGATAGATAGGAATAGAGAGGAGTATAAAGGGTGGTGATGAGAGGGTGATACAGAGAAAGAAAAAGAGAGGAAGGTAGAGAAAGAAAGAAAGATGGAGAGATAGAGGGTGATTGGACAATATATAAACAGATATATATATATATATATATATATATATATATAATATATATATATATATAGAGAGAGAGAGAGAGAGAGAGAGAGAGAGAGAGATAATGGACTTCTGTATTCTGTTGTATATTTTTCATTCTATCCATGATGGCAATTTTTTTTTTTTTTTCATTTTGGCCAGTCACGTGTAAAGAGTCTCACAGTTGCACAGTCGATTCTCATATTTCTGGAGGGTTGATTCTTCTATCTTTTTTTTTGAGCACCCTTTGTTCTTTTCTCTTTTTTTTCTTTTCCTCTCAATGTCCAGAATACAAGACTTTCATTTGGGAATCTTCATTTAGAAAACATGTCCCCTTAAAGATACTGATGTTTGATTATAGTTTCAATACTCATCCGATTGCTGTCTACTAGAACTTGACTGTTGGTAACTCTGTCCTTCCATTTGATGCCAAGGACTGACACATGGATTCGGCGACATGAGTTCAAATATTGTCAGGGCCGTGTAAAATTGGTAATGTCAGAGCCATGCCATCAGGAACTTTAGTTCCTTGTAGAGTCACCCAAGGCAGACATGACGGGCCAATATCCAGTTAGAGGCTCTGATGAAAATACAAAGGGTATCTCCATCATCGTCAGGAATCAATGGCTTTTGGCGTACTTATTACTGTGTTTATAGAAAATCTGTGGCAAAATGCATCTCCACACTTGATCAGGATATGCATGTGGGGTTTAGGGACTGCTTGTGTATTTCCTATTCCTTTGTTACTCCTTTCATGAATTCACCTGAGGTGAATTCATGGCTGGAGCCGGCTCAACTGACCCAGTGTGAATGCCATCAAAAAAATTTTTTGAAAAGAAATAAGGCTGTTTTACTTCACATATTAATGCCTTCAGGAAAGGCATGAATTCATCTCTCACTGATATATGTAATCTTTCAAGGCTTTGGATGTTACAGTGATAGTTGTCAATTACTGTTTTATATACCATGTTTATCTTGAAATAAGACAAAGATTATATTAATTTTCACTTTGAAATATAACACTAGGGCTTATTTTCAGGGGTTTTCGAGTGTTTGCATTGCATGATGTGATTGTAAATAATGCTTATTTCTTTCGTCTATCTGCAGCTATCACCTAGGGCTTATTTTATTTTAAGGGGAGGCCTTATATTAAAATCATCCTGAAAAATTATGCTAGGTCTTATATTGCTGGTAGGTCATGGGATTATAATTTCTTTTTCTTTTATATGTTGAATAGAAACCCTACTGATGTGCAGTATGCAGTCCACTGAGGATTTTCCAATGAGTGTCCAATATGCTGAGAGAAACCTCCAACTTGTTCCATTGACTCTCCATTGATTTTAATGTGAAAAATGACTTTCATCATATATATATAAGTTGACATTATATATATATATATATATATATATATATATATATAAGTTGACAGAGTGTTCTATTATTGGTATCAGCTGGACAGCAAATAATTCTATCTCCTTTTCACTAGCACTAGACCAGGGAGATGGTTTTTGTTTTTGAGGTGGAGCGCCACACTTAACATCAACTACCAATTTTACCACACAGACACAAGCTGTGCTACTCTGCATTAAGTTGGCAAGGACCGGTATCAAACCAAGAACATTGTGGTTCCTAGGCGGTTGCTCTACTCACTGAGCTAAACTGGTCCTATATATATATATATATATATATATATATATATATATTACATAATAGGATTCTGTTGATTTTACAAACAAGTTGAGAGTACCTTTTTGCATGGCAGGTACAGGGACAGTAGGTTATTGTTTATATCAGTGACCAGTTGTAGGGGTCAGTTTAACTCAGTTGGTAGAGCAACCGCCTTGGAATTACAAGGTACCTGGTATGATACCGGTCCCCACTAACTCAGCACATAAGTAGCACAGATTGGATAATCTGATCTGTGCGGTACAGTGGGAGCTGACAGTAGGTGTGGCGCTCCATCTCAGCAAAAATTATCTCCCTGGTCTAGTGCTAGTGAAAAGGGGATAGACTCCCTCGCTGTCCAGCTGATAGGCCACTTCACCAACTTTACTTATATCGGTGACTCAGAATGTTTCAATAACCAGTTTCGAATGTAAGATTATGATTGGTTGATGTTAATGGCATGTCAACCTGCCAAGGGTTATTTTATGCCTAGAAGTTAGGGAATCACATTTATTGTACAAATTATATTTACATTTCTTATATAGTTATTTCTGAAAAATTTTGCACATGGTCTTACTGAATACGCATAGTTTTTAAACGGATCTATTTACCTTTAGTTGGGATCCTAACAGGTACTGCCACTCCAGGTCAAAGTGGAACTGGGAGTAATGGCAATCAAGCTGTACTCTACACTTTCTAGATAAAGTCGGTATCAGCCTATCAGTGAGGGAGTGTATCCCCTTTTCACTAGCGCTAGACCGAAGAGACTGCTTTTTGCATCTGAGGTGGAGCGCCACACCTACTATCAGCTCCTTATTTTATCGCACAGATCCTGTGCTACTTATACGCTGAGTTGGCAAAGGTCGGTATCAAACTAGGAACCTTGTGATTTTTTGCATATTGAACAATTTAGAACTGGGAGTAATGGCAATCAAGCTGTGCTCTACACTTTCCAGATCTACTAAACTGGAGCCTCACCATTAGACGCAGTTTAATGACATACCCAGGATACCTTTGAAGGGGATAGTCAACGTATTCTTAGCCCCACAGACAAGATGGAATGTAAAATTAATAACAACATATTATGATGTTGTAATTGTTTGTCGATGACTAAGAATAAAATAATTTTTACTTTTAAAGCAAATGTGTAGAGAGCTGGGTGATTGTCAGGTGTCATTGTTAATAACAATAAGAAATTCGATAATGGAACTTAATTTATTTAATGGAACAAGAGAAAACAATTCCCCGAGATCAAAATAAGAGTTTTTGAAAAGATGAGCCAAGAAAAGAAGTGGACAAACATACAAATATGGGTGTTGATACACCCTTTATTTTGGAACCTGTGCCCATTATATATGTGATCATTTATGGTAAGTAAAAGTAAAGTCGTCGGGGCGGCCTAAAGTCGGTATCAGCCAGTCAGCGAGCGAGTCTATCCCCTTTTCAATAGGAGACCAAGGAGATTGTTTTAGCATCTGAGGTGGAGCGCCACGCCTACCATCAGCTCCTTACTTTACCACACAGATCCCTGTGCTACTCATACGCTGAGTTGGCGAGGACCGGTATCGAACTAGGAACCTTGTGGTTTCTAGCCGAACGCTCTACCAAATCCTTCTATATTTTATTATAATGGAGATTCAGTGTCTGTCAGTAACCAAAACTGTCACAATACCCTCAGGAATTGTATAAGTTTATCAATGGGTATCTAATTTATAGTCAAAATCATTAATATATAGAATAAATCTTATTTATTAACGATGTCTCTATGAAAATCTGAGGTAGATTTGCCTCAAAACAGCCCATGTTATTAGTCTGTTAAAAATCCTGCAATGTATCTTATATATCACTAAGAAATAAAGGTTTACATAATATATGGTGTGGTTAATTTGCATACTGGTTTTAACAAAACTGGGTTTAATGAATGATAACTTAACGTTATTGGTTTCTAATATTATTTTATTCTCCAACATATAATAATCAATCCTATGAATGATTGTATATAGAAACCAATTCAGATATAATCAAAATAAATATAATATATTTTTACATGCATTCTTATTAGATTTTGTTAGTCTTTCGAATTTAATATATTTCATTACATTAAAACTTAATGTGGAGGCGCATATTCTTGCCTAACACATTTAATCTTGAGTAAATTGAAATGTGTATTGAAGGTTTTTGTAATTTTATTTTCTATTAGTGTATAAATTTTTCAATATAATTGTCTTCCTTTTCAAAGCATTTAAATTAGTAATGAAATTTTTAAAATATCAAGGTATTTAAGGGCCATGTTAGCTCAGTTGGTAGAGCGTTCGGCTAGAAACCACAAGGTTCCTGGTTCAATACCGGTCCTCGCCAACTCAGCATAGGAGTAGCACAGGATCTGTGCAGTAAAGTAAGGAGCTGATGGTAGGTGTAGCGCTCCACCTCAGATGCAAAAACAATCTCCTTGATCTAGCATTAGTGAAAAGGGGATAGACTCCCTCACTGATTGGCTCATACCAACACTAGGCCGCCCGACGATATTATGTTTAAAAAATTGACCTTGTGTCACAACCTGTTTGTGCCTGAGAGTTGGATGAATATATACATACAACTTGCATGGTATAAATAACAAACCTCAGATGCAAAAACAATCCCCTTGATCTAGCATTAGTGAAAAGGGAATAGACTCCCTCACTGAATGGCTGATACCGACTTTAGGCCACCCCGACGACTTTACTTTTATACAATGTATACAAAAAGATTCAACATTATAAGATAACCATCTCTAGGCTATTAATTCTGTACGATAAGTGTAGCTTAATTCAACAGTTATTGAAAAAACACAGGAAAAATAATGGACAGATTTTGACCTGTGTTCGACCTCCCCTTCCAGTTTGCCAGCGTGAACATGAGAAAGAGTTTAGGAATGGCAGATTTTAGTTAAGCGCTGAACAGGATGGTCGCAATGGCAATCTGTCCATTGAAACTAAATTTTCACATTTTATTGTTTATTTATCTTATAGAATAAAATATGAGCTCTAAACAACAAAATTCCACCGTCGTATGTCACCCTGCCGAAAAAAAAAAAAAAAACTACTAAAAATCAAGGAATTAACCAAATTTAATGAAATTTTCAGTGTTGATACATTAATGAATAAACAATATAATGTATCAGTTATTTTATTTGAAAACTCTTACATTTTTTCAGCTCTGTTAACTTTGAACCACGTATCTTTGAGGCGTAACACAGATTCACAAACATATGTGGTTCAAAGTTAATTGAACTGAAAAAATATAAAAATTTTTAAATAAAATAACTGGTGCATTATAACTTTTATTCATTAATGTATCAACACTGAAAATTTCATTAAATTCGGTTAATTCCTTGATTTTTAGTATTTTTTTTTTCGCGGGGTGACATACGATGGTGGAATTATATCCGTTAAGTAGGATTTAACCAAGTCTTGTGCTTGTTCATTAAAAATCAAGAAACGGTGAGGGACATATCAGTATCAAATTAAGAAGAATCCAAAGAAGAAACCAACCCAGATACAGAATAATAGAAGAACCAGCAGCTTAATACCAGAAACAGCTAAGAAAACAGAGCTATGCCAACAACAGATACCTGCAAGTAAATATCTAAGAAGGTCCAGAAGCTAAGTATATGAGTATACTCTACAAGACACTACAATATAAGAGAGCTATGCAATACCAAACCATAGAAACTGAAGAATTGCCTCTTCACAAATCTTTCATGTGCCACAATCCATATGCCTCTTAGGGGTCAGATAGACAAAAATATTGAAATATCTCACATCTCTCCTGTAATTCTGAAAATGTCAAAATAGCTATAAACTGACAAGGGACCTGTTTCTAGAAACCACTTTCTTACCCCCACAGAATTTTTGATTGTCGTTTTGCTTGGCTTTTCTCACCACCTGACAATCACCTCACCAACCCAATTAATATTTAGCACTCCTAGTTTAATATCTATATAATAATAATGGTTTTCCTACAAAGTACAATCATTATCATCTTGCAACACCCTCAGGTTCAAAATGAGACTGTCCAAATAGGTGTCGTCACCTGAGCTAAATAATGGGCCATTCTGATTTTTATTGTGAAAAAAGAAAGGGAAGAAAAAGGACATGCTAGACATCAGAAAGAAAGAATGAGAAAAAGAATGGAGAAAGATAGAGATGGGGGTTGCAAGAGCAGGAAAGTGATAATGCTTATCTGTTTCAATGAAATTGAATAAAAACATTTTTTTTAAATTAAAAAAATAGTGTCAGAGATTTAAATCAAGATTATTAAATTTTTTACATATTGAGCTATTTGCAATAGCTATTAAGTATACATATCAAATATTATATATATCAAATATAATAGTTAGATTATCATACTGTGGTATATCCACAGGTCTGTGAATTATTATTATTATCTTTGCTTCAAACAGTGTTGATCTCAACAGCAGCATCAGGTCAATAAGTATTTTTCTTGAAATCTGTTTCAAAGAATTGCTGAGACTCTTGGAGAGTTAAAATACCATATGAAATGCTTAGCTATCCTAGCAACATTTTGAATGCATCAATGACAATGGGAATAATGTTGTAGCTGAACCCAACATTCATGATTGTTCAAAACCTTTAGTTCAACCTAATTCATAATTTTCTCAATTTCTTTCATTGTCCCTTGGGCTGGTTGGATTTTACGGCATGTCAACCTTTGGGTTATTTTATGCCAAAGATGTTTTTGTTTTGTTCATTCATGTTGGGAATTCCAAATTTTAAAACTCATCTTTTCATCTAAGGTTCCGAGTTCGAGTTCGATACCGACCCTCACCAACTCAGTGTATAATTAGCACAGGGATATGTGCAGTAAAGTGAGGAGGGGATTGCAAGAGTGGTGCTCTGCCTCAGACGCCAAAACAATCTCCTTAGTCTGGCACTAGTGAATAGACGATAGACTTTCTTGCTGTCTGGCTGATACTAACTTTAGGCCACCCCAACGACTTTATTTTACTTTACCCATAGAAGGGATCTTAACAGGTACTATCACTCTAAGTCAGATTGAACCTGGAAGTAATAGCAATGAAGGGGTACTCAACATTCCCCAGAGCTCCAGAAATTAAACTTCACCACTAGATGCAATTGAATGTCATACCCAGGTCACACATGGAATCATCAGACTGCAGTATCAATGATCTCTTACATTTGTTACTCATCTATATATCAACACTTGTTCCTTAATCTTCTGACTGTTATCATCTTGCAATACCCTCTGCTTAAAAATGAGACTGTCCAAATCTTGATTATCTGTTGAATTCTTATTTCTTATGTGTGTTTTCACCTCAGCTAAATAATGGACCATTTCGTTTTTATTATAAAGAAAGGTAAGAAAAAGGACAAGCTACACAAAAAATATATAATAAGAAAGAAAGAGTGTATGACAAAGTTAAAGAGAGGGGCAATAACACTAATATGTTTCAATTGAACATAATGAAAAGAAGGAAAGAAAGAAAAAAGCTCTTAAGTAAACATATCAAATGTTGTAATAATTAAATTATCATAAGTCATCGGGGCAGCCTAATGTCGGTATCAGCCAATCAGCGAGGGAGTCTATCCCCTTTTCACTAGCGCTAGACCAAGGAGATTGTTTTTACATCTGAGATGGAGCGCCACACCTACCATCAGCTCCTTACTTTACCGCACAGATCCCTGTGCTACTCATACGCTGAGTTGGCGAGGGAGGGTATCGAACTAGGAACCTTATACTGTGGTATATCCACAGGTCCTGCTAGTAATAATAATAGTAATATTGATAAAATTTTATTTGTACACAGTTATAGTTTCATGTATTCATGTCCAATACTAATAATTTTCAAACAGATCTATTTGACTCATAGATGGGATCTTAACTCCAGGTAGTAATGGCAATTAAGGAGTAATTCTATACTCCCCAGAGTAAAAGAACTAAATCCTCACCCTCTGATGCAGTTTAGTATCATAACTAGGACATGTCCAATTCTAGTGCCTTTAGCATGGTTCCAAGAGCTCCAACAGATGCAGTTTAGTGTCATACCCAGGGCACTCAATTTTAACACTGGTCAATTTGCCTAGTCTGCAAACCATTATAGTAAACGAGGCACCTAATATTAGTTGTTCTACAATTCTACTATTTGCTTAGTTTAGCACATGGCCAGAAGTATTGGTTGTTCATTGCTTTTTTTTGTTTTACGGCATATCAACCCTTATTGGGTCATTTAATGCCAAATCAAATTTTGATATCAGGTTGTATAGTCTACCAGCTGTTACTTAAATGGTCACTCATCTAAATATTGAACAGGCTCATCGCTGCTTACCTTCTGTGATCTAGGGGGAACTGGTGCTTTTAACGTGACTTGACCATAATTTAGAAGTATTGGCACCCAGTGAGAATCAAATTCATTAACAATGGTCGATTAGCCTAGTTTTCTAACCATTATAGTATACAAGGTGGCCATTGTTGTTGTTATATATTATTATTATTATTGTTCTTTTTATAGGGACTGGTTTAGCTCAGTCGGTACAGCACTGGCCTAGGAACCGCAAATGTTCTTGGTTCAATGCCGGTTCCTGCAAACTCAGTGCATCAGTATAAGATTGGGTAATCTGATCTGTTCAGTAAAATGGGAAGCTTATGGTAGGGGTGGCCCTCCACTTCAACAAAAACAATCTCCCTGGTCTAGTGCTAGCAAAAGTGAGATAGACTCCCTCACTGTCTGGCTGATACCAATTGTTGTTGTTGTTATTATGTACTAAGTTTGGCTTAGCTTAGCACAAATCAAAAATATTGGATACCCAGTGAGAATCAAACTCACTAACAATGGTCGATTAGCCTAACTTGTGAACCATTATAGTATACAAGGCACTTATTATTATCATTATTATTATTATTATTCATTCTTCTTGTTGTCATTATTTACTAAGTTCAGCATAAGGCCAGAAATATTGGATACCCAGTGAGAAGCAAACTCACTAACAATGATCTATTAGCCTAAGTTATAGACCATAGAATATGCAAGACAACCATTATTATTATGATTATTGTTTTTAGGGCTGTTGTCATGTTTCCTAAGTTTAGCTTGGTTCAGCATAAAGCCAGAAATATTGGATACCCAGTGAGAATCAAATTCATCAACAATGGTCAATTAGCCTAACTTGTGAACCATTATAATACGTGAGGTAACCATTATGATTATTCTTATATTTGTTGTCAATATTTGCTTAGTTTAGAACAAGGCCAAAAGTATTGGACACCCAGTGAGAATCAAACTCATTAATAATGGTCAATTAGCCTAGCTTGCTAACCATTATAGTATACAAGGCACTTATTATTATTATTATTATTATTATTGAACCATTATAGTATGTGAGGCAACCATTATTATTATTATCATTATTGTCATGGGATAGACTCCTTCGCTGTTCGGCTGATTCCAATTGTTGTTGTTGTCATTATTTACTAAGTTTGGCTTAGTTTAGTACAAATCAAGAAATATTGGATACCTAGTGAGAATCAAACTGACTAACAATGGTAAATTAGCCTAACTTAGGAACAATTATAATATGTGACAAAAATAATTATTATTATGATTATTGTTTTTTAGGGCTGTTGTCATTATTTTCCTAAGTTTAGCTTGGTTCAGCATAAGGCCAGAAATATTGGATACCCAGTGAGAATCAAATTCATCAACAATGGTCAATTAGCCTAACTCGTGAACCATTATAATACGTGAGGTAACCATTATTATTATTCTTATATTTGTTGTCAATATTTGCTTAGTTTAGAACAAGGCCAGAAGTATTGGATACCCAGTGAGAATCAAACTCACTAACAATGGTTGATTAGACCAACTTGTGGACCATTATAATACATGAGGTAACCATTATTATTATTATTATTATCATTATTATTATTATTGTTGTTGTTGCTTCCAATGAAGAACACACCATTATGGAACTGATTATAATCATTATCAGAATCATTACTGATATCATTATCAAAAGCATTTACCTTAAGTTAAATACATGTTTAATTTTTAACATTATTATTATCATCATTATTAATACTACTACTCTTACTATTTCTATGAATAGTAAATACCATTATTATTGTTGTTATTACCATCATTATTAATTTCATCATCATTATCATCATTCACCTTATTATTAGTAACTTTCTTAATACTACTGCTACAATAAACACTTTAACTCCCACTGTTTATCAAATCTGTTGATGGTAAAGGTTGGTGTGGTGCTGGAGTTGGGTAGAGGGCGCTGTTGTTGTTTACAAAGGAAATGGTTGCTACAGATTACTATTGTACTTGTTGTTTTTAATGTTGCAGCAACCCTCACCACTTCTACCACTTATGATGATGATGATGATGATGATGATTATTTCTTGGTGATAGTTTATTGTTGTTGTTGTTGTTGAAGTTATATTGTGGTTGTTGTTGTTTTGTCTTGCTGACCTGGTTGTGTTGTTGACAACGACAACCAAGTGAGGAAGAGGAAGAGGAAGGAAAAGAAAAAGAAGAGAAGAGAAAGAGAGAGAGAGAGAGAGATGTGTGTGGGGTGTGGGGGAGGTTGGTGCTGACAACCAAACTTGTTTTCTAGCTGACTGACCTGAATGTTGTTGTTGTTGATGCCAAGGGAAGAAACTACAGATTTAAGAAGAAGAGGAAGAGATCGAAGAAGAATAAGGAAAGTAGGTGAAGAAGAAGGTGAAGAAAAAGCAACATGAAGAAAGAAGGTAAAAAGAAGGAAAAAAGAAAGAAAAAAGAGAAAAGGAATAAAAAGAAAAAGAGGAAGAAGTTGAAAAAAGTGAAGGTGAAGAAAAAAGCAACATGAAGAAAGAGGTAAAAAGAAGGAAAAAGGAAGAAAAAAGAGAAAAGAATAAAAAAAGAAAAAGGAAGAAGTTGAAAAAAGTGAAGGTGAAGAAAAAGCAACATGAAGAGAGAAGGTAAAAGAAGGAAAAAGGAAGAAAAAAGAGAAAGGAATAAAAAAAAGAAAAAGAAGAGGAAGAAGTTGAAAAAAAGGAAAAGAAAGTAGTTGAAGAAGAAGGTGAAGAAAAGCAAAGAAAAAGTAACATGAAGAAAGAAGGCAAAGAGAAAGAAAAAGGAAGAAGAAAAAAAAAGGAAAAATAGAAGAAAGAAAGAAAAAGGAGAAAACAAAAAGAGCTGGAAAGAAAAAAAGGCAAAATGAAGAAAGAAGGAAAGAAAAAAAAAAGAAGGAAAAAAGAAAAGCAAAAGGAAAGAGGAAAAGTAGAAATTCAAGAAAAAGGCAAAGTGAAGAAGGTGAAGTTGAAGACAAGGGAACAGAAAGAAAAAAAGAAAAAGAAAAAAGCAAAGAAGGGAAATTAAAAAGAAAAAAGGAAAAAGATGAAATAAAAGGAAAAAGCAAGATGAAGAAGATAAAGATGAAGATGAAGAAGAAAGAAAGAGAATCTAAGAAGGTAAAGGAGAAAAATATACCCCCCACCACCAAAGAAAAAGAAAGAAAAAGAAAAGGGTTAAAAAGAAAGCAGAAGAAGAAAAGAAAAAAAAGAAGACAGCGAAGATGACAAACTTGTTGTTGTTTTGTAGCTGGCTTAGATGAAGGAGGAGCTTAAGAAAGATGGAGGTGGTGGTGGAGATGCTGGCAGTGGAGGTGGTGAGAGATATTGTTGTTATTGACAACGATGCTTGATTATTCTGTTATTATTAGTACTTGTCCTATCATCTTTTATCATTATCTTTATTATGACTATTCTTAATAATATATATATATACGTATATGTATATACAATTTTTTTTTTTGTGGAGAAAAATTAAACAGCAACAGAGAAAAAAAAGAAAATGAAAAAATAGTCACTGTTCCTAAAGTCGGCTTACTGGCTCTGTGGATACTTGAGCGATATCGTTATTAACTGGTAAGGCCGAGGGCAGTAAGTGTAGAATTACTATTGTACTTACTATAATAATGGTAGCCTGTGGAATGAGGATGGTCATCAGTCAGTTAGCAATATCAATGGTTAGAATGGCACTGAAACCATGTACATAGTACAAGACATAATGGTTATCATCATAGGAAATGGAATCGGCAACCAGGTTCAAATCCTGGATAAGGCTGTTTGTGTTTCACTCAACACTAATGCTTTTGGGAAAAGCATCAATCCATCTGTTCTTCCCTCCCCCAGGGTTCTTTAGCCTTGGTTAGGTAACCAGTCTAGGAGAAAGAAAACATTTAATTCTAACCAGCTTTACTCTGCTTAAAAATTAACCTGTGTCACATCCTGCCTGTGGTTAAAGTGTTGGGTAAATTACGAGTGTCATTAAATAAATAAGGTGAATTTTGCAATTATATATTTACCAATATGGAGGTGCATGGTCAAATGGTTAGAGTCATAGGAAATGTACTCATCGACCAGAGTTCAATTCCTGGACGAAGCTGTTTGAATTTCCTATAGCGCTAATACTTTTGGGAAAGGTATGAATCCAATTCTCCCTCCAGCTATGGGTAAATAGCAGGGTAGACTGGGCTCTTTAACCCTGGCTAGGTAACCGGTCTAGGAGAAGGAAAACTCTGAATTCAAACCTGTAAAACTCCGCTTAAGAAATTGACCTTGTGTCACATCCTGCTCGTGCGGAGGGGTTGTTAAATATATATATTTACCAACCTCCCTACATGAGCAGGATGTAACACAAGATCAATTTCTGAGGCAGAGTTTAACAGGTTTGAATTCAAAGTTTTCTTTCTCCGAGACTAGTTGCCTAACCAAGATTAAAGAGCCCAGTCTGCCCTATTATCTACCCATAGCTAGAGGGAAAGTAGTTGGATTCATACCTTTCACAAGAGCATTAGTGCAACATGAAACACAAACAGCCTCGTCCAGGATTTGAACTGGTCTCATCCATTTCCTATGACGGCAACCATTACACAATGCGCCATATATTTTGCAATATAACAACTCACATTTCACCCTGGAAAAAGTTTTGCTTCATTTTTCATTATAATCGCCATTCTTTAAAAACGTTTTCCCCATAAAAAAAAATGTGTCCTGGGTATGACGTTAAATTACATCTAATGGTGAAGTTCCAGCTTTAGAGTTCTAGCAGAGTGTAGAGTACTCCTTCATTGCCATTACTCCCAGTTCCACCAAGACCCAGTGTGATAATATCTGTTAGGGTACTATATTTGGGTTAAACAAAAAAAAAAATGAGTTTTAAAAGAATGTATTTTTAAAAACCTTGAGGTTCCCAGCGAGCATTCTACTGACTGAGCTAAACCGACCCTTTATACTGTATTGTATAAAAAGACATTATTAAATAGAATGTAATGGACCATGTGCTGTAACATGTTTTAATGTTTATTTTTTTATAAATAATATTTTACTTTGATGTAATAAATTTGGAAACTTAAATGTTTTTAATGTGTTTATTAACATAAGCAGATCTGAAGTTTGCTCTTACCTCAAATTTTAGCTCTCAACACAAAGCAAAATATCAACAGCTTGTAACTCCAAAAATGTATCAAGATGCCATTTGAGAACCGTAGGTTATTATTTATGGACTGTATATTGATGACATCTGAAGAAATGGTACCTGTAGAATAATCATACTAAGTCCAATTACCATCGAATTGGCAAGACAAGACAGCAAGCAATTGTAACTCAAATACGATTCTGGTTTGCTGCTAAGACTACTGCAAAATGGCAGAATTTATGGAGCCTCAGGGATCATACAAACCAAGCAGCCAATCAGGACTCAGGGAATGAATAACCCAAATGCATGAGTGGACTGTTCTGAATTCCCATAAGTACCAGTTGTCTTGACACTGGTTCAGTGGTGTTTGGCCAGTCACATTGTTCAAACCAATAGTAGACTGACTGACTTCAATAGTACCCTGATCTTTTTTGATGACAGTAAAAAAGTAAAGTCGTCAGCGTGGCCTAAAGTCAGTATCAGTCAGAGAGCGAGGGAGTCTATCCCCTTTTCAGTTGCACTGTAGTATTGTATAATATAGTGGCATATCCAACTTGGAATGGTAATGACTTAATTAGCACCAGTGCAATCTGTCTCAGACACAAAGTATGTATATCAATATTTATGAAGCTAAAATTACACTGGTATATAGTTACAAAAGCATATTAATATGATTGGTGGTGAAAAGTTCTCAGACTGACCAAGAAAGGAATGATCTAGATATATGAAATGTAAATGATATTAGAGATATTCATCCCAATGGTCAACACATTTGATACCTCAAGTTTCTTTAGGTCTTCTCTGAAAACAAGTCAAAGAAAACAGAAGAAAAAAAAACAAGAAAAATTTATTTCCTTCTGAAAACTTTTTGGAAACAATCATTGGACATTAACAAAAACACACTAAATTTGTTCAGACTGTTGTCCTCATCTTTATTGTGGTATGTATAAACAATATTCAGGCCACTGTATCCACAGGCCTTGTTCAGGAGTTTCTTATTAACCTTAGACTAAAGCCATCATCAGACAATAACCTTGAGTTCAAGTGTGGTTTCGGAGCTTTAATATCATTACTACTAGTTCAAGGTTCTCCTTAAAACAACAGTCTGAAATATCAAAATTATTCACATCAAGCCTCATCTCAAAAATACAGACAAATAATAGTTTAGAATGGTTTAGTGAGGAGGTAATCATAAAATTGCCAAATAGCCACACACCAATCTTTACTATACTCCACAAAAAAGAGGACACATTCCTGTGGCATAATGCATTTCACATAGTACTGTTGGGGCCTGGAAGAGTTATCTTCCCACTAGGTCTCCGAACCGACCACCAGGGGACCTCTGGTATTAAAGTGCAAGGTATAAACTTTTCTGTCTCTTTTAGCTACATCTTCTGGAACGACCACATGGGTTAGACCATTGTCACATCCTTCTCGGTGGGGCTTCTGTCCCCAACACTATGTAACTCTCTTGGGGTCCTCGGCCCCCATCACTAGTAAGTGATTTTGTATGTACGACTCTCCAGTCCTTTTATCTCTACTCTTGTATGTTTATGTACATATATTTTATTGTTTTGTATCTTGTCTTATTTCTGTGCTGTTTACAATATAAAATGTTTTGTCCCACAAGCGTGTCGGAGTTGTATGTTCATATATTAACCTTGAATCTTACAGTACTAATACCCTTGGGAAAGGTATGCCTCCAACTATTCTACATAATAGTAGGGTAGACTGGGCTCATTAACTTTGGTTAGGCAACCATTCTAGGATAAGGAAAACTGAATTCAAACCTGTTAAACTCCACTTAAGAAATTGACATTGTGTCACATACTACTCATGTGGAAGGGTTGGCAGATATATACTTAATGGATAGTAAACTCGGTTAGCAGGCTGTTTTTGTGAATTTGATTCTCACTGGGTGTCCCATACTTCTGGATAGTTGTTGTTGGTTGTTTTATGGCATATCAGGCTGTTGTTTGGGAGTTTGATTCTCACTGGGTGTCCATACTTCTGGATAGTTGTTGTTGGTTGTTTTATGGCATATCAGGCTGTTGTTTGGGAGTTGATTCTCACTGGGTGTCCCATACTTCTGGATAGTTGTTGTTGGCATATCAGGCTGTTGTTTGGGAATTTGATTCTCACTGGGTGTCCCATACTTCTGGATAGTTGTTGTTGATTGTTTTATGGCATATCAACCCTCTTTCAGGTCATTTAATGCCAAATCAAGTCATTTTGATAAACAAAGGATTCAGGTTTCTTATATTAGTTGCTGTTGCTTAAATGGTCACCCATCACTGATTAACTGTAGTGATCTGGTGCTTTTAGCAGGATTTGACCGTAATCTATACTTCTAGCCTTATGCTAAACTTAGTAAAGAATGACAATAATGATGATGATGATATATAACAGTGATTATAAGAATATCAAAATGAGTACAATGATGTGAAATATCAAATAACACAATTATATTTGCAATATCATTAGTATTAATCATCCTGACAATAATAGGTATATAAATGATATTATATATGTGATGAGGGTTTCAAAAAAAATGTTCTGGTTATCTTTGAAGCATGGAGAAAGATAAACAATTTTTTCTCTCCAACATTCATCACATATACCAACGAAGCATACGTGGACTTCATAACATCATATATATATTAAAAATAACCCACCTCAAATTAGGTTCTTCACGGAACAGATGGACTTGCTACTACTAACACACTCTTCTACCCGGATTTTAATAGCATGTCAAACCCTCAAAAATACTCCAATTTTCATTTCTTCTATAATGCTCCCTTTCAAAAAATCTAAAAACAATTTCTTCAAATAAGAAATTTTCTCCTGACGATGACCTAAGGTCGAAACTAGTTGAGAATATATAACATATAAGAAATATTCCTGTTTGTCTTATTACTTTTTGTTCATACTATATACATATATAAGTGAATCTGATAATTATGTATAAAGAAAGAAAATGTTGTATGGATAAAATAATACTAAGTAGGATACTATGTATATATATATATATATATATATATATATATACATAGTATATTAGTATTATTCTTATATATATATATATATATATATATATATATATATATAGTACAAATTGTAGGTCGAAACACGTGTCAGCATTTGAATAAATAAATTTTTATCTATACATTTTCTTTCCATTTATCTTTCTACATTATATACCTTCTCAAGCTGGATCATAGGCAGCAAGAGGCATCAGTCTCTATGTGGAAGTGTTCATGTCTTTGAATGAAGATGATGCCATCTCCTCAATAAATGGCAAACCTCTGAAATTAGGAGACCAGATCACATACCTCGGTAGCAATATCTCATCTACTGAAATCAATATATGCATAGATAGGTAAGGCATGGACTGCTATTGACAGGTTAATGACCATATGGAAATCTGATCTCTCTGATAAAATAAAATGAGAATCCTTCCAAACTGTAGCCATGATAGTATTATTGTATGGTTGCACCACTTGGACATTAACAAAAATGCCTGGAAAAAAGCTAGATGGGAACTACATAAAGATGCCGTGTACTGTTTTAATTAATTCTGGAAGCAGCACCCTAGAAAACCGCAGCTGTACAGCCACTTACCTCCCATCTCATAGACAATCCAAATGAGTTTGCAAAGCGAATTAAATTTTTTACAAATATGGCCTGATAACTTAAAAAAAAAACATCTTGTAAGATTTCTAAGAAAGGGAACGTTTGAGCTAATCTAAGCTAGCTTGTGAAAATCTAAATGCAAATATATTTCAAACTCTCTAAATCACTCTCTTTACATCACAGAGAAACTGACATACATAATGAGGAGGTAATCAAGATATATATATAGTGAGGGGGAAAGTGACAGGCAGAATGTGTAGTAAGAAATGGGTCAGTTTTTGACTTAATTGCAAATTATGACTAATTAGAACCAATCAAATGGATTTTTTCCAAACATAACTGTTGGAGAAGGACAAGGTTTCATTCTCCTATGGACTCCTACACATGGACACACCAGCAAAAACTTACATTCATCAGCTCTGTGTGGACACTGAATGCCACCTTGAGGACTTACCAAGAGTAATCAATAGGGATAGATGGCAAATGATAAAGTTAATCTATGTTGTCAGCATGCCTTAACTCTTTACGTCCTATACCGCCTCATTCCACCCGGCCAGAAGTCACATTCATTTTCTAATCTACTCCAAATAATAGCCTTTGTTTAAATGTAATATTAAACATATCTAAAAGTCTTTGATCTAAGGGAAATAACAAGTAACTTTAAATGAAAAGGCCATTTTTAGCCATTTTTTGATAAATTCTTATAGGAATGGGGCTTGGACTTAGAAAATTCTCAACAGGATGTTAAGAGTTAATGATGATATATATATATATATATATATAATATATTATATATATATATATTACAAATGGACTAGGCTGTTTGAATTTCACATAGCACTAATATCCTTAGGAAAGGTATGCATCCAGCTATCATCCCTCCAGCTATGGGAAAATAGAGGAGCAGACTAAGCTCTTTAACTTTGGTTAACCAGTCTAGGAGAAGGAAAACTCTGAATTCAAACATGTTAAACACCTCTTAAGAAATTGGCCTTGTGTTACATCCTTCTCATGTTGAGAAATTGGTGTATATATATAGTATATTAAGAAAATTGAAAATATATATATATATATATATATATATATATATATGTGTGTGTGTGTGTGTGTGTGTGCATGTGTGCTTCAGAGTTCCGGGTCCTATTCCTAACTCTTCCAGTAATATATTCACCACAGTATCTATTCCATACCTAGTGCTCATGGTGTAATGGTTATCATCGTAGGAAATGGGCATGGTCACGAGTAAATTGTAAATAGTAGGGCAGACTGAGCTCTTTAACCTTGGTATGGCAACTGGTCTAGGACAAGGAAAAACTCTGAATTCAAACCTGTTAAACTTCACTTAAAAATTGATCTTTTATCACATCCTGCTCATGCAGAGGGTTTGGATAGATACTTAAATACCTAAGCTTAGTAAATAAGTAATCCACAAAAAAAAGATACACCATAGTTTTGTTCCAAATCACACTGAGACCAACAGATAGATATGAGAGAGAGAGAGAGAGAGAGTAATGATTTGGTTTGGTTTACGGCATATCAACCTCAGTAGGTCATTTAATGCTGATAAAGTTTTGAAATAAAGTCATTCTTAATGGATAATACAATTTTCTTTTTTATAAATACATTTTTCTATTTAACCCATAGATGGGACCCTAACAGGTACTAACACTCTGGGTCAGAGTGGACCAGGGAGCAATGGTGATGAAGGGGTGCTCCACATTCCCCAAACCTCCAGAACTGGAACCTCACCATCAGATAGAGTTTAACATCATTCCCAGGACATGTAGACCCTCAACCACCGCCTTCTAGCACCCATATGATAAAAAGGGTTGGGCAATAGGGTTGCGGCAATCATATAGGTGCTAGGGCTTGACGTGACCAGCCAATTGATTGGAGAGTGCCTCTCCGACTGCCTGTCTAGCCTAAGTAAGGGTCTAAGTGGAGTGTTGCAGGTGATGGACCTCATCATCAAGACTCCATCCTTAAGCATCATGGGTTGCCACCCATGGCCAACACACACACACACATACATATATATACACCAATTTCTCAACATGAGAAGGATGTAATACAAGGCCATTGGGAGAGTCTTACCCCTCTGCAGCGGTGCAGTAGGTGCATTCTAATGCCCCACCGACAGGGTGGAAGAGGAGTTGAGTAGATGATGGTAGTCTTATTAAACGTATAAGAGGAAGGATAATGCTTAATTAGCATTTAGGATGATAGTTTTAGATGTTGGGATTACAGTGTTAATGTTATTACTGTTTAAAAAGTATGATGATGACAACTGACAAATTGGTATCATCTTCTCAGTGATACAATAGAAGAGATAATAAGCATTAAGGTTAAAGAAGATAATGGTAACTAGAACGGAGAAGGATTGAACAGCAATTATCCATTGGGATTATATGGTGGGATCAAAAAGTTCCAAGATTATTCATGTTGTGAATAATCTAAGCATAGGACATCCATGTGTGGGAAGAAGGTTGGTTAGCTGGAGTTTACAACATGTCAACCCTTGTAGGGTTATTTTATGCTGAAGATGCTTTGTTTAATACTGAATCAAGTCATTTTCATATGTGGTTACGAAAAAAATAATTTTTACTGAATTGATTGGTTGTTTGTTTTGTTATATGGCATATCAACCCTTTTTGGGTCATTTAATGCCAAATCAAGTCATTTTCATATGTAGTTACTTACAGTACCCTGATGTTGCTTAAATGGTAACCCATCTAAGTAGTGAACAGGATCATCACTGCTTAACTTAGTATATATCAAATATACAAAAATATACTACAGGAATTAAACATTAATTTCATTAATAAAATAGAATAATTTTTGTTTTCAATTTTACAAAAAATAAATTTAAGTTGTTGGTTGGTTGTTTTAAGGCATATCAACTCTTTTTGGGTCATTTAATACCGAAGGAGAATTTTTGTTTTCAATTTTACAAAAAAAAACATTGTTACTGAATTGATTGGTTGTTTGTTTTGTTATATGGCATATCAACCTTTTTCAGGTCATTTAATGCCGAATCAAGTCATTTTCATATGTAGTTACTTACAGTACCCTGATGTTGCTTAAATGGTCAAACATCTAAATATTGAACAGGCTCATCGCTGCTGTGACTTGTCCGTAATCGCGTTGTTACTAAAACTTTTTGTAATATCTTTGTAAGATGTTTATGTTTTCTTTAACAAAATATTTTTTTTAAATTTAAAGAATGGTTCTGCTGTTGCTTCAATCAAATTTAAATAAGGTCATTAATTTTCTTTTCTTTATTATACTGTTATTACACAAATTATTTCCTGGATATTCTTTTTATACACAAGAAAAACAACAATACCAACAGTCATAAGGGATAAGAGAGAT
>CM042153.1:68618013-68630513 GCA_023376005.1 Doryteuthis pealeii
AATCTCCTTGGTCTAGTGCTAGGGAAAGGGGATAGACTGTCTGGCTGATAACGACTTTAGGCCACCTCGACGACATTGCTATACAAAGGTAGGCTGAATATATGATAACATCATATCTGCAGTTGATGACTTTTTGGACTAATAGAATCCAAGCACTGCAACACTGATGAAAGAAGAGTGTGTACAGTAAAGGGACTATATTGAAAAACAAACCTCATTTGATCACATTCAATGAGAGTATCTTGGTCAGCCTATGAACTTTTCAGCTGACCCTCAGGAAAAAATGTTTCTTATCAAGGAATTATTCATTAATAATCTTCAAATTCTCTCTCATTTCAAGTAACTATAATTTGTTAGTTAGCTGGTTGGTTTTATAACATGTCAATCATTGTTGGGTTACTATATTAATTGGTTGACTAAGTATTCAGCACAACTAAAGTTGAAAAACAAATTTGACACACTAATGTGTGAATGACAGGTTTTTATTTCAATTGAATAATTGTATTCTTTCTCTTCTAGTAACGGAGAATGAGCTCTTTAAGCTTAGTAAGGCAGTTGATCTAGGTGTTGGAAAAAAAAAATCAAGAAATGCTGTTCAGGGAATCTATGGCACATTGGTGCACCATTCATCTAAAAAATGTGATTCTATACAAATTTTCGATTACAGTCATACTGATCACTGAAGTTAAGCAGTGATGAGCCTGTTCAATAGGGCCGGGTTAGCTCAGTCGGTAGAGCGTTCAGCTAGAAACCACAAGGTTCCTAGTTTGATACCGGTCCTCGCCAACTCAGCGTTATGAGTAGCACAGGGATCTGTGCAGTAAAGTAAGGAGCTGATGGTAGGTGTGACGCTCCACCTCAGATGCAAAAACAATCTCCTTGGTCTAGCACTAGTGAAAAGGGGATAGACTCCCTTGCTGATTGGTTGATACTGACATTAGGCCACCCCGACGACTTACTTAAGCAACAACAGGTACTATATGCAATCTGAGTCTTTTATCAAAATGACTTGATTTAGCATAACTTAATTTGGCATTAAATAACTCAAAAGGGTTGATTTAAAATGTTAAGTACCTTCTTTCTTCTTCGATTTAACAAATGACGAGCAGTTGATTGTAATATTTATGTTTTGTTTTGTGGCATATCAACCTCGATGGGTCATTTAATGCCAATAAAGTTTTGAAATAAATTCATTCTTAATGGATACTCAATTTTTTTTATAAACACATTGTTCTATTAACCCATAGATAGGACCCTAACAGGTACTACCACTCCGGGTCAGAGTGGACCAGGGAGTAATGGTGATGAAGGGGTGCTCCACATTCCCCAAACATCCAGAACTGGAACCTCACCATCAGATAGAGTTTAACATCATTTCCAGGATATGAAGACCCTCAGCCACCACCTTCTAGCACCCATATGGGCAATAGGGTCGCGACAATCATATAGGTGCTAGGGCTTGGCATGACCAGCCGATAGATCGGAGGGACCCTCTCCAACTGCCTGTTTAGCCTAAGTAATGGCCTAAATAGAGTGTTGCATGTCATGGACTGCTTAGGCACCTGGGTTCTATCCTTAAGCATCACGGGTTGTCACCCATGACCAACAGGTGGTCCCATTGGGGGAGTCTAACCCCTCTACAGAGGTGCAGTCACTATATTCAAATGCTCCAGTCAACAGAGCAGTGTAATATTTAGGATAAAAGAAAATAAGTAATATTATTTTTTCTTTATTTAAAAAGATAACGATAAAAAGATAACGGTAAAATCGAAATACAAAAAGAAAATGTACGTCTCTATGGATGTGAATTTCTAAAAACTGACAAAATTGCTATATTTTTGTTTGTTGATTATAATGTTTAAGATAGACGAAAATAAGCAATATTTTCTGCTTTTTATTAAAACAGAGAAGAAAGGTAAAATTACAAAATAAACAGGGGAAAAAATATTGATACAGTTTATAGAGAAAGTACAGTGAATGATCAAATGTGTCAAAATTGGTTTACAAAGTTTCATGGCAAATGATATTCCATGAGATTAATAGCAATCAAAGACATGACATGATCATATCATAATCATGACAAATGATAAATGTTATACTATGTAGGAAATTATCAATATACACCAAAATATCCAAATCAAGTAGTGAAAATAATTTCAACCAGTTTAGTTAAGTTAGTCATTTTAATGTGTGACTTCTGAATTTGGGAAAAAAAAAAAAAAAAAGTTTCTGCGTGTAATTTGCTACTTAAATGTAATGAAAATTAAGAAAAAGTATTAGGATGGTTGGTTGTTTTCTTTTATCAAATATCAACTATTTTCAACTTATTTAATGCCAAATCAAGTAATTTTTCATAAACAAAGGACTCAGGTTGATTACAGTACCTGTTGATGCTTAAGTGGTAACCCAATTAAGTATAGAATAGGCTCATTGCTGCTTAACTTTGGTGATCTAGTGGGAACCGGTGTTTGCAGTGTGACTTGAACATAATAAAAAGTATTAGGATAAAAAGTAAGACAGATTATCTAGAAAAAAATTTTTTAAATTTTCATTTCAAAATCACAAAATTGAAATACAAAGAGTAAAAAAAGTAAAAACTTTGGAAGGTCAATATGCTGAAAAAATTTATAAATCATTGACAGGGACAATGATAGGGGAGAAAATTTTGGAAAGAATTATTGTAAAGACATTGTGAACCTATTTGAGGAAAGGATAAAATATTGGCAGATAAAGTAGTATTAAATGTTGGGATGATTTGCAAGAAAGACAAATGGTTGGTGGAATTTGTGAAAAAGACAACATGTTGGGATGATTTGTGGAAAAGACTACATGTTGGGATGATTTGTGAAAAGACTACATGTTGGGATGATTTGTGGAAAAGACTACATGTTGGGATGATTTGTGGAAAAGACCACATGTTGGGACGATTTGTGGAAAAAAACATGTTGGACGATTTGTGGAAATGAAAACATGTTGGGACGATTGTGGAAAAGAAAACATGTTGGGACGATTTGTGGAAAAGAAAAACATGTTGGGACGATTTGTGGAAAAGAAAAATGTTGGGATGATTTGTGGAAAAGAAAATGTTGGGATGATTTGTGGAAAAGAAAACGTTGGGACAATTTGTGGAAAAGACAACATATTAGAAGGTAAAGTTAGATAGAAAATATGTTGTGATGGTTTGTGGGAAAGATATCAGAAGGAAAGTTTAGCAAGAAAAATGTTGGAAGAATAAAATGTTACAGGAAAATATTGGAGAAAAATACTGGAAGTAAAAAAAGAAATTGAAGGTCAAAAACAAATAAAGAAAAAACCCGGATGAAAAACCAACAAAAAATTGACCAAAGGAAACAATAAAATAAGCATTAATAAAAAAAAAATGCAGAAAAGGAAAAAAAAACAAAAAAACATGGCTGGGGTGTAAACATTAAAAACAAATACAAAATGCATCGACAGCAGTTGCTTTGGAAATTGGCAAGGGGTAAACAAATAGTAAAACAGAAAGAAAAGGCTTATTTTATTTCAAGGGGACTCACTTGGGTGTCAGGCATCGTGAATACAAGACGACCAATAAAACAGATCAAATCATTGCTTAAAATAACACTATTTAAAAAAAAATCTTTTTTGCTTGCTAAGCATTTCTAAGCTGCAGAGAAAATGAAGGAAAGCAAAATGGTGTTAAAAATAACATTAAACATTTCCATCTTAGGATGATGATTTTCTTTCATTATCGCCTTGTTTTGATCTTGAATTAGGACAAATATAGTACACATAAAAAAATCCCAGGATTATATAAGTATTGTTAGGAAGATATTTCCCTTATATGTTAGTTGGGCTTGTCCAACAGAACACATATAAAGATATAAATATGCAAGGTTATTCGTAGTCCAGTTACATAGTAGTATTCATTATATTTATATGCAAAAAAACCACTCCCAATATTATTGAAGCCCTGTGTCATTAATTCGATTTATCATTTGAAATCCCCACCAGACTACCTGCGCAGTTGAGTCGGCACCGTGCATAACACGACTTACCACCGTCGTGGTTTTTGGCCGATCTGACTAAACAAATCTCTTTCTAATCTAAACCGGAAGAGGGTCTTCTCCACCGATTCTCATGGTATTCACTGGAAGGATCAGGATGAGGTCAAGCCTTGTCACTCATCCTTCAAGGCCACCGGCTGCACTTATAACAGCCATTTTGGTTTCTACACTACTGTACATAAATATTAGGAATCTAATAATTATGTAACATATATATATGAGGAAATAACAGATTGGGTAAAATCCAACAAAATGTAAATACACAAAAATGCAAAAATCTCAAAATCTCTGAAATACAACAAAACAAAAATTCCAAACTCCCATTATATCTCAGACTAATAGACACTAGTCGGTGCCTGCACCTTCCCCACCATAAGTCCTTCAATTACTACTCTGCTTTGAAATTTCCCCTCCTCTTCTCTCTTTTTTTCCTCTCTGCCTCTACCTCTGCCCACACCTTCCTTTTCTTCTGCCCTCCCTCCACCTTTCAATATATAACAGTTTCTTGTCTCAAAATAAAATTCTGATGAAGCCCCATTAATACACGGAGGCGAGATATTAATTGAATGAAGTGTTATACACTTTTGTTCCTTACCTTTTAATTACGTATATAAAATAGAAAAACAAAGTATTACAAAAAAGATGCATGGACTGGAAGAAACACTATGCCGTGCATGGTTATGGCCCTTTCTTCACACACAACTACTATTCTCTCGTCTTTTGAAAGTCATCCACCTTTACTTAAACAAAATTCTTTTTATCTCAAGTCCTGATGAAGGTTAGCTAAAACCAAAACGTTATAATGACGACTTCGGCATCAAGAATTATAGAAGGGGGGAAAAATAGAGGGGGAAAATAGATATTTGCTTCAACAAGTTCCTGCTGAGGGGGGGGACCAAAAAGAAGCGAGTTCAGTTCTTCTCGCAGGCCAAACTTTCTTTTGGTCAACACAGTTTCGACCAGCAGCTGAAAATCCGTCGCCGTCGTCAAAATAATATTTTCAGACTGCCGTCTCACGTAAGCCGAAAGCTTCTCTGCTGGTCACCTTTGCTCGCTTTGGTTACTTATGGGCATATTACCCAAACATCCGGGCACATCAGTCGAACCTCGCGTCCATCCAGTGCCTAAATCGCATTTGTTTTTGCATGCGGGTGGACACAGGTTCGATCCCGGCAGGCAAGACAATGTCTTGCTCTTTTTCTTTTCTCGTTCTCCATCGTAAGAATAGATTCATCTTTTTTGGAATGCTTCGTGTTTTTCTATTTTCTACATACTGTCTGATTTATTTCTTTATTTACTCCCATATATATATATATATATATATATATATATATATATAAGAGAGAGAAGAAAGTCTTAGACATAAATCTTGGTATATACGATAGTAGCTAAACATTCACATCTCAATTGAAAGACTTGGGCTCAGAAGAGCAAGCTTTTCTTTAAAAAAAAAAACACTTGAACCTTTGTGATCTGCATATTAGCATTTATCATAATACCACAAATAATAAAGTCTGTCTGGAAGTTATATTCTGGTACAAACAAATAAATAAACCAATATAGATACTTGAGAGAAAAATTGGCACCTTTGAAAAACCCAAAGGTTAACCCTTAGAATGTTAATTATAGTAAATGGCACCGTGTCAAAATATTTCCCCTCTACCTGATAATACCTGGGAAAATTTAGATTGGTGTGCAATGGTGATAGGGAGGCTAGACACAAAAGAAGGGTGGAAACAGGCAATAAAGGTCTGTCTTTTTTTATTCTTTTGAATATATATATATATATTGGTTTTCTTTACTTTTAGAATTTGAATGGATTGATCTCTCAAAGTTCTCAGACATCAGGTAATTACTTGTATTTATTGATATTTGTGGAATTCTTTAAAGAAATCTTTGGGAAGTCTTGAGAATTACTTCAAGTATTGTTTAGACAGTAAAGTGATGAGAATAACCACAGCTTACCTAATACAGTGAAGTACTAAGGATAGCCTACATATTGTTTATATAGTGTACTATTGAGATTGAAATACGTTTTAATTTATACAGTCAAGTAATCTGAATTACTTCCTTAATGTTAACATAGCTAAGTATTAATAATCTCCAATTTTTTTTTATATTTGTAATGTTGTGCAATGAGAATAACCTTCACAATGTTTAATCAGGTATTGATAATAACAACTGCTTTGTCTATATAGCCATATATTGAGAATAACCCCCGCATAATCCTTATAGCCATGTATTGAGAATAACCTCTGCACTGTCTATATAGCCATGTATTGAGAAATAACCTCTGCACTGTTTATATAGCCATGTATTGAGAATAACCTCTGCACTGTCTATGAGCCATGTATTGAGAATAACCTCTGCACTGTCTATATAGCCATGTATTGAGAATAACCTCCCCACTGTCTATATAGCTATGTATTGAGAATTACCTCTGCACTGTCTATATAGCCATGTATTGAGAATAACCTCCCCACTGTCTATATACCATGTATTGAGAATAACCTGCACTATATAGCCATGTATTGAGAATAACCTCTGCACTGTCTATATAGCCATGTATTGAGAATAACCTCTGCACTGTCTATATAGCCATGTATTAATATAGCCATGTATTGAGAATAATCTCGCACTGTCTATATAGCCATGTATTGAGAACAACTTTGCATTGTGTATTTAATCATCTATTGAGAATAACCTAACTTAGTAATTGATAAAAACATTAAATATATTTTTTTAAATTGGTAAGTGTATTTATTTATAGTTTATACTGTATAAATTTGGTATTTTTATAAATTTTTCAAATTTTGTAATAGATAATTTGAGAGATTGAAAGCATTACATATTTTTTGGATGGATCCCCCTGCCCAATTTATTTCGAATCTCACAATATTTAAGGTGTCATCAGCTCTGTATGAATACTGGGTGAGGTCTAGACAATTTTACCAAGAGTGAGAGAAAATAGGGATCGACGGATAGAGAGAGAGAGAGAGAGTCAAAGGAATCCATACTGTTGGCATACTTTGATGATTGATGATGATGATGATTTAGTGACATTGAATTTTCTCACTTGTAGTCTGTACTCCATAATTTCTGTAAGTGAATTGAAAGAATAAACAGGTATTCAATCATCTTCATATTCTTTCATTAGATTAGTTAGAAGGAGTATGTTGGGAGGATATCTTGTTTATAGCTTTACAGCATATCAACCCTTTTGAGTTATTTAATGCCAAATCAAGTAATTTTAATAAACAAAAGACTCAGATTGCATACAGTACCTGTTGTTGCTTAAGTGGTCACCCAATTAAGTATTGAACAGGCTCATCACTGCTTAACTTCAGTGATCAACATGACTGTAATCAAAGATTTGTATTGAATCACATTTTTTAGATGAATGGTGAACCAGTATGCCATAGATTCCCTGAACAGCATTTCTTGATTTTTTTCCATCACCTAGACCAACAGCCTTACTAAGTCATACCACCTCATTCCACCCGGCTGGAAGTCACATTAGTTTTAACTAATCAGCCCCAAACAATAGCCTTTATTTAAATTTAATATTAAACATATGTAGAAATCTTTGATTTAAGGGAAATAATAGGTAACTTTAGATGCAAAGGTCATTTTTAGCCATTTTTTAATATATCCTTATAGGAATGCTCTGGACTTAGAAAAATCTCAACAGGATGTTAAGAGTTAAAGAGCTCATTCTCCTTTACTAGAAGAGAAAGAATACAATTATTCAATTGAAATAAAAACCTGTCATTTAATCACCACAATTGTCATTAATATTGAGGGCAATTTCTCTGCCAGTCTTTCCAATTAGTTCTACAATTTGAGAGAGAATCCTGTCTGAATGGTGAAAAAGCCATTTTTAAGAATTTTCTTGAATTTTTTTTTTCAAAGTAAAGAGAAAGCTTTTCCTATAATAGTGTAATTGTATTATTAAACTAAAAACAAATCTAAGCACAAGTTTAAACTGTTTAACAAAGTTTAAAACTTTTTAATAAGCAGTTTGATTTAAAACTTCTTATATATTAATAAATAAATAAATAAATGGATATCATGGTACAGATTAGTTCATTTCTTTATTTTCATTCACTCAAATTGAACAACATTTTCTATATTTAATGAATGATACAGAATAACTGAAACAATTGTATTTCACTTCTAAATGAAACTAATTCATCTTTAATTTTTCATTCAAAGTGTAAAATAACATTACAATAGGCTGGTTAAGGGCCGGTTTAACTCAGTTGCTGGAGTGTTCGGCTAGGAATCACAAGGTTCCTGGTTCGATACCAGTCCTCGCCAACTCAGCGTATGTGTAGCACAGTAAAGTGAGGAGCTGATGGCAGGTGTGGTGCTCCACCTCAGAGGCTAAAATAATCTCCTTGGTCTAGCACTAGTGAAAAGGGGATATACTCCCTCGCTATACCAACATTAGGCCGCCCCAACAACTTTACTTTTTTTCTTTTTACTTACAATAGGCTGTATAGATATTCAAAAGAACAAATTCAGTTCATTCTACAAGTTTTAGTACAACATCATAAACTACTCTCTTCTGTTATATACCATTCACATATACATATATGTTATATAGCCATACTCATCTTGAGACATATCTTGTATAGTGTAAAGTATATCTGCATGCCCGTGGTTGTAGACATCATTAATAAATAAGATATATTCTATGTATTAATGATTTTAACTATAGATTAAATACTTGTTGATAAACTTATGCAATTCCTAAGGGTATTGTGATGTAAGGAGTGACAAAGTTTTGGTTACAGACAGACACAGAATCCCCATTATAATATGAAATAACACTTAAAGTTAGACTAGCTAAATTGAACAATATATCAACTAAGTAAAAAAAAGTGATAAAATGAAAATCATAAAAAATATTCAAACAGGTAATAAAATAATAACTGAGAAAATATTATACAAGTCAGATTGATAGGAAGATGAAAAAAATTTGAATTAAAAAAAAAAAAGGAATGAAAAAAAAAGCCTTAGTGAATACCATAAAAATGTTTCTCTAAACAAAGTTTTTGGTCATTCATGTACCCTGTTTTGTTTTTTTGTTTTTTTCGTTCAAATGCATTCAATAAAAAAGATGCTGAGGGTGCAGGTGAAAAAAAAAAAAAAAATAGAAAAAGAAAAATGAAATTTAATAATGAAACAAAAACAAACAAAAATTAAGAAACAAAAACAAAAACAAGAGAGAATGAGTTAAAAGAAATAGTCTTGCATGTTAAAGAGAAAGTTCCGATCTGGTTGAGTAAGGTCTGAGAGAATTTCTTTCTCGTAAAAATCCTTAAAATGTCATGGCTGAAGGAATTCCCTTGGTTAATATATCAACATGGGCAGGTGCTCTGAAATATCAATCACACTTGATAACAGCGAAAAAAGGCTTTCTTTTCAGATTTTTTTACCCCCTCAGTTCTATATAGGATTTTTTATTTTTAAGTTTTTTTTTTTTTTTGGTCTTCTTTTTAAAAGTTATGGGGTGCACAAGTGAATATTTACTTGGATATTTAAGGAGTGGAACAATATATAAAAACAAGTGATTACCTTGTGCTAGAAAAAGAGAGCGTGTGTGTGTGTGGGGGGAGATATAGGGATTGAATGGAAGTGAAAATGCATTGGTCTGTTGGGTAGGCAGGTAGGGGTGGGAAAGGGGGGCAATGAATCTGTGACTGCTAAGCAGTGTTTATAGGAATGTGTTTGGATATGCACCATAAAACTCGAATGTGTAAAAAAAAGATATTTTTTAAAAACAAAAAAAAATTTTCTGTCCCATAATAGTTGTAATATTTAGTTTACAAGACCTATATCTCAATGTAACAAGCATTCTGGTACAAAGAAATTAAGAAAAAAAAAAAGAGAAAGCAATTGCAAACAAAAATATAATACAAAGTTTTTGAAAGTATAAACTTAAAGACAGAGGGGAGAAAGAGAAAAAGGGAAGATGGGAAGCGAGTAAAACAAAGAATAAAGAGAAGATTAGGGCTGGGTTAGCTCAGTCGGTAGAGCTTTTAGCAAGCAACCACAAGGTTCCTAGTTCGATAACGGCCCTTGCCAACTCAGCATATGAGTAGCACAGGGATCTGTGTGGTAAAGTATGGCGCTCCATCTCAGATACAGAAACAATCTCCTAAGTCTAGCACTTGTGAAAAGGGGATAGACTCTCTCACTGATTGGCTGATACCAACTTTAGGTCACCCCGACTTTATATATATATATATATATATATATAACTTATATATATAGAGAGAGAGTGAGGTAGAGACAAAAAATGAGGAGAGGACAGATAAGTAAAGTAAGTAAGTAAAGTTCGCAGAGTAGCCTATTGTCTGTATCAGCAGAGGAGTATATCCCTTTTTTGCTATCACTAGACCAGGGAGTTTGTTTTTGCTTAGGTCATTATGATGGCATAACATACAAGAAAATGAAAAAAAATTCTTGACTCAGCAAAAATGTATCATCATAAAAGTGTTTGTTTGTTATACTGATGTTATATTATAGGCCAATGAGTACATATTCAGCAATGGATGTAAGACACTGTTAGAAGCCAAGAGGGAAGAAGAGATTGTGATTGACAGGCTGTGGGTCATGAGGTGATATTCAAGTATGAGAATCTGAATGAGAAATGATTTTTTTGTATATAAAAAAGAAATTGTGAGCTTGTTGGTTGACACATGTTACATGATGAAAGAGATGGAAAAATTAACTTTGTATTTTAGTTAGTTTTCATGCTGTTATGTATTAGAAATACATTAACGAGAAGATTGCGAGTGGTTGTAATAATAGTTTATTATTACAATGAATACAAATAACAAAAATGGCTCTTGGCCGGCAAGGTAAAAAGTCTCTGAGCGTAAAAGAGGATTGGTAAAGATTACTTATCTTCTGAAGAGTTGTAGCACGTGGGTTTACATCCGAGAATATGAAAACAACCTTCGTGGTTGGAGATCACCTCACATCACACTGAGCTAATCTTCGTGTTGTTCTTTTATACGTACTCATTTGCATACGTGAGGGATTATCCGGTTACAACACATGCTCAAAACAAAGATGCAATTTGACCATTTTCCTGCCACTGGGACTTTAAGCTGTTTGGAGTTATGGGTTAGATAGTATTAAAAAGATGTGTTGACAAAAAAATTGAGTTTGAAAAAAAAAAAAAATTGAATGCCGAACAAGAAGGAATAAAACAAAATGTCTTCAGCATTAATTAACCCAATAAGGTTTGCCAAGCCGTAAAATCCAAACAACCAGAGGCTGTCTAAAAATGCATGGTCCAGATCTACCCTGACCCAAAGATGGCACCTGTTAGTTCCATCTATGGTTGAACTAGAAAAAAAATGAGTTTTAAAAAGATGTTTTTTTTTTTAAATTGAGTTTAAAATTTTTTAATACCCATCATGAATGAATAGAACAAAATGTCTTCAGCATGAATTAACCCATTATGGGTTGACAAGCCATAAAATCCAACCAACCAGAGTCTGTCTCAAACTGCACTTGAAATATGTATTTAAAAAATACATAGAAGATTTTGGTCTTAACTGTCACAACAATCTGCTAAATAGCAGACAAGTACACACTGTAGGAAATCAAGAGACCACCAGTGGAAATTCAGATAAACTGTAGGGGGTGACATCAAAGAAATGACAATTGATAAATCATTAAAAGTCTCAATAGTAGGAGCTTGCTGAGTAAGAAAGAGAGAAATTACCAACAGGAAAGGCTTAATGAAATATTTAAAAATTCCTGTCCGTTATACTTAATGAAACATGTCTGAAAGAGCAGCTGCTGCCTAAATACATTTTATATAAATAATTATATATATATATATATATATATATATATATATATATATATATGGTATTTGTGGAAAAGGTAACTTACCGGTGAAAATGGTCACAATGGTTAGTTGATACAAGTTTCACAATGATAAGACAGCGATATAACAAATATAAAGTGCTCAATACGTGAGAAGAGAAAATGTACCATTATTATAATAATAATATATATATTTATTAGATGTGTACTAAATGTATATTTAATGTAGTTTTTAAAAAGACTGCTGGGAACCATAGTGTATATATATATATATATATATATATATATATATATGCACATTTATCAACCCCTTCATATGAGCAGGATGGGATACAAGATCAATTTCTTAAGCAGAGTTTAACAGGTTTGAATTCAGAGTTTTCCTTCTCCTAGACTTTTTACCTAGCCCGGGTTAAAGAGGTCAGTTTGCCCTACTATTTACCCATAACTGGAGGAAGAATAGTTGGATTCATACCTTTCCCAAGAGCATTAGCATTATCGGAAATGCAAACAGCCTCGTCCAGGATTTGAACTCAGGTTGACGAGTACCTATATGATTAAAATTTGCATATAGAAAAATATAAAAAAAGATCTCATGAA
>CM042153.1:68635513-68650513 GCA_023376005.1 Doryteuthis pealeii
ATTGATCAACAAAAGACTCTTACAATCTCCTTATTATCTGTGATAAATTTATTTTCCTTAAAACAAAAACCCTGAAGAAGATCTACTAAACAGATTGAAACACTGCAGCATTGGCTAATAAACTTTCCACTCATTTTATTTAAATCTCTGTTTTTTTTAATTTCTCACTATACTACATATATATATATATATATATATATATATATATATATAAATGGTTTAGCTTATATCTATTATCATTGGAACAATTTTGCTACCATTGGTTTCTTGCTCTGCGGCAGTTTTCAGGCAACAAAAGTGTTTTTAAAAATTATGCAAATGATATAAATATGGTTAAATATGTGCGTTTGGTTAACTGTATTCGCATGTCCCTTGTTTGTTTACATGATTGTGTATGTAATGTCGGATGCGCCTGTTCTGTTCGTACGTGTGCATATGTTGGCATGCACGTACAGATGAAAGTATGTGAGGACTGTGACGTCATGATCATATCCACGCGTGCATGTGTGTTCTTGGTGATGTATGGGGTTTTGTGTGATTAATAGAGTATATTATTAGTACACTATTAATAACAATTATGTGTGCATGTAATGACCGTGTTATGTAATGCGTTTGTATTATATATATATATATATATATGTATATATATATATATATATATATGAGAATGAACAAGATGGAATGAAAACACCACACAATGCTGTTAAAGAGAAAACAATTTATAACATAATCATAGCTGATATTGATCAATATTTCGATTTTACAAAAATCTTCTTCAGAGCCTGTTTACTCCGTGGTGTTTGTGATTGGAGTAAAAGTATTTCCTCTCTTTTAACTTTATATATAATGTTGGATGCGCCTGTTCTGTTCATACGTGTGCATATGTTGGCATACACGTACACATGAAAGTGCATTCTTGGTGATGTATGGGGTTTTGTGTGATTAATAGAGTATATCATTAGTACACTATTAATAACAATTATGTGTGCATGTAATGACCGTGTTATGTAATGCGTTTGTATTATATATATATATATATATATATATATATATATGAGAGAGAGAGAGAGAGAGAGTGTGTATGTATGTGTTTGTTTCATTCTTTTTTTTTATTTGTCTTTTAAGTTTAAAAATTGCTCAGCTTTACATTTTTGTCAAACCATTGTATGATAGATGAATTTAAAAAAATATATTTTATGAATGACATACCATTCATTTACTAGATTTTATAGATAATTTATTCCTTGATAATGATGATTGACAATTAAAACTACAGAAATTTCATCCATAAAAAATGTTGTACAATGTATATATGAATGAATATCTATTTATAACACCTTATTCATTAGAAAGATGACTAAAAATAATTGAGGAAACAGTTCTTATCTGTTGTTTAAAAAATGTTTGAATAAACAACTATTGTATGTCATATAATAATGGATATTTGGTGCCTGTCTGTCTGTAACCAAAACTATGTCACTACTTACATCACAATACCCTTAGGAATTATGTAAGTTTATCAATGAGTATCTAATTTATGGTCAAAATCATTAATACATAGAATTTATTGTCTTATTCATTAATGATGTCTCTATGAAAACCTGAGTTAGGTTTACCCCAAAACAGCCCATGTTATTAGTGCATTTAATATCCTGTAATGTGTCATATATATCACCAAGAAATAAAGATTTACATAATATATTGGTCTGGTTAATTTACATACTGGTTTTAACAAATGATTACTTGGTCCCTAATATTATTGCTATATTCTCAAGCATATCAAAATCAATCCTATGAATGATTTTATATGGAAACCAATTAAAATATAATTAAAATAAGTGTTATCTTTTTATATACTTTCTTATTTAATTTCATTAGTCTTTTTAATTTGATGAAAATTCATTACATTAAAACTTATTTTACATTATTCACATGCAATGAAACTGGTGCTTTAAGCAAGATTTGACCATAAGTCATACTGGGTTCTTTTACCTTGGTTAGGCAACCAGTCTAGGAGAAAAAAAAACTCTGAATTCAAACTAGTTAAACTCTACTTATGAAATTGATCTTGTGTCACATTTGCTCATATCAGAAACCATTATTTTAATGCAAGCAATATGAAAGATCTATATGAATATGTCAACAGGGAGAACATTCTGTCCTTTTTGAGTGAAATAAAATTATACCATAGAATATACACATGAACTTAATCAATACCAGACAACATGATCCCCAATGGTGCTAACACATTGTTAAAACCAATTAGTATAAATATAAATACACAACATATATCACTTCCTAACCGTTAGGCATGACATAACCCCAGATGGGTTGATATGCCGTTAAAATCAATAAACCAACCAACATACCATCTTGTGCGGAGGAGTTGACTTGTGTAGAGGATGTGTCTGAGTCTGAGGACCCCTTCATTCAACCCTGATTTTTAACATGTGCACATTATTGATCTGTACGTGTAATGAAAGACTCTTATAAAGACTGTCACTTGATCTTTGTATTGAAAAGAAAATCAAGAAAATTTTGTATTTTAAGTGCAGAATTAATTGTAGAATTAAATGGAGTTTAACAGGTTTGAATCCAGAGTTTTCCTTCTCCTGGCTGTTCTGTCTGCTCTACTATTTACCCATAGCTTGAGGGAGAATAGTTGGATGCTTACCTTTCCCAAGCTTGGAGTAGTACAAGGCTAATGTATGTATGGGGCACCCTGAGAAAAACCAAAACCACAAAAAAATTTTCTAACCATTAAACCATGGAAGGCTTTTTAACTGAGCATAGTATAACACTAAAGCAAAATTACCGACTTGGAGATAATTTTACTGAGGTGGAGCACTACACCTACAGTTAGCTGCCCACTTTACTGCACAGATCAGATTGCTCTGATGGCCTATTGTCGGTACCAGTCAAACAGCAAGGGAGTTTATCCTCTTTACACTAGTGCAAGACCAGGAGATTATTTTGCTGAGGTGGAGCATCACACCTACTGTCAGCTCCCCACTTTACTACACAGATCAAATTTCTCAAGCTGTGCTACTCATGCATTGAGTTGGCAAGAACCAGTATCAAGCAGAAACTCTCAATTCCTAGGAAAAAAAAAAATGGAGAATTTCAATAAAGGGAAAAATAGGTTTAAACTATGAGGGTGGATCGATAAGTCTGTAGCCTGGCATATTGTAATTAACTAAATTTGATCTAAAATTCTTACTGTATAATGTTTGTGTGTTGAATTAGGTGCATTGACAGGGAAGAAGAATTAAGATGAAAAATGAATATCTGTTGTGAAAAAACAAAGAAATGAAAAAATGAAAAATATGTAAAAATAACCAAAAGAGATTTTTGGAAAAGTATTTTAAACAGAAGAAAAGATTTACAAAGAAATGTAACACTGAAAAGAAAAAAGTGTTCACATAAAGAAAAATATGAAATCAGCAAAGAAATTCAAATAAAACAATAGAAATCAAGTAAAAAAAAAAAAAAATCTTTGAAATTTTTTTGTGTAAATGCAGAATATAGAATGAAGACAAAATTGAAGGAAATTTTGAAAAAAAAAATACAAAAGAGTGAAAAATGAAGAAAAAATAACCAAGTGAACAAAAAACATGGATAACACAAACAGTAGAAAGAAAGAAAAAGAAAGAAAAATATTTTTTAACTAGATACAATTAAAAATCTTTCAATTTTCTTTTAGGGAGATCTGGTCAATAGAACAATACAAATATACACACACACACACACATGTGCACACATATATTAACACATATGCACATGCACACACACACACATTTACACATATTTATATACATATATTCATATATATACACACACACACACATTTACACATATTCATATACAGACACACATATTCATATATACTCACAAATACACACACATATATTCATATATACGCACAAATACACACACACACACACATATTCATATATATGCGCAAATACACACACACACATTCATATATACGTACAAATACACACACACACATTCATATATACACACACACACATTCATATATACGTACAAATACACACACACACATTCATATATCATATATACGCACAAATACACACACACACACATATTCATATATACGCACAAATACACACACACACATATTCATATATACGCACAAATACACACACACACACACATATTCATATATACGCACAAATACACACACACACACATATTCATATATACACACAAATACACACACACACACATATTCATATATACACACAAATACACACACACACACACATTCATATATACACACAAATACACACACACACACACATATTCATATATACACACAAATACACACACACACACACATATTCATATATACACAAATACACACACACATATTCATATATATGCACAAATATTCATATATACACACAAACATATACACACATATTTATATACACACACACACATTCATATACACACACACACACATACACACACACATACATTCACATATACACACACACACATACATTCACATATACACACATTCATATGCACACACATTCATATATATACACACTCATATTCATATATATATATATATACATACACACATACACACATATATATACACACACACATACACATACACACACACATACACATATATTCATATATATACACATATGCACGCATGCACACATACACACATATTCATGTACACACACACACACATATTCATATATATACACACATGCACATGTACACACACACACACACACATTCATATACACACACACACATTCACACATTCATATATATATATACACACACACACATACACACATATATATATATATATATACACATATATATACACACACACACACACACATATATACACATATATATACACACACATACACATATATATACACACACACACACATATATATACACACACACATATATATATATATATACACACACACATATATATATACACACACATACACATATATTCATATATATACACACATGCACGCATGCACACACACACATATTCATATATATATATATATATATATATATACACATATACATGTGCGCATACACACATATATATATACACACACACACACACACATATATACACATTAGACATGTATGCATATCATACCATTATATGCATAGACACATGTAAATATAATTGCAGCATATATTCACATATATATATATATTATTGCTCATATATATATACAACTCTCGCATACAAACATTCATTTTAGTGGATGGATGAAATAATAAAAGTCAATATAGTTATTATTTATATATGGAACATGCAAACCCAACAGGTCAAAATATTTCATGTTTGACAAAAGGAGGAAAGAAAGAGCGCAAAATAGAAAAAGGAAAGCACATTTTGTAATTGATGTCAAAGAATAGAAACAAAGAATTCTTTCTTTTTTGGAAACAGAAAAAGATTCAAGCAGAATGGTAAACTTGGAATTCAACTTCATTAATCTTATTGTTGCTTTTTAAGATGTACAAATTGAAATAAGAGCACACGGCAATGCTATGAAGAATAGAGAAAGAAATGAAAGAAAAGGAGAAAATAAAAAAGGTTCAGAGAGAAAGTGAGTAAGGAAAGAGAAAAGGAATATAAATATAAAATATGAAGAATAGAGAAAGAAATGAAAGAAAAGGAGAAAATTTAAAAAAAGGGAAAAAGTGAGTAAGGAAAAAGAGAAAAAAAACAAATAGGAAATATGAAGAATAAGGAAAGAAATGAATGAATGAAAGATAGAGAGAGAGAAGAGAAGAGAAAAGGGTAAAAGAAAGAAAGTGAAAAGGGAAAATGAATATGAAGAATAGATAAAGAAATGAATGAAAAAGAGAAACAGAAAGAGAGAAATGAAAAAGAGAAATAGGCTAAAGTGAGAAAGTAAAAAGAAAAAGGAAAACGAATATGAATGAAAAAGAGAAATAGATTAAAAGAACAAAAAAAGAATAAGGTGAAAGTGAGAAAGTGTGTAAAGAAAAAAGAAAAAGAAAAAAAAGAACAAAAGAAAAAAAAGATGAAAAGAGAAAGTGAAAAGGACAACAGAGAAGGAAAAAAAAAAGAAAAAGGATAAAAAGAGAAAGAGTGAAAAAAAAAAGTGAGAAAGAAAAAAGAAAAAAGAAAGGAAAATAAGAGATAAAAGGTAAAAAGAAGAAAAACAAAAAGAAAGGAAAATGAACAAGGAGAAAAAGAGAAAAGAGAGAAAATGAAAAAGAAATAAGAGGAGTGAAAAGGAAAAATAGAAAAGGAAAATGAAAGGAAAAAAAGAGATAAAGGGGAAAAAGAAAGAAAAAAAAGGGGAAGCAAAAAGAGACAAGAGGTAAAATATAGTCAGAGAGAAAAGAAGGAAAACCAAAATGAGGAGAGAAAGAGAGAAAGAGAGAAAAAAATGACAGAAAAGAAGAGGAAAAAAGAAAGAGGAAAAAGAATAAAGAAAAAAGAAACAAAAAAAAATATTTTTAAAAATAGCAATATAAGAAAGGAACGATGAATGGGACAAAAATAAAATTTAAAAAAAAAGAGGTTTGATTTCTTAGTTTAATGGCATATCAAGCTTTGTAGGTTATTTAATGCTAAAGCAGTTCTTACAGCAGAGGTACTATTTAACTGATAAAAAAAGTAAAGTAAGTAAAGTCCTCAGGGTGGTCTAAAGTTGGTATCAGCCAATCACCGACAGAATCTATCCCCTTTTCACTAGTGCTAGACCAAGGAGATTGTTTTTGCATCTGAGGTGGGGCACCACACCTACCATCAGTTCCTTACTTTACCGCACAGATCCCTGTGCTACTCATACGCTGAATTGGTGAGGGCCGGTATCGAACTAGGAACCTTGTGGTTTCTAGCCGAACACTCTACCGATTGAGCTAACTGGCTATAAATGATTAAAAGTAAAGAAGAAAAGAGGATAAAATCAAATTGTAAAAGTAAGGAAAGAGAAAAATTAAAGAAAAAGGACAAAATGGGAAAGGAATTATTTGAGAAGAATGAAGAAGGAAAATATAGCTTGAAAAAAAAAAAGAGAGAATAAAACAATGTGAAAGAGAAAGAGAGATAGGAACAGACTATATATATATATATTTACCAACCCCTCCGCACGAGCAGGATGCGACACAAGGTCAATTTCTTAAGCGGAATTTAACAGGTTTGAATTCAGAGTTTTCCTTCTCCTAGACCGTTGCCTAACCAAGATTAAAGAGCCCAGTCTGCCGTACTATTTATCCATAGCTGGAGGGAGAGTAGGATACATACTTTCCAAGGCTATTAGCGTTAAGTGAAATGCAATACCACATCCAGGATTTGAACTCGGGGCAACAAGTCCATTTCCCATGACTTTAACCATTACACCACGCGCTTCCTGGAACAGACTATATAGGTGCATTGAAGGTGTAATGGTTATGTCATAGGAAATGGACTCGCCGATATGAATTCAAATACTGGACAAAACTGTTAGTATTTCACATATTGTTAATACCCTTGGGAAAGGTATGCATCCAACTATTCTCCCTCCAGTAATAGGTAAAGCCTAGAGCAATCTGGGCTCTTTAACCTTGGTTAGGCAATCAGTCTAGGAGAAGGAAAACTGAAATCAAACCTGTTAAACCCTGCTTAAGATATTGATCTTGTTTCACATCCTACTCACATGTGTAGGGAGGGGTGATTAAATATATATATATATATATTTAATCACCCCTCCCTACACATGAACAAATGAACATGCTCACCTACCTGGATTTTAACAGCATGTTAAACCCACTATAACACTTGAACTTTTATAATTCTTCTATAATGCTCCCTTTCTAATAATGTATCAACAATTTCTTCAAATAAGAAATTTTCTCCTGAAGATGACCGAAGGTCGAAACTAGTTGAGAATAAACAACATACAAGAAATATTCCTGATTGTCTTAACAATTTTTGTTCACACTCTACATATATATATATATATATATATATATAAAAGCGGTAATTTCTTGAAGCATTGTTAAGTATGTTATAATATATTAATATTTTGAAGGCCAATACAATGCGTATTAAAAACAAAAAGTGTTATTTTCATTTTTCATACGCATTTATTGGCCTTCAAAATATTAATATTTATATATATATATATATATATATATAGGAATAAATGGATACCTTAGTACAGATATACATTTATTTCAACATTTTTTTGCCAAAATCAATTTATATCTGTACCAAGGTATCCATTCATTTATAATACTCTGTATATGTAAAAAAAAATATTCATGCAAATCTTTATATGTACATTTGAGTTCTCAGTTTTGGTTGAATCCTATCAAGGAAACACTTGATATCATCCACCTTTATATATATATATATATATATATATATATATATATATATATGAGTAACACAGGGCTCTGATGGTAGGTGTGGCACTTCACCTCAGACACAAAAACAATCTCCTTGGTTTAGTAGTTAAAAAGGGGATCGACTCCCTCGCTGATTGGCGATACCAACTTTAGGCCACCCCGACAACTTTACTTTATATATATATATATATATATATATATATATATATGTGTGTGTGTGTGTGTGTGTGTGTGTAAAGTTTGGAATGAAATCTGATCTGAAGTTGGAAAATCACATTGATATGTTTCACTAAGAGACTAGCATCATCAGAATGCAAATTAATTTATTATCAAAAATGATCTTTTTTTTAAAATATGTTAACTTTAAGCATACAAAAATTATCACATTTTGCTTGCAGTATAAAATTTGTTTTTATAATGAATTAATTTGCATTCTGATAATGTGAGTTCATTAGTAAAACATATCAGTCTGATTTTCCAACTTATTTTCCCTTTTTTTTTTTTCATATATAATTAAATAGATTAAAAGGAAGCTAAGAAAATTAGAAAAAAAGGTGGAAAAAAATAGAGTTGATCTATCACACATATACCAAACAAAATATTTATTAAAATCTAAAAAAAAATTTAAAAAATAAATAAAATATCTTTTGAAAAAATCATCTTCCACCAAAAAAAAAAAAAAAATAAATAAAAAAAACAAGTCCCCATCTTCAAAAGATAATTAACAACCTCAGCACAAGTTAATACTCTATTAAAAGGAATAATTATGAAAGCTTCAATAATCTTTCAAATCCATTGAAAGCAAATATGAAATGCATGCAAATATTTTTAAAATAAAATCTCCACCCCTGCTGTTCCTTATCTATCTATCTATATATATATATATATATATATATATATTGACCAAAGCATGAAGAAGATACCAGAAGATTTGAAAAACGTGTCGCATATGTAAGATAAAAATAATAAAATAATTTTTCTAAAAACATAATCCATTTTGCGGACCTTCTTTTTTTTATAAAATATTGAATTTTCTCCCGTTGGAACCAGAACAACACTTTATCTATCTATCTATCTATATATATATATATATATATATATATATATATAGTTTTCCCTCTCTATCTCTCTATTGATGTCTTGCGCCCCCCTCTCTCTCTTACTTTCTTTCTTTTGATATACATATGGATATAGGTCTGTTGCTATCATAAAATATATAGGTTAGTGTTAGGTTGTATACCTTTTGTCGCTAAATTGTTACCCAACTGAGTACTGAGCAGGCTGATCAATGCTTACCTTTGGGGAATTGTAGGAACTAGTGTATTTTGCATGATTTGAACAATAGAAAATCTACCAATAAACAAATTCACTATCAATAGCTTTTAAGAAGTGCACATGGATTTGCACTCCTATTTTCAAAAAAGCATTTATTATAAACAAAAAAATTACAATTTTGTGGATGATATTTTTTTCACTCTTTTTCTATCAAAAGGCATTTTACACATCTGATTCTACAAGAATATAGACTGATTACTCTAGAAATTAAAGGGGCTGGTTCAGCTCAGTCAATAGAGTACCCTGCCTCGGAATTGCAAGGTTCTGAGTTTGATACCGGTCCCTGCCAACTCAGCATATAAGTAGCACAGATTGTATAATCTGATCTGTGCAGTAAAGTGGGGAACTGACAGTAGATATGGTGCTCTACTTCAGCAAAAATACTCCCTCTAGTCTAGTGCTAGCAAAAAGGGGATAGATTCCCTCACTGTCCGGCTGATACCGACAAGAGGCCACTCTGACAACTTTACTTTTTTTTTTACTCTAGAAATGGGGTATAAAAATCCAACAGAGTCTTAAGCCCAACTAGCTGAACCAAATAAAATTACAATTTTGTGGATGATATTTTTCTACTCTTTTTCTATCAAAAGGCATTTTACACATCTGATTCTACAAGAATATAGACTGATTACTCTAGAAATAAGGTATAAAAATCCAACAGAGTCTTAAGCCCAACTAGCTGAACCAAATAGAATTACAATTTTGTGGATGATATTTTTCTACTCTTTTTCTATCAAAAGGCATTTTACACATCTGATTCTACAAGAATATAGACTGATTACTCTAAAAATGGGGTATAAAAATCCAACAAGTCTTAAACTCAACTAGCTGAACCAAATAAAATATCTCTACAAATTCCTGATTAACCTGTTTGTTTCACTTAAACCTCACATAATGGAGTCAAAAGTCATGCACTTTATCAGACAATTCCAGATACAAATAGATATTTATACCACTAGACTGACCACTAGACTGACCCTTTGCTTTGTATTATTTCCTCACGTCAAATCCGTTTTTCTATTATAGGAACAGGTCATCTTAAACTGATGATATTGATAAAATTTTTAAACTCCTCAATTCTTAACTCTGTTCTCAACCATTGAGCTGGGCATGCAGATACATATAAATAAAATTTTACATATATGAATGCAGAGTGTGTACATTTCTGGGTATCTACCCATAATTAACCTTTTTTCTCATAGAGCTAATTCTAATTTGACGCATTGCCAAATAATCAATCCAAAATTCTTAACTTTAGTCAAAGAGATTTTTTTTAAATCCACTCTTGTAATTATTAGTAAGAAAGAATGAGAAAAACTTTTAAGCAGATTTCATTTGTTCTGTTTTTATTTATTTTGTTTTTATTAGAAAATAATAAACAGAATGATACTTGACATTGGACATGAACTGCTTCTATTAATCTATTCGCATATTGACGGGTTTATCTTAGTTGGTAGAGCATACAGCTAGAAAACCACAAGGTTCCTAGTTTGGTAATGGCCCTCACCAACTCAGCGTATGAGTAGCACAGGTATCTGTGTGGTAAAGTAAGGAGCTCCTCCAATGCGAAAACAATCTCCTTGGTCTAGCGCTCGTGAAAAGGGGATAGGAACCCTTGCTGTCTGATATCACTCCAACAACTTAAGAGTAGAAGAAAAGATAGAATCTAAAATGATCAAGAAAGAAGAAAAGAAATCTAAATGATCAATCTAAAATGATCAAGAAAAAATAGAATCTAAAATGATCAAGAAAAAGGAAAGGTAGAATCTAAAATGATCAAGAAAAAAGGAAAGGTAGAATCTAAAATGATCAAGAAAAATGGAAAGGTAGAATCTAAAATGATCAAGAAAAATGGAAAGGTAGAATCTAAAATGATCAAGAGATAAGAAAAGATAGAATCCAAAATGATCAAGAAAGAAGAAAAGATAGAATCTAAAATGATCAAGAAGAAGAAAAGGTAGAACCTAAAATGATCAAGAAAAAAGAAAGGTAGAAACTAAAATGATCAAGAAAGAAGAAAAGGTAGAATCTAAAATTATCAAGAAAAAGAAAAGGTAGAATCTAAAATGATCAAGAAAAAGAAAGGTAGAATCTAAAATGATCAAGAAAAAGAAAAGGTAGAAACTAAAATGATCAAGAAAAATGGAAAGGTAGAATCTAAAATGATCAAGAAAGAAGCAAATAAAATGTGTATAAAAAATAATTTCAAAGGAGTATGTGACCCATGTAAAGTTTGGAAAACTCTGGGATATGCAATCAGGAACCAAATAAAATATCCAGAGATTCCTTAGATAATAAAAAAAAAGAGATTAAAAAAATACATGAAGAAAAAAAAAAGATAATTGGTATTTAAATTTTTTTTTTTTTTTTTTTTTTTACTTTCTTTTTGGTGAACATGAGAAAAAGGTATGCAACATCTTATTTAAACAGACAACAATTTAAAATGGAAAGATAAGTAAGTCTTCTCACGCCAAACATTTTCAGAATAAATAAATAAATAAATAACAACAAAGAAAAATAGGACACCTGAAAATAAGTAAAAAATAAAAAAAATAAAAAATAGATAAATAAAAATATATAAAAACATAACAAAACAAAAATGAGATAATAATTATTAAGCTCTCTTTAATCTTTTGTTTATATTTGATACCCTGACTGAATTGTTGTTTGTGATTGGTTAAAATACTGGTCAGTTGGTTATTTCTTCTCTGAACCCCCCCCCAACCTCCCAACTCACTCCCCACACCCAGAACCTTTATACTATTTATTTATTTTCTTAACATATCTATTTCAACATTACAAAAACAGGTTCTAGATAAGTTTATATATAAATACTTAACTACAAAAGTTGTTCATGGGAATTTATGGCCAGTAATTTTATGACCAGGACTACATATATATATATATATTATATATATACTTTTTTCTCTCTCTTTATATATCATTAGAGTAGGATAGAAGAGAGAAAAGCATGAATTCTTCAAATCTTTTAGGTCATGCATTTAAACAATATCAAACTGACCTTTGAATAAGTTAAGTTTAATTTTGGGTGGCAAGATGTTAATTATCGTGGGAAATTTATTTCTACAGACAACCTTTCTGTCTCTCACTATATATACACACAGAGAGAGACATACCTATGTATATATACACAGTATTGCCCAAAAATAAATACACCAATAAGTTTTATAGAAAAGGTTAATTCTCTTCTTGACCAAAGATACCACAAAGTTATTATTTCTAGTGGAACAGTATACAATCAAAAAACGGATGTTATTAGGTATTATTTATTACCAAACATTGTAATAAAAAATGTGAATATGTAGGTTTTTACCACGTATCCCACATACATGGGTGTGACCCAAGGTCTTTTGATGCGGGTCCACACAAGCCAAAGCTCATGGGATGGTAGGTGCAAGAAATACATTGATCCTGTCGGCATTCCTCCTCAAGGGGTGCGTCTCAGGTACTGGGCAATAAACCCATCCCTGCCCCTTTAAATCAAGGGGACAGGTATTGCCTGGGGGTAATATCTCCCTGGGATCAACGCTGTTAACATTACTTAACCTGTTCAGGGACGAAGCCACTGGACCCCGGAAATCCAGGTAAGTAAAATGGCAATATGTAGCATTATGAAAATAAGTATACCTGTCATATACCTATGCAATTTTAATTTTTGATTATAGAGTTTCAATGCTATAGAGTTTATTTTGTAATACTGGCCCACTGGTTCCAGTGTCACAGGATGTAGGTTCAAATCTCATTTGAAAGTTTTTCTTTTGTCTGAATTTTCATGATTTGAAGAACTCTTAACATCCTATTGAGAATTTTCTAAGTCTATATATATATATAGTCTATATATATATATATGCTATAGAGTTTATTTTGTGATACTGGCCCACTGGCTTCAGTGTTACAGGATGTAGGTTCAAATCTCATTTTGTCTGAATTTTCATGATTTGAAGAACTCTTAACATCCTATTGAGAATTTTCTAAGTCCAGAGCATTCCTATAAGGATATATTTTAAAAATGGCTAAAAATGACCTTCGCATCTAAAGTCACCTGTTATTTCCCTTAAATCAAAGACTTCTAAATATGTTTAATATCATATTTAAATAAAACCTATCGTATGGGGTCGACTGGGAAAACAAACGAGACTTCCGTCCGGGTAGAATGAGGTGGTATAGGACTTTAAGAGTTAAAGAAATGACTGACCATAAAAATGGTCAAAGAATAGATTGACCGATATGTGATTAAAAATAAAAGGTAATAATAAAAAGGGATAAAATAATATGTCGATTCTTACAAGTCATCAATATTTCATAATTCTACAAATAAATTCAATTACCAATAAACATGTTTGGCTGAATAAAATTTGTTTTGTTCAATCTTTTTCTCTTTCATGACTCTGCAAAAGAATACATATACAGAGAGTATATAAAGTTTGTGTGCACCATTAAGTTATAAATTCCTTGAAGTGCACACATACTTTATGGACATCACACACATATTTTGGGAGAATATGTGCTTAATTGAAGTTGTACCTAATTTTGAAAATTAATTAATTAATAATTAATGAACTAGGTGGGCATACCTATTCAAATGTAAGGCTAAACAAATCGAGAAAAATCAATTGTTTAGCCTTACATTTGAATAGGTATGCCTGCCTAATTTCATTAATTATTAATTAATTAATTTTCAAAATTAGGTATGACTTCAATTAAGCACATATTCTCCCAAAAATTGTTGGCTAAAAAAGCCATATCAAAACACATTGTTTGTTTGTTTACTTCTCATATATATATATATATATATATATATATATATATATTATTCTTGTAAGAGTATAATTCCATTTCTAAAAAGTGGGTGTGTAGAGGGTGCAGTGGTAAGATGTCTGACTAATGACAATTCGGTCAGGTCTCAAACACAGCCTGAAGAAGCCTACCTTGTCTTGAAATGGCAAAACAAAAAAAAAAACTATACCATATATATATATATATATATATATATATAAACTTTGAAACCAAGTGGATCATGTGTGTTCATATTCTATAGCGATATATATGGTCTATTAATGATATTGAGTAGTCTTTACTTATAAATGAATAAATATATGTCTGCCCTACTATTTACCCATAGCTGGATGTAGAATAGTTGGATTCATACCTTTCCTAAGAGTATCAGTGCTATATGAAATGCAAACAACCTCATCTGGGATTTTGAACTCATTGACATATCGATTTCCGACGACGATAACCATTACTCCA
>CM042153.1:68653013-68675513 GCA_023376005.1 Doryteuthis pealeii
ATATATAAAAACAGATAGAGAGTCATATATATATATATATATATATATATATATTTATTTATTTATTTATTTCCTATATCTATGAAATATGTGGGTGTGTTTATATGCATATTGTTATAAGTGTATAATTGCAGACTTGGCTAAATCTGTTATATTCATTATAATGGAATCTAATTACGCAATTATTCTGATTAGCAATTTTTATTTCATCTTATGACTGCAAAAATCCAGAAGCAATACAAATATATATATTCACTATACATTCCTCAACTCAGATTGTCAAGAAGACAAGAACAAGGGGGTGAAAAAAAAAGGAATCTAGAACGTTCTCAGCCATGTTTATCGATAAAGTAAGAAAAGTAAGAAAATAGGAAGAAAAAAATTTTAAAAACAGGGAAAGAACATCAGTGCCAATAAATCATCTTTAAATTATAAAAAAAAGAATTTACACAAAGAAAATGAAAGTGAAACTATAAAAAAGAGACAACAAATAGGTTTAATCAACCTTTAAACACAGTGTAAACAAAAGAAACAGCTTCTTTTCTTTTTTAAATATAAAAACTTCTTTTTTTTGTTTTTTTTACAGTTCTACAATTTTCACCTCTAAAAAAAATTTTTTAAATGAAAATAAAATAAAAATAAGAAATAAAAAAATAAAAATGAAAAATGAGAAAAAAACAAAATTAGTAAATAAAATATTTTAAAAAAATATCTGTAACATTCTTTTAAAGTCTATTATTTACTGCATCTATCTTTTCCCTATTCAGTAACAAAATGGATTTTAGGAAATATTATATCTGCTTTATTTATACTTTTATATGAATCCCTTAGTTTACCAGAAATAAATTTATTTCAGTACCTTAGAGTCTGATTTACAAATGGATAATGAAAATTACTATTTAATATGATTTTTCCATCTCATTCATATATTTATTTATCTATAATACTCTATATATATAAAAATATATACACAAAATCTTTATATATATGCTTGAGTTCTCAATTTTAGTTGAATCCTATCATGGAAACACTTGATACCATTCATCTATATATATAATCTATAATGTATATAATATATATTGATTTACACAGACACACATATATATTATATATAAATACAGGGTGTGTGTGTGTGTGTGTGTGGGAGCATGCATGTGAGTATATCTGTTTGCTTATCATGTCAGGTAACATGTAACTCAGAGCTTCATAAATCTCAGGAAGACCCATCTTGTGGATGAGATAGTTGTGTAATTATGCCAAAGATTAGAGAAATTTGTATTATTTGTATTATTTGGACTATTGTCCTCATCTTTGTTATTTGTACAACATTTCAGCCAGTGTGCCCTCCAGCCTTCTTCAGGTTACTGGAGGGCACATCGGTCAAAACATTGTGCAGATAACAATAAAGGTGAGGACAATAGTCTGAATAATACAAATTATCAATCCTCATCTAAAAAATTCAGCAAAATATTATCACTCATAGGATTGATACCATACTATCTTCTCCCTAACTTATCATTTTCCCTTAATTTAGTCTTATTTCAGAGAAAAAAGTTGGTAGATGAAAAGATCATAAGGGAATATTTGTACATCATGTTATATGATAGCGGTTATGTAATGATGATGATGGTGATGATGATAGCAATTATATAATGAGGATGAGGATGATGATGATGATGGTGGTGCTGCTGGTGGCTATATAAGTATGATGATGATGATGATAACGATTATGTAATGATGATGATGATGACAATATCGTGTGATGATGATGATGATGATGGTGCTGCTGGTGGCTATATAAGTATGATGATGATGATGATGATGATAACGATTATGTAATGATGATGATGACGATATCGTGTGATGATGATGGTGATGATGATGATAGCAATTATATAATGAGGATGATGATGATGATGGTGCTGCTGGTGGCTATATAATGATGATGATGATGATGATGATGATGATAACGATTATTTAATGATGATGATGATGACACTAGCGGGTGATGACGATGATGATGATCATCATCATCATGATCATGATGGCAGTTATGTGGTGATGATGATGGGTTATGTGATATTGATAGTGATGATGGTGAGTATGTAATGATGATGATAATCATGATGGTGGTTATGTGATGATGATGATGGTGGGTTATTTGATGATGATGATGATGATAGCGGTTAGGTGATATTGATGGTGATGATGGTAATGATGATGATGATGATGATAGCGGGTTATGTGATGATGTTATCGATGATGATGATGATGGTGATGATGATGATGATAGCGGTTATGTGATGATGATGGCGGGTTATGCGATCATGATGATGATTGCGAGTTATGTGATGATGATGATGGTGATGATGATTACAAAATTACAAAACTTTCTATCAAATTCTATATGTTAATACATTGGCCACTGATTGTACAACACAAATCATCATCATCATCATGTCATGCCAGCAACACAGATATCCATGACAATTTTTGCCAACTGTCCCTATCACTCATTGTCCCTGGTAGGTTCTCCACACAGAGCTGGTCTATTTAGGTCTTTGCAGGATGACCCATACTAACATGTCCATGTGCTGGTCTTCATAGGAGGGCATTGCTTATAAGTTTTCTTTACCTCTCCAGCAGTGTCCAGCATGTCTTGTTTCATCTTACTCAGATGGTTTGCAAGATAGGGGGGGGGGCAGAATACAAATACTACTCTCTAAATCTTCATGATTATTATATATATTTACCAACTCCTCCGCATGAGCAGGATACAACACAAGGTCAATTTCTTAAGCGGAGTTCAAAAGGTTTGAATTCAGAGTTTTCCTTCTCCTAAACTGGTTACCTAGCCATGGTTAAAGAACCCAGTCTGTCCTGCTATTTACCCATAGCCGGAGGGAGAGTAAGATTCATACCTTTCCCAAGAGTATTAGCGCTAAGTGAAATGCAATTACTTCATGATTATTATAAGGCAACAAGACAAAGCAACATAACCAGTGTTGGATTATTTCGGCATATAAAGTGTGCTGGAATCCACCACTTAAACTTATAGACTCTGCATGGGCATGTGGATTAAAGACAGCTAATCAACAGCTTGAATATATGTTTAGTTAACTATTTAATCGCCGATCTTGAAAGCCATTCATTTGCACATATTCGACATTGACGAACAGACCTGCAGCCAAGGACTTTGTTCACCCAAAGGATTTTACCCAACACTAAGGGACACCGAGGAACAAACAAAGGATTCTACCCAACACTATGGGACACCAAAGAACAACCAAAGGATCCTACCCAACACTAAGGGACACCGAGGAACAATCAAAGGATTCTACACAACACTAAGGGACACCGAGGAACAATCAAAGGATTCTACACAACACTAAGGGACACCGAGGAACAATCAAAGGATTCTACACAACACTAAGGGACACTGAGGAACAATCAAAGGATTCTACACAACACTAAGGGACACTGAGGAACAATCAAAAGGATTCTTCACTAAGGATCAGCTTCTGCTTAACACAAAGGATCTCCACAGTAAAGTGCTCTCACTTGAAGCCTAGAAATGGTCACAAAAATCCTAACAACCAGTTATCAAGTCAATTGCAGGTGTTATATCAAAGTTGGCCTTCACCTAGTTGGATAACTTGGTAAAGAATAAGGGGTCCATTCTTGTTGAAATTCATATAAAGTGATCAGTATTCAGCTGTGTTGCAAGCTGAGTCTGTTCTGAGAATTCAGACGATAGGTGATTTAAAATCCACCTTTTCATTATCAACATGGCACTTTTCTATATCCAAAATACCATTGCTATATCCTGGATGTGTATTCTTATAGTGCATATAATGGTTTCTAGTTTTTTTTTTCATTTTCCACAAAGACTTTAATATCTATATACATAAGTTGGTTTATCCTTTCCTGTGACTTTGTAAATATGTAGTCTCGTCTGCATTCCTAAGTATATAATTCAGTGGGATCAATTCTATAATAAATAGCAGTGGTGAGAGTGAGTCTCCCTGGAAGATGTCTCTTTGGATTTTCACCGCTGCAAAGGTTTCTCCTCTTTCTGCTAATTAAACTTTCCTCAAGTTTCCAAGGCTTTCATGTTGAAGTTTATGACTTTGTCAGATATTTTCAACATCTCAGACATTCTATTTACCAAGTTTGTGGGGTCATTTCACTGTGCCCCTTGGCCAAATCCATTACTAGTATTCTCATTAGCTGCTGGTTTTAGTGCAGATACTTTTATCCATATATACCCAACACTTGACTGTTCTGGTAGTTAGCACCGAGCCTGAATTCATACACGGGCTTTTTTTATTATTATAGTCCAATTCACGGTGTCACGTTTTGATTGTGACACCTACGCAGTTTTTCTGTAGACACACCTCTTCGCCCACGCAGCCTGTTTTCATTGGTTATGGGCTACGCCTTCAGATTTTCTGTGCCTACACAGTGTCAAATGTACACCTGCATTTTAGGTGCCAAATGTCAGTTCAATGCTATATCCTATTTTTGTTTCCAGGCTTTTTTTTTTGTCTGGTGACTGGATGCTAGTCACAGCCTTCCTGTGAAGGTGTGGATGATTATGCAATATTCATACAATAAGAAAGTCAAGAAAAAAGTGAAATTGGAAAAGAAGATAGAGTAGTAAATAAAGGAGGAAAACCGAAATATAAAAGATAAACCCAAACCCATAATCTTACAAGTTTTTGTGTGTGTGTTTTCTGTGTTTAACCTAAGACTAAAGCTGAAACTCCTCTAGACAACAGGAAAATAGTAAGATACACTTGGACTTTGACATCAAGGGAGACCACTCAATTCAAACAACAATACAGAATCCGTTGTTGTGAATAAGAGATAAATTGTTTACCAAATTGTGAATGTTACCATTCCAGTAGACAGCAGGTTGAAGATCAAATAAAATGACAATAGACCAAGAATTCCTCTAAGTACCGAATTATTCAACTGAAACCCAAGAAATAAAACTGAATTGAATATTTGAAGAAGAGTTGATACTGTCCAGATAACAGTTGTTTTGGTGTTGTTTTCATTCGTTATTTCATTTATAATAGTAAGTCGTTGGAGTGGCCTATTGTCGGTATCAGCCAGACAGCGAGGGAGTCTATCCGCTTTTCACTAGCACGAGACCACGGAGATTGTTTTTGCATTTAAGGTCGAGCACCACACCTACCATCAGCTCCTTACTTTACCACAGATCCCTGTGCTACTCAGATGCTGAATTGGTAAGGACTGGTAACAAACCAGAACCTTGTGGTTCCCAGGCAGACACTGTACCAACTGAGCTAAAACCCTCCCTACCATTTAACAATTTCAACAGCTTAAAAGTTTATTTTAACTAAGTTTAATTTAGTTAAGTATAAAGTATGGGGCACACAGTGAGGATAAAACTAATTACAGTAGTTATGGTCTGTAAGAGTAAGTTAGTATTATACTATTATCATAATAGCATAGTAACCAAATAAAGAAAATACAAATAACTTGCAGATTACTCCTTAATAGTTTAAATATTTTTGTTTCTTTTTACTAAACTTAACTTAAATAATATTGATATTTCGGACTGTTATCCCCATCTTTATTGTGGTATATATAAACACAATGTTTAGGTCACTGTAACCTCAGGCCTTGTATAACTGTTTTTTTAATTACTTAAAATAATTTATCATCAAATGATAACCTTAAACAAATGTGGTTTTAGAGCTAAAATACAGACAAACTTAATTTAGTTTAACCAAAAGCCACAAGTATGGGGCAAACAGTGAGGATTAAATTCACTACAGTAGTTATAGCCTATAAGATTAAATTACTAACTATTACCCAACCAAATAAGGAAAAGTTCAAATAACTTGCATACTACCCTTCAATAGTTTAACTCTTAACATCCTATACTGCCTCATGCTGCCAGGCCAGAAGTCACATTTGTTTTCCTAATCCGCCCCAAATGATAACTTTTGTTTAAATGTAATATTAAACATATTTAGAAGTCTTTGATTTAAGGGAAATAACAGGTAACTTTAGACAAAAGGTTATTTTTAGTCATTTTTTTATATATCCTAGGAATGGGGCTCTGGTCTTGGAAAATTCTCAACAGAATGTTAAGAGTTAAAAAGTTTTTTGTTTTTTTTATTTTTTTTTACTAAACTTAGTTTGGAACAAAGCCACAAGTATGGGGCACACAGTGAAGATGAAATTCACTACAGTAGTTATAGCCTGTAAGACTAAATTACTAACTATTACTCAACAGATTAGTACCCAAAATAAGTAAAAGTTAATTCTTTAGACTGTTTCTAAATCAAAGAATGGACTTGTTCAAATGCACACCAACAAAAGAGAATATAAACTATGAACGGTTTTTCGGTCAAAGTACAATCTAAAAGAGACAGTGAGCAAACCATGTTCCTATCTTGGAATGCTTGTAAGTAATGTACTTATATGAAATACGTCCCACCCTCAAGTTAGGAGAGCTGGGGGTAGGCTGCATATTTTTGCCATCCTCTCTCTCTCTCTCATCCCATGCACCCAATTTAGAAACCAGTGCCCTTCAGGAACTTTGTAAGCAGTGAGTCCATTATTTGTTGGTATAACACAGGAATAACCAATGTAAGGTGGACACATGTGATGAGGGAGGGTAGGGGTTCAATTCCAGTTTGTTGTTCAATCAGCTTTGATCTTGTACATTCCACGTTATTCCAGGTTTATCTACACATCTAGCAGCAACACATATTATAAACATTTCATCATTTGTTCAATTGGTGCTTAGCGCATGCAAACCAATTACTTGTGAACCCAAAATATCCAAGACGGAGATCACAGGAATACTTAAGCATTTATACAAGACATCAAACAAAAGGGACAATGATCTGATATACAAATACACATTTATCTTCATCAGCAAATATCTCTCTGAATATACGGAATTTGGTCAACAGAGAGAAAAAGGAACCAAAAGGTCCAAGGTTTAATTTCCACTACTTTCTATTTCATTTGGTCTGAAATATAAACTTTTAACACAAAAAAGGAACTGAATATATATATTCACCAACCCCTCCGCACAAGCAGGATGCAACACAAGGTCAATTTCTTAAGCAGAGTTTAACAGGTTTGAATTCAGAGTTTTCCTTTTCCTAGACTGGTTACCTAGCCATGGTTAAAGAGCCCAGTCTGCTCTGCTATTCACCCTTAGCTGGAGGGAGAATTGGATTCATACCTTTCCCAAGGGTACTAGCGCTATGTGAAATGCAAACAGTTTCGTCCAGGAATTGAACTCAGGTTGATGAGTCCATTTCCTATGACTCTAACCATCAGACCACGCACCTCCATAGGAACTGAAAATATGAGGGTTAGCTGAAAAGTTCACAGGGTGACTAAGATACTCACATTAAAAAAGACCAAATGAGGTTTATTTTTCAACATAGTCCTCCTAGCAGTCTACACACTTCTTCAACCAGTGTTGTAGTGTTTGGATCCCATTGGTCAAAAAGTCATCAAAAGCAGATATGACATCATAATATGAACTTTTCAGCCCACCCTTATAGATAGATATGAAGAGACTGAGATAGATACAAGGATCACCTGAAAAGTTCATAAGCTGACCAAGATAATCTCATGAAATGTGACGAAATTTGGTTGAATTTTCAACCTAGCCTCCCCCTTGCATTCCACACACTTCTTCCATCAGTGTTGCAGTGCTCTGATTCTATTTGTCAAAAAAGTCAGATGTGACATCATCATATGAGCTTTTCAACCCACTCTTATATGCAATTGATTCAAATATATATATATATGCACAGCAATTTAGACAGAAATCATAATTAGCTTTTTTAATTTTTTAATTTAATTTTTTAAGGGGCTCTTTTTTCGGGGCTGGGTTTAGAACTTTTCAAACAACCCTCGTAGATAGTCAATTGATGCTATCATTAATTATATTTGTTTATTTGTAGGTTATCCATTTTTAGCTTTGTCACAAAATCTCATTTTTCTATGGACCTCACCTGCACAGCAATTCAGACAGAAATCTGAATTCGTATTTTTTTTAATGATTTTTAAAGATTAGGACAACAGTCCGAAAATTTTAAACAATACAAATTATGGATTTTGTTTTCTAACAAAGGAACAATTCAGGTCTTATATCAAATATCAGTCTGTTTCTTATCTAAAGGGCAGTTGGTATTATATATGTATGTCCATACAATAATTAACAACAAGTGAATAAATATATGAAGATTTTATTAATTTTCAAAGATATTCAAAAATTAAAATATACATAGAAATAGCATTGGAATTCTACTTAAAAACGTCCAGCATTTGTAAATCTCAAAAGTAAACAAATAAATCAACCAGGGTTTCCTCCCCTCTACCTAGGTGATGTTGGATATCCACTTCTAGTATTCTAATAAAAACAGAACTAATGAAATCTGCTTAAAAGTTTTCTCTTGATAATTAAAATGACGGATTTTGTTTTCTAACAAAGGAAGAATTCATGTCCAATGTCAAGTATCATTTTGTTTCTTATTTTCTAATCAAAATAATAAAAACTTCTTTCTTGATCATTTTAGATTCTATCTTTTCTTCTACTCCTAAGTTGTTGGAGTGATATCAGACAGCAAGGGTTCCTATCCCCTTTTCACTAGCGTAGACCAAGGAGATTGTTTTCGCATCTGAGGTGGAGCGCCACACCTACCATCAGCTCCTTACTTTACCACACAGATACCTGTGCTACTCATACACTGAGTTGGTGAGGGCTATTATCGAACTAGGAACCTTGTGGTTTTCTAGCTGAACGCTCTACCAACTAAGATAAACCCGTCAATATGCGAATAGATTAATACAAGCAGTTCATGTCCAATGTCAAGTATCATTCTGTTTATTATTTTCTATATAAATAAAATTATAATAAAAACAGAACAAATGAAATCTGCTTAAAAGTTTTTCTCATTCTTTCTTACTAATAATTACAAGAGTGGATTTTAAAAAAAAATCTCTTTGACTAAAGTTAAGAATTTTGGATTGATTATTTGGCAATGCGTCAAATTAGAATTAGCTCTATGAGAAAAAAGGTTAATTATGGGTAGATACCCAGAAATGTACACACTCTGCATTCATATATGTAAAATTTTATTTATATGTATCTGCATGCCCAGCTCAATGGTTGAGAACAGAGTTAAGAATTGAGGAGTTTAAAATTTTATTAATATCATCAGTTTAAGATGACCTGTTCCTATAATAGAAAAACGGATTTGACATGAGGAAATAATACAAAGCAAAGGGTCAGTCTAGTGGTCAGTCTAGTGGTATAAATATCTATTTGTATCTGGAATTGTCTGATAAAGTGCAGGACTTTTGACTCCATTATGTGAGGTTTAAGTGAAACAAACAGGTTAATCAGGAATTTGTAGAGATATTTTATTTGGTTCAGCTAGTTGGGTTTAAGACTCTGTTGGATTTTTATACCCATTTCTAGAGTAATCAGTCTATATTCTTGTAGAATCAGATGTGTAAAATGCTTTTGATAGAAAAAGAGTAGAAAAAATATCATCCACAAAATTGTAATTTTATTTGGTTCAGCTAGTTGGGTTTAAGACCCTGTTGGATTTTTATACCCTATTTCTAGAGTAATCCTATATATCATTTCTAGTGTAATCAGTCTATATTCTTGTAGAATCAGATGTGTAAAATGCCTTTTGATAGAAAAAGAGTAGAAAAATATCATCCACAAAATTGTAATTTTTTTGGTTGATGATAAATGCTCTTGGGAAAATAGGAGTTCAAATCATTGTGCACTTCTTAAAACCCATTCATAGGGAATTTGTTCATTTGTAGATTTTCTGTGTTTCAAATCATGCTAAAAGCAACAGTTCCCACTATTTACCAAAGTTAAACATTGAAAAGCCAAGTACTTAGATTGTATCAGACAAATTATAGTTAAATTATTTACCCCAGGCACCAGAGGGCAAATCACCAACCCTTTGACGAAAAGTCCACTCAACAGGCGAGACGTTTTTCAAGTGCTCCCTTTACCTTGTTATCCAGCGAGTGGTTTCATCCAGCACTACCTCTACCTTTCACCTCAGCAAGATAAGTCTGGCTAGCAAATTCCACAAGTTTGCCAACATTTTTGCACCCTTTGAATATATGTCTCTTTATCTTCAATTGTTGTTCTCGTCTTCTTTCATCTGAAATTACTTGGGAATTTATAAGTGTCCCGAAAGAGTCACAAATCATTCTGCACTAAAACTCTTAAAAAACCATTGATAGTGAATTTGGTATGTTCATGTGTATGAATCCATAGGAGAATGTAACTTATAAGTTATCCTTGCTTCTCCAGCACTATCCAGCATTCTTTATTCATTTACTTGGATGGTTTGTGTTATAGGAGCCAAGTGGCCATACAGTGAATTTGTTCATTAGTAGATTTTCTATGATTCAGCAATCACTCTTCTTGGTCTTTGAATCATAAAATCTTAATTTAAAAGAATCATTATCATCATCAGATCGTGCTGGCAGCATGGATATCTATGACTATCTCTCTCCAGCCATCCCTATCATTCATCACTTCAAGGAAAATCCTCTATGCAGCATCCACAATTGGCACAGAGCTGATGTTTTTTGCTGGTAAACCTACACTGGTGTGTCCATGTGTAGGACACCATAGGAGAATATCACTTTTAATTTTTAACTTACAGTAACAGAAGCATGTCTTGTTCATCTTGGATGGTTTGTGGGATAGGAGCTAAGTGGCCATACAGTTGCGTTCATGCCATAAAAGGTAGACATTTAAAATATCTTCTTTTTTTTTTTTTTTTTTCTTTTTTTAAGATGAGGGGTTTCAATTTACTATCATGCAATAAAAGAAAGATTTAAAAAAATGACCCTGACTGATTTCAGTTTCAGACTGCAATATTTAAATAGAACATGAATGTTTCTATATGAAAATGAAGACCATTACCATGTGTGGGTGGGTGGGGAGTTAATGTCTTTTCATCATAGATATCATAAAACAATTCTCAATTTTGAATTTTAAGAGTTTATTTCTTTTTTAATGGGTTTCTTTATGCTAAATTATTGCTTATATATATATATATATATATATATATATATATATATATATATATATATGAAAATGAAATAAGACTACAAATGAATAGCACAAATTTTTATATATTAAAACCAGCTTTTTACAATCATTATGCAAATTAGATATCTCATGACTGTGATCAAAGCCATTTGCTAGTACATATGATACTCATTGCACATTGATCATGCATATGAATGATTACGCATGATGTAGGCCATTTTAATATAAGTGTGGCTGTAGAAACATGTACAGAAATCCATGTATATATATATATATATATATACCAGCTGTCAGCTTGATTTCAAATGCAACCAACTCCTGTGTTTTGTGTCAACAATCATCTATGACTAGTGCATGTTAAGATGACTCTTTAAGCCAGTGAGATTATATATATAATATATATATATATATAATTACTTTCACAATGCCTGACCCCTGTCTTATCTGATGAAGACTCTGTTGGTGGTATGAGTGCTATTTTCATGGCAACAGTATATATATATATATATATATATATATATATATATATATATATATATATATATATATATATATATATGATATGCATAATTGATACCAAGTGTATTACTGAAACATTGTTCAAAAATGTCAAACAAAATCTCATAAATATATAAATTTTCTGTCGGCTGGTGTCATGCTGTTGGCTGATGTCATGATATTCCAGGGGTAACTGAAGGAGGGGGTTACTTGGCAGGGATCATCTCCTGTTTAAGTAATACAAGACAGGTAATTCTGGGTTACAAGGGTTTTAGGTATAAAGTAAAGCTGTATCTAGAATATATTCTTGGGGATCACAGAGGGGTCCATCAAGGATGAGTGAACTGCACCCATGCAATTGAAGGTTCCAGATCACTTTAAACTCCAGTGGATAATTTTTAAAATTATGAGCAATCTTGGGTCCCTTTTGAAACCATATTACTTACATTGTATATGATGAGTGTATATGAACACACATGTGCATGCGCCTATCAGTGATTTATCATTCATTCCATTCAAATATACTAACAAAATGTTAATGGAATTAGCACACTTAGAATGTGTTGAATATCACACAGACTATTTTGAGGAAAACATTTCATTCATTGTTCACGTCAGTCCCTGCCAACTCGGCACATGAGTAGCACAGCTTGGATAATCTGATCTGTGTGGAAAAGTACCTGAGAGCTGATGATAGGTGTGGCATTCCACCTCAGAAAAAACAATCTCTCTGGTCTAGCACTTGTGAAAAGGGGGGGGGGATAAACTCCCTTGCTATTTGGCTGATACCAACAGTAGGTCATTCCTACTCAGCACATGAGTAAGCACAGCTAGAATAATCTGATCTGTGCGGAAAAGTATCCAAGAGCTGAGGGTAGCAAAACAATATCCCTGGTCTTGCACTAGTGAAAAGGGGATAGATTCCCTCGCTGTTTGGCTGATATCGATAAGCCACTCTGTATACTTTACCTTTTTTTACTACAAGTAATAATAGACATGTTACATACAGCTTGTAAGATGGTCACTATTAAAAATGACTCTGTATATCTTTTTCAATACCTATCAAGAATGAATAGAACAAAACATCTTCAGCATAAAATAACCCAACAAGGGTTGACATGCCATAAAATTCAAAAAAGAAACAAAGAAAGTATCTGGAGACAGCTTGCATAGTAATATTAGAACAGAAAAAAAAAATTCTACTAAACTTTTTATTAATCACTATCTTATTATAATGGAGATTGTGTGTTTTTCTGTCTGTAACTGAAACTATATTACAACTCAAGTCACAATTCCGTTAGTTATTGACATCACATTCTCAATGATTTTATTTTTATTTAAACCTCAATTATTAATAAAATTGTTTTACATTATTAATACTGTTAAGCATATCTACATACTAACGACATGCAATTATATTTATATATACAACAAAATACCGGTTTACAGTGTGAATGGGAAGGCTAATTTGCATATTGATCTTAAAAATATGATTTTAATAAATATGTGCTTAGTATTATTGATTTCTAACTGTTTGGTTTTATTTTAATGAATATAAGCATAAATCTCTTCAATGAATCTCAAATGAAATCCATTAACAATAAAAAATAACTGTCATTTTATTCTGTACTCCCTCTTTTAACTAAATACTTAAATTAGAAAAAAAAAATGAAAGACGAGAGTGATGGAAGAGTAAGTTTCAGTTGTTCTATTTTTCGATTATACTCCCTCTGTTCCAAATCTATTTATCTGCATTCTTATTCAGTTTAATTAGCCTTTCTAATTTAATGATATTTTATTATATTAAAACTTAAATACTTGCACCCGGAGGGTGCATATATTTGCTAGTCTACATAAAGATGTATCATAATATCTAAATTCTAACATATAAATGGACATACAAACACTTATCTGAATTGCCTTGTACTGATAAAGCTTCATCAACACTGATGGTATTTCGCCTTACAAATTGTTAGAATATCTAAGGTATAAGATGTACACCAAATCACCACTCTTATTTATTAACTTTCTTAGCAGCAGCAGGCACTTCCAATAAAAATTGGCCAATTAAAAACGAACACAGAAAAGTATATAAGATCGTTTGCAACTGTTCTCAAATCAATTGCTAATTGGACTTTCTGCCAGAAGAAACACTACAGACTAGCATTGCAAGGAGATCTACTGATATTACACTCTTTTCTACCTAGGATTTCAAGGAACGCTACAGAATAGGATTACGAGGAGACCTACTAATTCTACACTCTTTTCTACTTAGGATTCCAAGGAACACTAAAGACTAGGATTACAAGGAGACATACTGGGACTACCCTCTTTTCTATCTAGGATTTCAAGGAACGCTACAGACTAGGACTACAAGGAGACCTACAGATACTACCCTCTTTTCTATCTAGGATTTCAAGGAGCACTACAGACTAGGACTACAAGGAGACCTACAGATACTACCCTCTTTTCTGCCTAGGATTTCAAGGAGCACTACAAACTAGGACTACAAGGAGGCCTACAGATACTACCCTCTTTTCTACCTAGGATTTCAAGGAACGCTACAGACTAGGATTACAAGGAGACCTACAGATACTACCCTCTTTTCTACCTAGGATTTCAAGAAACACTACAGACTAGGATTACAAGGAGACCTACAGATACTACCCTCTTTTCTACCTAGGATTTCAAGGAACACTACAGACTAGGATTACAAGGAGACCTACAGATACTACCCTCTTTTCTACCTAGGATTTCAAGGAACACTACAGACTAGGATTACAAGGAGACCTACAGATACTACACTCTTTTTTACCAAGGATTAACCAACTGAGCCCAAATTGAATTTACCAACAGAAGAACTAAATGCCTAAAATGACAACTAGAATTTTAACACAAATACCATGTCTTCAAAAAGGCTCTCATTAACTTTTGATGGAATCTGTGTTGAATAAGGTGTTGACAGCAAAGTGAATGATGGCGCCCACAACCTTTACCCCCCCACACACCTCAGTCAATACCAAAATCATTGAGTACTTCACAAGTGAGTTGCAGTGTTCAATGAACTAACCTTGCGTAACTGTGCCAAAGGCATTAATGCTGTCTGATTCAAATATCTTCCATGTTGCTTTTATCAGATAAATGAGACAAGATTTATATCAGCATTTGCTGGGGATTGGTGGGAGTAGTAATTATATCTACTTACATAGATAATAATTTTCACCCATCACCTTTTTCTTTCATAACCTTCATTGGCATGCTTTTCCCTCCCTCTCTCTGTTTACCTTCTATCTCCTTGTCCCCTTCTATCTCTCTCATATATATATATATATATATATATATATATATATATATATATGTATGTGTGTGTGTGTGTGTGTGTGTGTGTGTGTGTGTGTGTGAGTGTGTGTGTCCTTGTATCTTTATAGTTAAAGATAATTTTTTACTCCTCCCATTTCTTTATGTGCTAGCTTCTCTCTCTTTCCTTGTTTTTTTTCTCTCTCTCTCTCTCTATATATATATATATGTGTGTGTGTGTTATTTATTAAGCTTAGCCTAGATGTGGCACAAGGCTTGCTAAACATTACACCACTTAAAGTGCCTATTATTTTTCTCTTATATATATATATATATATAGTCATTTATTAAGCTTAGCTTAGATGTGGCACAAGGCCAGAAGTATGGGGCGCCCAGTGAGTTTGATATCATATATAAAGAGAAAAATAATGGGCACCTTAAGTGGTGTAATGGTTAGCAAGCTAGACTAGCAGACCATTGGTAGTGAGTTTGATTCTCATGACTTTCACGATCAAAGCCATGCCACATTTCGAACGATTATCATGATCGTATTTCGGATGAGTTACATCACACAATTTCAAAAGAAAAATAACGGCTAAAAAACGCCAAATCCGTTCACTTCATTTTTTTTTTTTTTTCTCTCATATACAGCATTTCATTTTTTTTCTCCAAACCGTCTCATATATACCTTGAAAAAGGGTGATGGTTCCCCCGAAATATCGGAATTGATCAAACCAGGAACAGAACAACAATTGAATATTAAAATTCTGATTTTTGTTCTGTTTTTCTTGTTTTTGTTCTTTTTTCCAGTGCTTCAAAATACCAAGAAAACAATGTTCACAAGAACAAAGTTTATACATTATATATACTAGCAAATATATGCACCCTCCGGGTGCAAGTATTTAAGTTTTAATGTAATGAAATATCGTATTAAATTAGAAACGCTAATGAAACTAAATAAGAATGCAGATAAAAAGATTTGAAACAGAGGGGATATGATTGAAAAATTGAACAACTGAAATTTACTCTTCCATCACTCTCGTCTTTCATTGTTATTTTTTTCTAATTTAAGTATTTAGTTAAAGAGGAAGTAAAGAATAAAATGACAGTTATTTTTCTTGTTAATGGATTTCATTTAAGATTCATTGAAGAGATTTTTGCTTATATTCATTAAAATAAAACCAAACAGTTAGAAATCAATAATACTAAGCATATATTTATTAAAATTACATTTTTAATATCAATATGCAAATTAGTCTTCCCGTTCACACTGTAAACCGCTATTTTGTTGTATATATAAATATAATTGCATGTTATTAGTTTTGTAGATATGGTTAACAGTATAAATAATGTAAAACAATTTTATTAATAATTGAGGTTAAAGTAAGGATAAGTTCATGGTGAATGTGACGTCAATAACTAAGGGAATTGTGACTTGAGTAGTGATTTAGTTTCGGTTACAGACAGAAAAACACACAATCTCCATTATAATAAGATATATATATATATATATATATATATATATATAAGCTTCTTTGGCTATTACTTCTCTTTCTGTTCTATCACCTTGCTTTCCTTTATCTGTCTATCTCAGTTACTTGCTTATTTTTTTCTCCCTTTTCTTGTTTCTCTTTGTGTCTCTCACTCTCTCTCTCTCTCTATATATATATATATATATATATATATAAATTTTAAAATGAGAGCTTGTGTTTATCAAGGTTAAGTTGAGTAGCTTATAATAAAGATAGAACACAATCAGATAAGTATTTAATAGGTGTATTATGAGGGAAAATTTAGTTAAATTGGCAGTATTGAGATTTTCATAGGCTGGTCCAAGTTGGCCAAGTTTCCATGGATATCAGTTCAAGTGACAAGTAAAACCTAAGCCAGACTTAGTGATATGGTATTTATTGCTACAAAGAAATCATTAGTGGGGAGAGAAAAAAAGATGCTAATATGTACAAGGGTAGAGATGAGATGAGTAGAGTAGAAAAGCTGTCAGTATATGAAAGAGAATAAAGAGAGACAGAGAGAGAAAGTGAAAGAAAGTGAAGGGACAGTAATGAAAGGAGAGAAGGGAAGAAAAGTAGGGAAAAGGAGAGAACAGAGGAGAGAGAGAGGGAAGGTAAGAAGAGTGAAAGGAAAGTAGGGAAAGAAGAAGAAGAGGAGAGAGAAAGTGAAGGAAAAGTAGGGGAGAGAGAGAGAGAGAGAAAAAAGAAGGTAAGAAGAGTGAAAGGAAAGTAGGGAAGGAGAAAAAGTAGAGGAGAGAGAAAGGAAGGAAAGTGAACGAAAAGTATGGAAAGGAGAGAGAGAGAGAGAGAGAGAGAGAGAGAAAAGAAGGTAAGAAGAGTGAAAAGAAAGTAGGGAAAGGAGAAAAAAGAAGAAGAGAGAGAGAGAGAAGGAGGGGTGAAGGAAAAGGAGAAAAAAGAGCAAGAGAGAGAAAGGAAGGAATTACTATTCATAGGAAAAACAGACAATTCCATTCTCCTTATTTAGGTACTATATAACAGGTTATCTTATACCTAGAGGTTAGGGAATCACATTCATTGTATGTCTATATTTATATTTTTCATGTAGTTGTTACTTAAGAATAACTCCTGAATACTATTAGATATAGCTATCTTACCCATAGATAAAACTAACAGGTACTACCTCACTGTGTCAGAGTGAACCTGAGAGTAATAGCAATGAATGGGTACCCCACATTCCCAAGATCTCCAGAACTGGAACCTCACCATGGAGTATGGAAAACACCTTTATTATCATTACTCATGTCAAGAAGTTGGGGTACATGGTCTGTACAAATATGAATAATTTTTAGACAAATCTTTTTGACACATAGATGGGACTATAACAGGTACTACCAATCCAAGTCAAAGTGGACCTGGGAGTAATGGCAATGAATGGGTACTCCATACTCACCAGATCTCCCTTTCTTCTTTACATAAAAAATATCAATATGAATATACAATGTGTTAAGTTTTTATGGGCCATCCTTTAGCCTTCAAGCAAGAGTGCTTGTTCAGCGGAAATCCTTGGTAATCCCCTGGTAAAGAATCCTCCGTATTGTAAGTTCCTTTGTCAATGGTTGCAAGTGGACTATGAAAGGATCAGTGTTTAAGTAGTTAATCAGTCGAACATTATGGCTGTTGATTGGTGGAGGAATAGACCATGTGACCTCGCCTAGTCTATAAATTTAGGTGGGGAATCATAGCACACCTTATATTCCAACACAATGAACATGATGGGGGAATCCTAGTGAGGTAGTGGCTAATGTGCTGGACTGCAACATCATAGTATGCAAGTTCAAACTCAGTTGCACTATTATGTTCACTTTTAGACTAATACCCTTGGGAAAGGTATAAACCCTCAGCTATGGATCAAATACTCTTCTTCTACAATGATGGCTTTGGTATTAAATAATCCACAAAGGTTGATATGCCATTAAACAAAGAAACCAAACCAATAAACATGATTCCCTAACCTAATAGACATAAATAACTCTAGATGGGTTGACATACTGTTAATACCAATCAATCATATATAAAAATAAACAAATCTTTATCATAATGAAGATTCTGTATCTGCCTGTCTGTAACCAAAACTATGTCACTGCTTATGTCACAATACCTTCAGGAATTGCTTAAGTTTATCAATGAGTATTAATTTATTGAATTTAAGATTTTTAAAACCAATCAATAATATTCAAAAAAATAATTCTTAGTTTCAGAATCATGCCCACAACTGGAATTTATAAGTTGGTTACATGAAACAGAAAAAAAAAGGAAGATGTTTATTCAAACACACAGACACAACTTTCTGAGGCTTGCTTAGACTCTGTACCCTGCTGATTATCAGTACAGGACCAGGGTGTCACTCTGAGTGATAACTTTTGTAGGGAGTGGGAGGGATACATAAAAAGAGAAGGAAATAGAAAAAAAGAGAGGTAGAAAGAGTAAGACAGACAAAAAGAGAATAATGTAAAAAGTGAACTGAGAGATTATTATTATTATTATTAACATTATTCCAAAGAAAATCCTTTTCTAATATTAGATTTATTTTGTAGACTAAAACATATAATATATATATATATATATATATATATATATATATATATATATAATATATATATTAATTCTGATAAAGCTTCTAAAACCAACAGAAGCGAAATATTAATTGAATTATTCACTTTTACAATACTTTTCCTCACATTTGGTTGGATCTTTCCTATTCTGTTATTTTTTTCGTATATATATATATATATATATATATATATATATATATTAAAAGTAAGTAAAGTCGGCAGAGTGGCCAATTGTCTGTATCAGCCAGACAGTGAGAGAGTCTAGCCCCATATGCTAGACCAGCATGATTGTGGGTTTTTTTTTATCTGAGATGGAGCAACACACCTACCATCAGCTCCCCACCACTTTGCTGCACAGATCCAAGCTTTACTTCTCATGTGCTGAGCTGGCGAGAGCCGGCATCAAACGTTATGGTCCCTAGGGCAGATGCTCTACTAACAGAGCTCTGTCAACAAAACATCAAAATATGGTTATTTACAGTGAAATCAATCTTCTGCTGGGAAGGTATTTACCCAACTCATTCAACATGGATAGGATGTGTCACAAGTATGTGGAATCCAGCAAGGATTGAACTCACTATTCAAAAGTAATGGATCTGCAAAACTAGCTTGGCATCCGGCAGAATTGAATTCTCTATTCAGTAGTAATGGATTTGAAATGATAAAATCTAAATTTGGTTATTGTCCAATAATCACATCATAGTCCAAGTTCGTATGAACCATTGTTCATGTATGTATGTGTATAACAAAATGGACATTTCATGTCTGACAAGTTTCTTTTCGATCATTTCAAGTTTTCTGGCCAATTTTTAATATCAGGATGCAGTCTGTTGATTAGTCCAAAGTCTTCGTCCCTGATACTTTTAGCACTTCAAAGTGCCATCATCAGGGGTAGTATAATTGAGTGTGTTCCTGGTTCTATTTAAACATGGAATGTGGTTAAACAACTGAGTAGCTGTGGGAGTAAGCATATATATATATATATATATATATATAGGAGTGGTAGTACCTATTAGTGTCCCATCTATGGGTTAAATAGATAAGAATGTGTTTTTAAAAAATGGAGTTAAAAATTTTGTGTGATGGCGTGGGTTTTTGACAAGCCCTGTAGCAAGAATTATAAGGGGCCATTGTTTTCAGATTAGGGGATGGAAAAATACCAGGACATTGGTACCTTGACCCCAAAAGTAGGAATCTCGGGCATCACATGTTTTAGCTAGTTAGGAAATCAGTTTTCAACAAGAGATGAAGCAGAACAGATGTGTTCAACTGAGGGTGTAAACTCAAACTGTGCAGTTAATCAGGGCAATGCAGTAATAAAATCTTTGATCAAAGAAAAACAAAGTCTTGTAGTTAATCAATGCATGACTTAAAAAGAAGCCCTTAGAAGAAGACAAGAAGAGACAAGATGATAACCAGCCAAAAGAAGTAAAGATGAAACATGGCAACTAGATGAAGTAGAAAGGAGAATGAAAAACAAACAAGTAAGTCTCTCTATCATCTGAAGACTCTATCACTCTCATTTATATACCCAGCAATGGGGTATATAACAACTGGACTCCATATATTTTCAAACCTCAAAAAATTTTTAAACAGACTGAATAACAAGGACTGCCACTCACTTTTCTCGTTATTCTGTGATAAAAAAAATATCTTATCACCTTCCATATACCAACAAATGCCCTGAAGATGATCTAATTAATAGATCAAAACACTGCAGCATCGGCCAATAAACTCACCACTTAACCCATTTAAACCTGTGTTTTTTCATTTTTCTTAATATACTACATACTGTCGGATTCACTTCCTTTCTTCACATATGTTTGTTTGTGTGTGTGTGTGTGTGTGTTGTTTTGTGGTATGTGTGTGTATGTGTGTGTGTATGTAAGGAAAGAAAAAAAAAGAGTGAGAGAGAGTTAAACTAAGATTATTATACTTTTTACATATTTAACTATATTGCAATAGCTCTTAAGTAAACATATCAAAAGTTGTAATAATTAAATTATCATACTGTGATATCTCCACAGGCCCTGCTAGAGTTTAGTTAATAAAATACTTCTTGTTTTATTTCATTATTTTTTTAAAATAATTTCAAACACAAATTACATCAAATAGTTTTGAAATAGAATTCTAACTAAGAATGGGTTTGTCTCTTTTTTTCTTTCCATATTTATATTGAATACACACACATATTTAATTTTTCAATTAAACAAAACATCTTTGGCATAAAATAACCCAACAAGGGTAGACATACTATAAAATCGAACCAACCAACCAACAGATACATATATGTGTGTAACACATACCCAAATTATATATGTATGTGTTACACACACAAGAGAGAATGAGAGCACATATACATATTCTTACAGTGTATTAGTTCTTTGAAATGACAAAAATCCAACTTGCGTTCTTGTTGCATCAGAATAAACAAGACAAGCGATGCAATATTGAATGGAACCCAGTGCCACACAGGAAATTATCTCCATATATGCCTGGTACCAAACAGTAGACACTGTCAAAGATTAACCTTTGTCACAAATCTGATGTAAGAACCCTACCTGACCCCATTGCCATCAGCAAACTCTCTCTCTCTTATTCTTTAGAGTAAGAATATTAACAACTGTAGCCATCCTTGAAATTAGGATGAAATGTTCTCTATACAGGTACAACAAATTCTTCTTCATCTATTAATAATGGAGATTCGGTCTAATTGTAAACAAAACTACTCTTACTGTCTCTTATTCTTTGTACTAAGAATATTAACAACTGTAGCCATCCTTGAAAATTAGGATGAAATGTTCTCTACACATGTACAACAAATTCTTCTTCATCTATTAATAATAGAGATTCGGTCTAATTGTAACAAAAAATACTCTTACTGTCTCTTATTCTTTGTACTAAGAATATTAACAACTGTAGCCATCCTTGAAAATTAGGATGAAATGTTCTCTATACAGGTACAACAAATTCTTTATCTATTAATAGTGGAAATTAGGTCTCAATTTGTCTGTAACCGAAACTATGTCACTGCTTACATCGCAATGCACAAGTTTATCAATGAGTATTTAATTATAGTTAAAATCCTTAATACATAGAATAGAATAAAATCTTGCTATGTGTCTTATATATCACTAAGAAATAGTGGTTTACATAATATATGGTGTAGTTAATTTGCATACTGGTTTTAACAAAACTGGGTTTAACTGGGTTGGTGATATTGATCTCTAATATTATTGTTTTTATTCTTCAACATATTAAACTCCATTAAAATATAATTAACATAAGTGTAATCTTTTTATATGTGTTCTTATTTAATTTTGTTAGTCTTTCTAATTTGATATATTTCATTACATTAAAACTTAAATACTTATGCCTGGATGATGCATATTCTTGCTAAGTTTCTTATGAAGATGAGACCTCAGATAATTAAAATTTTAAGAAATCTGTGGAACATGACAAGAAAAGAGAAAAATGGTGAAACTAAATATTTTTTAACCAAATTAAATAAACCATT
>CM042153.1:68680513-68690513 GCA_023376005.1 Doryteuthis pealeii
GAGAGCAGACACAAAAGAAGGAAAGGAAAGGGGAGACACAGAAGAGGGGGAGAGGGAAGGGAGACACAGAAGAGGGGGAGAGGGAAGGGGAGACACAGAAGAGGGGAGAGGAAGGGGAGACACAGAAGAGGGGGAAAGGGAAGAGGAGACAAGGAAGAGGAAAGGGAAGAGGAGACAAGGAAGAGGAAAGGGGAGAGTAGACAAAGAAGAGGAAAGAGTAGACAAGAAGAGGAAAGGGGAGACAAAGAAGAGGAAGGGGAGACAAAGAAGAGGAAAGGGGAGAAAAGAAGAAGAAAGGAGACAAAGAAGAAGAAAGGGAGAAGTGAATGAGAAGAGGAAAGGAGGAAGGAGAGAATAGGAAGGAGGAGACAGAGAAGAGGAAAGAAGGAAGGAGACAAAAAAGAGGAAAGAAGGAAGGAGACAAAAAAGAGGAAAGGGGGAAGACATAAGAAAGAGGAAAGGGGGAAGGGGGGAAAGACATATGAAAGAAGAAAGGAAGAAGGACATAAGAAACTGCAGAGGGAGGAGAGAAGAGGAGAGCAAGGGAAGAAGTAGACAAAGATAAGACAGAATGAAATTCAAAGCGAGAATGACAGAAAAGTCACTTATCAAGATAAAAAAAATATAGAAGCTTTGGAGAGAGAAAGATAGAAAGAACGAAGGAAGGAGAAGAAGAGTGTGTGAAAAGAGAGAGAGAGGGAGAGAAGGACAGAAAGATAGATAGATAGGAGAGGAAGAAAGAGAAAGAGTAAAAGTGGAAGTATCCAGGAATAGAGAAGTGGGAAAAAGCAAATTGTTGGAAATGTGTATTTCTTGAAGACAATAATGCTGTGAGTCGTGCTGTTTATTTGGCGTGGGACTTGAGGTCTCAATCCATCAAAATTTGGCTGGTGCGTCAAAAATTAATGACCATGTTTAAAGTCAAATATCTCAGATGTGAAATGATATCTTTTAAGAAACTAAGAGCAGTAATCTCCTGAAGGAACTTGGATGTTTTAAAGCAAAAAACGAATCAGAAATTAGAAAGTCATCATCATTGCTTTTAATGACAGCAATCAAACGATTATTGAAATGAAGCAAAAAAAAAAAGAAAAGAAAGAGGAGAGATGAGATTATAACTGCAAATGAAAAGATGGAAGGGGAGAATTGGGGGTAGAAGGAGATGTGGGGTAAGAGATTGATTAAAAGTAGTGAAGGAAAAGAGAGAGATAAAAAAAGAGGGGTGATGAAAGAGAAAGAAAGAAATATGAGTGAAGAGAAGTTGAAAAAGTGAAAGAAGAGTGATTAAAAGTAGTGAAGGAAAGAGAGAAGAGATTAAAAAAGAGGGAAAATGAAAGGGTAGATGAAAGAGAAAGAAGAGATATGAGTGAAGAGAAGTTGAAATAGAAATGAAAGAAGAGTGATTAAAAGTGGTGAAGGAAAGAGAGAAAGAGATAAAAAAGTGAGGGAAAATGAAAGGGTAGATGAAAGAGAAAGAAAGAGATATGAGTGAGAGAAGTTGAAATAGAAATGAAAGAAGAGTGATTAAAAGTGGTGAAGGAAAGAGAGAAGAGATAAAAAAAAGGAGGAAAATGAAAGGGTAGATGAAATAGAAAGAAGAGAAGTTGAAATAGAAGTGAAAGAAGAGATTGATTAAAAGTGGTGAAGGAAAGAGAGAAGAGATAAAAAAAAAGGAGGAAAAATGAAAGGGTAGATGAAATAGAAAGAAAGAGAAGTTGAAATAGAAGTGAAAGAAGAGATTGATTAAAAGTGGTGAAGGAAAGAGAGAAGAGATAAAAAAAAAGGAGGAAAAATGAAAGGGTAGATGAAATAGAAAGAAAGAGAAGTTGAAATAGAAGTGAAAGAAGAGATTGATTAAAAGTGGTGAAGGAAAAGAGAGAAGAGATAAAAAAGGAGGGAAAATGAAAGGGTAGATGAAAGAGAAAGAAGAGAAGTTGAAATAGAAATGAAAGAAGAGTGATTAAAAGTGGTGAATGAAAAGAGAGAAGAGATAAAAAAAAAGGAGGAAAAATGAAAGGGTAGATGAAAAAGAAAGAAAAAGATATGAGTGAAGTTGAAATAGAAGTGAAAGAAGAGATTGATTAAATGTGAAGGAAAGAGAGAAGAGATAAAAGAAAAAGAAAAGACAAAAAAAAATGGGAATGAAAGGAGAGATGAGAGAGAAAGAGATATGGACGAAGAGAAATTGGACAAGAAGAAGTAATGAATTAAAAGAGGTGAAGGAAAAATAGAACAGATAAAGAAAAAAGAAAAGAGAAAGAAGGTGGGAATAAAAAGGAGACGAGAAAAAGACATTTGAGAGAAGAGAGGTGTGTGAGCAGAAAGGTTGGAGTAGGGGGAGAAGTGGAAGAACTAAATGAATTAAAAGAGGAGAAGGAAAAAAGAGATTAAAAAAAAAGAAGAATAGGAAGCAAAGAAGAGGTGAGAGAGAAAGAGATGAGAGGAGAGAAGTTGAAGGAGAAGGAAAAGTGGAAGAGGAGAGGAATTAAAAGAGGAAAAACAAGAAATTGGAGTATGGAAATGGGAAAAAGAATGGAAAGGAGAAATAAAGAAAAAGGAATGAAAAACAATTTTTAAATAGATAAAACAAGAGAAAATATTGTTAAAAAATGAAAGAATAAAAACTGATGCTAAATGGAATGAAGAAAAAATATGTCCAAATAATAGAAAAAGAATAAAATAAAATGCAAGAGAATGAGATAATTTCAAAGAGATGAAAGAAGGAAAACAATAAAGAAAAGAGGAAATGAAATAAAAAGAAAGCAGGAAAGAACAAGAAGAATAAGAGATTGAAAAACAAATGAAGGAAAATAAGAACAAAAATGTATAAAAAGAAATGAAAGAATAGAATTAAATTAAGCTCAAAGAAGCAGGATGAGTGAAAGAATTAAAAAGAGATGTAAAAGAAGAAGAAAACAAAACTGAAGAGATGAAAGAAAGGAATTGAATAAAAAAAAGTTCAAATGAATGAAATAATAATATAAAGAGATGAAGAAAAGGAAGAAGGAGAAAGATGAAGAAATACTGAGAAGAAAAGAGAGGACAGACAGGAAAGAAAATTTGAAGAAACAATAATGTAAGAGTGAAAAGAAATGAACAAAAGATGAAAGAAAGGAAGGAGGAGAATAAAAAACACACAAAGAGATGAAAGAAAAAAAAAGAATTAAATAAAAGAATGTTCGAAAGAATGAAAGAAAGGAAGTAGGAGAAAAAAATGAAAGAGATAAAACAAAGAAAAGAATTACCGTATTTGATGGCATATAAGATGCACCCCCATTTCAGCAGGTCAGATTAAGGAAAAAAAGTTTTTAGTGTATTTAAGCATATATTGTTGAAAACAGTCTAGCTGTGCATTACACAAGCAGAAACATAGCTGTATAAAAGCAATTTGGCAGTACAACAAGCAATAAGCATACACAAGACATCTCAATTGCAGGAAATAATAATAATGATAATAAAATTTCACATACGATGTATAAGACACAGGGTAATGTTTTGAGCCAAAATTTTGGAAAAAAGTGCATCCTTTACGTCGTCAAATACGGTAAATTAAAAAAGTTCAAATGAACGAAAGAATGAAAAAGAGATGAAGAAATGTCGAGAAGAAAAGAGAGCACAGACAAGAATGAAACATTGAGGATTACTGGAAACAGAACTTGAGAAAGTAACAAAAGAAATGAAGTAGATGAATATATTGGCTGATGTCCAAAGATAAAAGAGAAGGAAGGGCATTTGGAATGGTCAGTTGATGGTCACTCAATGTCCAAAGAAAGAACAAGAACAAGAAACAAGAAGGACAGTGGAATTATTTGTGATAAGATATGCTTATGAAGACATTTGAGATATAAAGTAAAAAAAAAATGACAGTAGCAAATAATAGCATAGACAGAGAAAAGAAATTCCATTTATCAGTTAAAGACAAACAAGAAAATATACAAGAGGACATTGGAGCTAATATACAAGAGATAGGGAAATAAGTTCAAGAAGAAGGTGTGGTAAACATTAATATTCTAACAGGTGCCTTAATGTTAAGCAAGGCATGGAGAAGGGTGAGGTGGAGAGGAGAGTAGTCTCGACAGCAAAGAGAGCCAGAAAGAGGGAGAAAAAACAGCAGCCTCAAAAAGCATCAAAGTTTGTGTGCAGTCAGTGCATCAAATACTGTCACTCACCAGGAATTGATCGGCAGTCACTTGCTCAGATGCAGATAATTCATTTTTTTTTTGGACACAACACCATCATCCTTAGTGGAGGGAAAGGTGTTAACAACAACAAAAAGAAAAAAGGAGGTATGAAGCTGCACATGGTTATTAGTGCAGTTGAAATCTTTTATCAATATCAATGCCATTTCTCTGAAATTTTGAGATGAGGCTTGATAATTTCCTTACTAGTACAAAATAAAAAACACCCTCCGGGCGATGTAAAAATAATTTTTGAAACATATTGCCTGAGGGTGGGAGTAAAAATTTCAATGTCAGCGAGTTTGTACCCTAAGTAAGTAAAATCATCAAATTCATTAAAGGATTAAAAAATAAAACAATTTGAAACGTAAACTTTAAATATGTATTAAAATAAAACAAACTTTATATAGATATATAATACCAGTCATGTATTTATTAAAACTTGTTTTAAAAAACAATGAGGACTGTCTAATGCTGCATGTTCAAATTTTGAGTGTATTTATTCTATGTTATGACATTTTACGTAGTGTGACGTAAGCAGTGACGCAGTTTTTGTTACAGACAAAAACCGGAAGCAAATCTCCATTATTAATAGATTTGTGTCAGGAGCAGCAGTAACATAGAATAATAATTAACACAGCTTAACACCTGTACCCCAGCTATGGATAGCGAAATGAGAACAGGACACTTCCATGGACTGAATAAAGGGTACATTCAAAGTTCTGTGATGGCTCTCAGTTACAACAAGAAGGTTCCCGATTACAACAAGAAGGTTCTAAAGTCTGACAGGAAATACCTGAAGAAGGCCAGAGTGCACATTGGGTGAAACATTGTACAGATAACAATGAAGATGAGGGCAATAGTCCAAATAATACAAATAATACTAATATTAATGGCTCCCGATTACAACAAGAAGTTTCCCGAGTCCGAGAAGGTTACCAAGTCCAACAGGAAATACCTGAAGAAGGCTGGAGAGCAAATTGGCCGAAACGTTGTACAGATAACAATGAGGATGTGGACAAGAGTCCGAATAATCCAAACAATACTAATATTATTGCCTTAGGAAAAGCATGAAATCACTTGGATGCCACAATTGTTGTTCCAAGATCAAGAATTTTCCTCACTTCTACTGCTAACATCTAACCCAGTATTACTCTGGTTATCTTGATAAAAGCTCTCATTACTGGTATGTCACAACGGTTGAGAGAAAAGAGCAGTCAAAGCAGGAATTTTCCATTTCTACCACTACTATGTAACTCTGGAAAACTTGGTGAAAGTTCTCATTACTGGTATGCCACAATTATTGATGGAAAAGAGCACAATTAGATCAAGAATTTTCCCTACTTCTACTACTAACCCAGTATTACTCTGGAAATCTTGGTGAAAGTTCTTATTACTGGTATGCCACAATGCTTAATAGAAAAGAGCATTTTCCCTTTCTACTGATACTACATATTACCTGTTTCAAGTATCTATTTACCCAACCCCTCCACTACATGCAGAATGTAAATTTTTAAAAGGAATAAAAAAGGGGGACAGTTTAGCTCAGTTGGTAGAGTATCCACCAAGGAATCGCAAGGTTCCAGGTTCGATACTGGTCCTCAACAACTGAGCAAATGAATAGCACAGATTGGATAACCTGATCTGTGTGGTAAAGTTGGGAACTAACAATAGGTTTGGCAATCCACCTCAGCAAAAAAAAAATATTTTTTTAAATCAATCTCCCTGGTCTAGCACTAGTGAAAATGGGATAGTCTCTCTCACTGTCCTGCTAATACTAACAATAAGTCACTTTGCCAACTCCACCAACTTTATTTTTAAACCTGGTTTTAAATTCTTGCCTTGACAAAGCTAGAAAGTCCAGTTTGTTCTATTATTCACCCATAGGGAGAATAGAAAGATTTATACCTTTCCCAAGGGCATTAGCACAAAGTGACAGGCAAATAGATTTGTCTAGGATTTGAACTTCGGTCACTGATTCTATTCCCTATGACAGTAATAGTTGGGCTAAGTGCACCTCCAAGTTTCAAGTAACTTGGAGAGACAGGCACTATCAAATAGCGATCTGCTTAACCAAGCAATCCCATGAAGAACACAGCAGGACCACTTGGATGGTCTACCAGACCACTGGCCAATTCTTTTTCAAATGCATTCTATATATATTTATATTTACCAACTCCTCCGCACAAGCAGGATGCGACACAAATTCAATTTTTAAGTGGAGTTTGACAGGTTTGAATTTCCCTACATTTTTTCTTCTCCTAGACTGGTTACCTATCTAAGGTCAAAGAGCCCTGTCTGCCCTACTATTTACTCATAGCTGGAGGGAGAATATATGAATTCATACCTTTCCCAAGGGTATTAGCGCTATGTGAAATGCAAACAGCCATATTGAGGATTTGAACTCGGGTCGACGAGTCCATTTCCTACGACTCTAACCATTACACCACACAACCTGATTGACATAGGTAGGATGTGACACAAGTTTATAAGTATAGGGCATCCAGCGAAGGGTAGGAGGGGACAGATATATAGATATTTGGATGAGGCGAGGGGAGGTAAGAGAGGGACAGGTACATAGTAGTTATAGAGGTGATTAATTATATCTGGGTGTGCCTTACAGCTGGTCAATACAATTCAAGCTCTCCCTACAGTTGAACTACACATGAAATGATCACCATCACCAAATATATATATATATATATATATATATATATATATCCTATAAAATGGATGGAGCACTCTCTGGCAGCCTTTACATATGTATGTATTTAACAGTAGGTGTGCTGGTGGCCTAATGATAAATTCATCGGGCTTACTTTCCAGCTGGAGATAGCTTGCTAATGTCTAGCCACACTGAAGAGATGTGATATATAAGAACACTTCTATATATATATATATATATATATATATATATATATATATATATATATATATATATACACACTCACCATATTGTCAACATATGCACATTTACAAATTTGCATAGGTTAATACTCTATCTAATGCTCTAAACCGATTGAAACTTGAGTTGGACAGCACTGGAGCTTGAATAAGTTGTAGGGAATAGTAGTTACCCAAAAACCCTTGTAAACCATGTGTCTTACAGGCAAACAACTTTTATAAAAACTTTCTATGCTCACCAAAAGTGTGTAAACCCTAAATCACATAATTTTTACATCACCCACCAACCAAAGTAAGAAATTCTCTAAATCTAAAATTTCAAATATATGGACACACAGACACATATATATATATATATATATATACATATATATATATATATATATATATATATATATAAAATGAGGTGAGAGAAGCAGCTAAAATTTCAAAAGATAGCTAAACAATGATTAACGTCTTTTTGACAGTCTCTTATTCTTGGCCCCCAAAGGTAAAAAATATTACATCATGGGTTTCATTTTCACAGACTTCAAATAAAGATTGAACTATGTAATGAAAATCATGTTGATTTACAGACAAATTCTTCCCCAGGGTGAAAGCACATGTGTGGAAAGTTTAAAAGATATCACAGATATCAGAAGGCTAATTTATTTTGAATAGCCACATTTGTTTATTCTGTTTATTTAAAAGTCTGCATCTTTATCATATTATATATATATATATATATATATATATATGCACACACACACAAATACATAAATGCCCTCATGGGTATATAATATATTGCTAAGTGTGTGTGCATATATATCTGCATGTATATGTCTTCATACTTGTGAGCATATATAAATATGTATTCAATTAATAATGTGTACTTCTATCTAGATTTCTTTCTTTGTCCATGTTATATCTGTCGAACCATTGGCAAAGATTAGAGTGTAGCATCTGTATATATATACATATATATGTGCACGCACACACACACATAAATGACCTCATGGGTATATAATATATTGCTAAGTGTGTGTGTATATGTCTTCATACTTGTTAGTATATATAAATATGTATTCAATGAACAGTGTTTATTTCTATCTAGATTTCTTTCTTTGTCCATGGAATATATGTTGGACCAAATTGGCAAGGATTAGAGTGTATGTGTGTGTATATATATATATATATATATATATATATGCACACACACACACACACACACACACAAATACATAAGTGATCTCATGGGCATATAATATATTGCTAAGTATGTGTGTATATGTGTGTATGTCTTCATACTTGTTAGTATCTATAAATATCTATTCAATTAACAGTGTGTATTTCTATGTAAATTTCTTTCTTTGTCCATGTAATATCTGTCGGACCAAATTGGCAAGGATTAGAGTGTAGCATCTGTACCTGTGGAAATCTAATCAGTTGTATTAGCAAATAAATAAGTAAATATAATTTAAAGACTGAAATATTACTAATTTATGTCTTGTTTTTTTCCCTTGTTTCTTTTAAATTTACCCTTAGAAAGTATTACATTTTCAGTCTCTCAAAAGAGTAACTGTTTCATCTGCATTTTTATATATTATACTATAAAAAATTCTAAGCAGAAGTTTCATCATATATATGTGTACAGATTTAAAGATAAAGGGTTTATGAATAGTACTTAGGACACATACACATAATGTATACTGATGAATGTTGTCATAATCCTTTAGAGCAGTGGTTCTCAACTGGGATCCATATGGACCCCGGGGACCATATAACATTTTTTGGGACCCAGGCAAGTAAAATATATTAAATATAAAAATACAATGGGATTTTTAAACAACAAATGGCTATCGGGAGTCCACCAGATTAAAATAGGATTTAAAGGGGCCCATAGGTAAAAATAAGGTTGAGAACCATTGTTTTAGAGTATTACAATTTTATTTTATATATATATATATATATATATATATATATATATATATATATATAATGAAGGACTGAAAATAAGAAAAGCTTTTGCATAGAAAGAGTGTTATATAGCAGAGCAAGTATAAAACCTAAAATTATAAGATTATGGATACTATATTTCCATTAGTTAAATTTCATGTATGTAATACACACACAAACACATCTTATTATAATGGAGATTGTGGGTTTGTCTGTCTGTAACCGAAACTATATTACTATACAAGTCACAATTCCTTTCGTTATTTACATCATATTCTCCATGATTTTATTTTTATTTAAACCTCAATTATTAATGAAATTGTTTTACATTGCTTACACTGTTGACCATATCTACGTACTAATAACATGCAATTGTATTTATATATACAACAAAATAGAGGTTTACAGTGTGAATGGGAAGGCTAATTTGCATATTGATCTTTAAAAAATTGATTTTAATAAATATATGCTTAGTATTATTGATTTCTAATTGTTTGGTTTTATCTATTGAATTGAGCAAAAATCTCTTCAATAAATCTTAAAAGAAATCCCTTAACAAGAAGAAATAACTGTAATATTATTCTTTACTTCCTATTTTAACTAAATAGTTTAATTAGGAAAATTTACCAATGAAAGACGGGAGTAACGGAAAATGATGGAAGAGTTAGTTTCAAGTTGTTCTATTTTTCAATCATACCCCCTTTGTTCAAAATCTTTTTATCTGCATTCTTATTCAGTTTCATTAGCCTTTCTAATTTAATATGATATTTTATTATAAAATTTAACTAAAATACTTGCACCCGGAGGGTGCATATATTTGCTAGTTAATATATATATATATATATATATATATATATAGTTTGATATATCTATAAGGGAAGAGTTCTCAATATTCTTGATAGAGCATATATACCTACATTAGGGTAATATAAAGTCAACGGAACTTGGTAAATGTCCATTTCTTGCCTATGCAAACCATATAT
>CM042153.1:68695513-68720513 GCA_023376005.1 Doryteuthis pealeii
ATTTATACAATAACAACAATATATTTCATCCCTTCCAAAGTATATATATTTTTCTTTGAATTATCTTTTCAACATATTTCGAATTCATTTCCATTTTTCTCATATACAAGGTGTGTCAAAAAGTATTGAGATTTTTTTTACTTTTTTGACACACCTTGTATTCTGAAAAAATTAACGTTCCATTCATTCTTCATTTCTATCTTGGTAAATACAGCTTCAATCTCAATACTTTTTGACACCTTGTATTATGAAAAAAAATTTAGAAATTAACATTCCATTATTGTTCATTTCCTATATTGGTAAATACAGCTTCAATCTCGATACTTTTTTTATACACCTTGTATGTATATATATATATATATATAAAAGACAAATACCTAACTTGATATACTTATGTACATATATATTTAGCATGCATTTTAACTTTGACACCCTGGAAATATGTAACAATGAACACATAAACAAATTTGCTATATGTAAAATAAAAGTTTCAACTATAAAGAATTATATGTAATTATATACTAAAAAGTGTAAAAGAAATTTCTACATCTACACCAAAATATTTTTTTTTTTAAACAAATCTAATACGTTTTTATATAAACATGTATATGTATTTTTAAGTAAAAACAGAAACTGGTATCTTTTAGTAAAAAAGCAAGACTTAGTATCTGTTTTGTAAAAACAAAGACAACAGGAATGATTGGGAAGATAGAAAAGGAAACTTACAAATTTAAATGACGTTTCCACACAGGTAAAAACACAATGCTTAAAGCCAATTTTGTACCAAATGAACCTTTCACACCTGAGTGCACTGTTAGTCCATTATACCTGAAAAAGAAAAAAAATATTTCACTGAATTTTACCATTTATGGTGGCACAGTTCATTTAACTTTTCTTCAAAATCATTTGATTGATTGATTCATTGGTTTTAATGGCATGTCACCCCATCCAGGGTTATTTTATGCTATGTAGGTTGTGAGAGATGGTCAACTTTATTATATCTATTTTTTAAGGATTTGTATTGATTTTGTTGTGAAGTGGATTGGGAATCAGTTTAAGGGATAATTTAAAATTTGTTATAAACGATAGTTTGGTAGAAAGTTTTTTTAAACAATTTTTTATAAAGAATTTTTTCCTATTTAACCCATAGATGGGACCCTAAAAGATACTACAATTCTGGGTCAGAGTGGACCTGGAAGTAATGGTGATGAAGGGGTGCTCCCCATTCCCCAAACCTCCAAAACTGGAACCTCACCATCAGATAGAGTTTAATGTCATTCCCAAGACATGTAGACTACCTTCTAGCACCCATATGATAAAAAGGGTTGGGGCTTGCCATAAGGGCAATAGGGTTGGGAAAATCATATAGGTGCTAGGGCTTGACATGACTAGCTGATTGATTGTCTAGCCCAAGTCTTACCCCCGCAGAGGTGCAGTCGGTGCATTCTAACACCCCAATTGACAGGGCAGTCTACAATGTGTGCTATATCACTAAGAAATAAAGATTTACATAGCATATGATGTGGATAATTTGCATACTGGTTTTAACAAAACCGGGTTTGATATTGTTTCATTCTCCATATTAAAATTAATCCTTGAATGATTTTATATAGAAACCAATTAAAATATAATTAAAATAAGTAATCTTTTTATGTGTTCTTATTTAATTTTGTTGGTCTTTCTAATTTGATATATTTCACTACACTAAAATTTAAATACTTACACCCTGAGGGTCGATATTCTTACTAGTTTACTAAATAATACTTTATTTGGAAATCCTGCAATGTGTCTTATATATCGCTAAGAAAAAAAGAAATATATAATATATGATGAGGTTAATTTGCATACTGGTTTTAACAAATAATTACTTGGTTTATTGATCTCTAATATTATTGTTTTATTCTCCAATGTATTAAAATCAATCCTATGAATGATTTTATGTAGAAATCAATTAAAATATAATTGAGATAAATGTAATCTTTTTATATGAGTTCTTATTTAATTTTGTTAGTCTCTAATTTAATATATTTCATTACATTAAAACTTAAATACTTACACCCTGAGGATGGATATTCTTGCTAGTTTACTAAATAATATTTTACTTGGAAATCAGTTTTTCTCTAGCAGACAAGATTTTGTTTAACAAGTTTCCTGTAACTGTAAGAGAATTGCTGATCTTTTGCCTCTCGCTGCTAACCTCTCCCCCATTGAGCTAAATTCATACCTGTAATAAAACCAGAGGATATCTTTAGGAATTTCAACCAAAGTTCTATTACAGCACAATGATAATTGGTTTTAGAACCAAGTAATTAGACTGACCAACAAACACATTCAACTAATTATGCCAATATAAATTTCAATTCCACCTGACCTACACAGGCCTAAAAGCCGGCCATCCAACTTCAATGCTTGTGGATAGGGTAGAGAAACAATAAAAAAATCCTTATTGCCCCAGTCAAGAAATATTATGTGTTATTTATAAAAGCTTTCAGGAGAAAGCTGTTAGAGAATTCCTGCTCAATATACAAAAGCTTGATGCTGGGAACAATAACAAATTTGTTGAGAAACTGACCTGTGAACACAATAACTGACCCTTGAAGGTTTTAGTTGATGCTCAGGTCTTTTCATTGGTGATTGGTCATTGACTGCATATAGCAAAGTTAAAACCAACAATACGAACAACGTCCTATGAAGAGACTTTTCATTTTATTTTTCAACACATCTTCCTTTTCATTTTCTTAGCTTTTCTTCTTCTTAGGGTCCCTCCCTATTCATTCTTTACTCTCTCTCTCTCTCTCTCTCTCTCTCTCTTTGTTTTCACTTCAATATCTCTTCTTTCACTCCTCACATCTCTCCCCCTCTATCTGTTTTTAGCTTCAATTTTCTCTCTCTTTCTCCCCCTTTTTCTATTTTTGGCTTTAATATCTCTTTCTCTTCTTTCACTCTTCACCTCCCTCTCTTTATCATTTTCCTCAACTTCATTCTTTTTTCCTCTTCTCTTCTATTTCTTTCTCTCTGTTTAATCACCAACTGAATCTATTCTCTTTTTACTTCCTCCCATTATTCTCTTAGTCTTTCTCTTAATTTTTTAATTTTCCCTCTCCAGCTTATAGCACAATTTTTAACCACTGTTTGTTAATCTTTCTTATTTTTTTATCTTTCTATGATTTCAACAAGAAACAAAGAAAAATTTAAGTTACAGAAGAAGAAAGAGAGTGAGAAGACAAAGAGAAATAGAGATAAGAGTCTTTGAGAAAGAGGAGAAAAGGAAAGGAAAAGAGAATAAGAGAAGTAGAAAGACTAGCAGTTTGAGAGAGAGAGAGAGAGAGAGAGAGATAAAAGAGAGGAAGAAAGAGAGCAATCTGAGAGAGGAGAAAAGGAAAGAAAAAGAGAATAAGAGAAGTAGAAAGATTAGCAGTTTGAGAGAGAGAGAGAGAAGAATGAATAAAAGAGAGGAAGAAAGAGAGGAAGAAAGAGAGCATCTGAAAGAGAGGGAAGAAAGAGAGCAATCTGAAAGAGAGGAAGAAAGAGAGAAGAGAGTAATCTGAAAGAGAGGAAGAAAAGAGAAAGAGAGGAAGAAAGAGGAGCAATGTGAAAGAGGGGAAGCAATGTGAAAGAGGGGAAAGAAAGAGAGCAATGTGAAAGAGAGGAAGAAGAGAGCAATGTGAAAGAGAGGAAGAAAGAGAGCAATGTGAAAGAGAGGAAGAAAGAGAGCAATGTGAAAGAGAGGAAGAAAGAGAGCAATTGAAAGAGGGGAAGAAAGAGAGCAAAGAGGAGAAGAATGTGAAAGAGGGCAAGAAAGAGAGCAATGTGAAAGCGAGGAAGAAAGAGAGCAATGTGAAAGAGAGAAGAAAGAGAGCAATGTGAAAAGAGAGGAAGAAAGAGAGCAATGTGAAAGAGAGGAAGAAAGAGAGCAATGTGAAAGAGAGGAAGAAAGAGAGCAATGTGAAAGAGGGGAAGAAAGAGAGCAATGTGAAAGAGAAAGAAAGAGAGCAATGTGAAAGAGGGGAAGAAAGAGAAAAAAACAAAACAAAGTTGATGAGAGTGGTGGGAAGAGGAAAGAGAGAAAAAAAAAGACAGTGTCACAGCTGGAGTGGCACATCACACTGATCCAAAGGTTAATCAAAGTAAGAACAAGATCCAACTGAGCCGATGCTTTTAGATAAACCAATTACAATAACACGAAGCCAGCATCGAACTTGATCAGAACACAGGCCGATTGTTCTCTGGAACAACAGCCACTTTTCATACCATTCACTCGGTGTGTCTGTGCAAATTCAATCAAAAGGATTTCAGTCTAACTTACTTTACCGTCAAGCAATTCACCGAGGAAGGCTGATTCACTTCAGGGGTTTGTTTGGGTTGAACTGTGATTTACGTTAGAGAATAGAGAACAGATTTCATGGCAAAGTGTCCAATCGAGTCATCAAAAGGAACAAAAAAAAAATAAAATTACAAGACACACACAATAGAAAATTCAATAATCATTCACTGATCTAAGAAGTTTAGGCTAATAATGCATATAAAATATATATAGCCCACTTAAAAAAAATATCAAAATACAAAAGAAAAATCCATGAAAGGACTAATTATTTCTGATAGTTAAAACTTTAATTAGAAAGAATTAATAAATTCTTACTAAGTTTGATAGTATATGAAAAAAAAAAAATGTTCTCTGATTTTAAAATTAATTCCCAAAGCTTGAAGAAAAAAAAATGCATTGTATTATTTATTTTCCAATTTTTTAGCAACAGAATCCAAGTGATATGGATCCAGTAGACAAATAACACTGCATTATATTTTCTAATTTTATAGCAACAACAACTAAATTAGTTAGATTCAGTAGACAATGATGATTTTAGATAGTATTTGAAAACTTTCTGCTGTATTTTGAAAGTGAGTACTAAGGGTCCGGGTTAGCTTAGTCGGTAGAGCGTTCGGCTAGAAACCAAAGGTTCCTAGTTCGATACCAGTCCCCGCCAACTCAGCGTATGAGTAGCACAGGGATCTGTGCGGTAAAGTAAGGAGCTGATGGTAGGTGTGGTGCTCCACCTCAGATGCTAAAACAATCTCCTTGGTCTAGCGCTATTGAAAAGGGGATAGACTCCCTCGCTGACTGGCTGATACCGACTTTATCCCGCCCCATCGACTTTACTTACTAAGCTAGTGAAAAAATGTTATCAGGTATTAATCATATTTTTTTTACCAGAGTGGGTTGAAAAGTTCATATAATGTCATATCTGCTATTGATGACATTTTTGATCAATGGGATCCAAGCACTGCAACACCGATGGAAGAAGTGTGTTGACTTCAAGTGGAACTATGTTGAAAAAATAAACCTCATTTGGTCGCATTCCATGAGAGTATCTTGGTGAGCCTATGAACTTTTCAGTTGACCCAGGTACTCTTGTGGTGGCAAGTTTCTTGGCTGAATTTTTGACCAATGGGATCTAAGCACTGCAACACCAATGTGTGTGAACGCAAGAAGAACTATGTTGAAAAATAAATCTCATTTAATTACATTCCATGGGTTTCTTGGTGAACCTATGAACTTTTCTAAACCCTTGTACTCTTGTGGGGGTGAAGTTTCTTGGCTAAAACTTTTGGCTGATGGGATCTAAGCACTGCAACACCAATGTGTGTAAACCACAAGGGTACTTTGTTGAAAAATAAACCTCATTAGGTCAAATTCCATCAGAGTATCTTGGTCAGGCTATGAACTTTTCTACTGATCCAGGTACTCCTGTGGTGGCAAGTTTATCTTGGCTGAATTTTTTGACCAATGGGATCTAAGCACTGCAACAACAATGTGAGTGAACCGCAAGGGAACCAAGTTGAAAAATAAATCTCATTTGGTCTCATTCCATGAGAGCATCTTGGTCAGCCTATGAAGTTTTCTACTGACCCTTGTACTCTTTTGGGGGCAAAGTTTCTTGGCTGAATCTTTTGACTGATGGGATCTAAGCACTGCAACACCAATGTGTGTAAACCACAAGGGAACCAAGTTGAAAAATAAACCTCATTTGGTACTCATTCCATGAGAACATCTTGTCAGGCTATGGACTTTTCAGCTGACCTTTGTACTCTTGGTGGTGGTGATGATTCTTGGTCAAGATTGTTTATTTCCTAGAGATACTCATAGTCAGTTTAAATGCAGTGTGGATTTCAAATTCCCATTTTTGAAACAGATATGGTTGATCTCTTTGGAGGATTTGCACAATGCATCTTACCTGTCTGTTTATCTGTATTGAATAAAGCTAAGCTTATATCATATTATATGATATAGACATGCTGCAGCAAAACAACAGCTGTGCCAGCAACAAAGGCTTCATCAGTTGTGTGGATTTCAAAAGCCGATTTTTGAAACCTCTCCATTTGACTTTGTGCTGAACAATTCTAAGCTTATATCAAAATGTGTGGAGATTGTCTGGTGGCTTAAGTAGTCACCTAATTCTCTGTGATGTGAGTGGTTGATGTTTGAGCTCTGAGGAAAGCCACACTAATGAATTCTGATTTTTGATTGACTGATTTTAATGGCATGTCAACCCATCTAAGATTATTTTATGCCAAGTTGTAAATTGTGAGGGATGGTCAAATTTATTATGTGTTTTTTCAAGATATTTTTAATTTTTATTTTGACAGTAAGTTGTTTGCAGTTCTTTGTTGCTAAATGGATTGGGAATCATATTAAGGGATAAGTTTATAGGTTAAAGTTAATGTTTATGTTCTTTGGTATAATTATATTTCTTTTTCATTCTCTCTCTCTATATATATATATATATATATATATATGACAATATAGTGTGCTATATTTATAAGTATATAGCTTTCAATATCATTGATAGACCATGTATATATACTCATTTACTAAGCTTAGCTTAGATGTGGCACAAGGCCAAATTATGGGGCGCCCGGTGAGAATCGAATTCACTAATAATTGTTTGTGCATCTAGCTTGCTAACCATTACACCACGTGAGGTGCCCTTGACCATGTATATATAGGTTAGGGTAGTGTCTATACAATCCTCTTGCTTTAAAAAACACATAGGTGAGAAAGTATCAATTTGCAATAGCTCTTAAATGTTTTAATAATCAAATTATCATACTGTGGTATATCCACAGGTCTTACTAGTTGAGAATATAGTGTATAGTAAAATAGCACTCAACCTGAAATACCAGGCTGATGGATTCAAATGTTTGTTCATACAATTTCTATTTAGAAATAAATCTGATGTCAAACATAATCAAAAACTTTAATCTCAGGAGATTTGTTGTGTAAGATTCATCATCCTGGTTGTGTGGGTCTGGCAGTTTTTATCCTTGTCCAGGAGTATACCCACAGGGAAGATAATTAAACATAGTTACATTCTTGTCTTTATTCGGGATTTGCCCAGATTTAAAAATCCTACAGTATATATATATATATATATATATATATATATATATATATATATATATGGGATATGTAAATCCAGAGAGAGAAAAACTTTTTTTCTACAATCATATATATATATATATATATATATATATATATATATAAAATTGTAGAAAAAAAGTTTTTCTCTCTATGGTTTCAGTGTACAAGTTCCACCTTCTTCAGGATAACCAAAAAAAAGCCAAGTTTTATATTTTATATATATTGTTTGCATAGGAATTAGTCTGGTTTGGAATTATTTTGATTAATCTTTGTCTTTATTTTGTATAAACTCTAAGTCTTGTCATTTTTTTAAAAGTCAATCGTCAGTCGGTGGATTTACATATCCCTATGTGTGTGTGTGTGTGTGTGTGTGTGTGTGTATGTATGTATATATAATATATATATATATATATATATATATATATAAATAAAATGGTGTCCTGCCTTGGTGCAATGTTTAGCAAGCTAATCTCACAAATCTTCTACAGCTAAAAAATAAGTTCTCAATCGTCACTGGATGCCTTAATTGTGACCTTGTGTCAAATTGAGCCGGTTGGGTAAATTATATATAACTTATTCACTACACTTATTTTACATGTGGTACAAGTGAGAATTGAACTCACTAACAATGGTCTGGTAATCTAGCTCACTAACCATTAAACCACGTATATATAGTTTCTGGTTTGTTTGCATTCATACTAATTTTCTACAATTATTTTTTTTCTTTTGAAAGGATAAATGTATTCATGAATGATTTCATACCATATTAGTCGGGCATCAATTGTGTATAAAAAAAAAAATAAATGAATAAAAAATAAAAAGGTCTTTCAGTATTTAGTATTTTAAGCACAAAGACATGTACCGATATGTATGACTAGTGTTAGGAGGACCATGAAGGTGATTTTAGTTAAAGGCTTTAAAATTAGGGTCGGTACACTGAACTTATTTAATCTATAGAAAATAACAGCAGCAAGGATTCCACTTATGGGGTGGGGGAGGGGTGAACTCAGAGATATATGTGTTGCTATTAACATCTGTAAGGAAATATATATGAAAAAAAAAACCTACTTCCTCTTTTGGATTCCTGAGTAAATGCGGATGGAAGCACGGAGTAGGCTGATGAGGAAAAAGAAAAATGGCCCGAGGAGTCTGCCATGTATCATATTTCAACAAATGGACTAAAAATACCACTAATAAAATTATATTGTGCAATGATATCTTCAGCCTGCTCAAAATTAATGTTTCACTTAGCCAGTCACTTTCTTTCTCTCTTTTAGTTATCTTTCCTTTTTTTTCTTTTTTTTTAGTTTTTTTTTTTTATAGTTCATGATTTCTCCCCACCCTCACCATTTCATTATTACATATGCACACACACACACACTCACACAAATATATAATTGTGTGTGTGTCTTTCTCTCAAGGTAAGTATGTGTGTGTACTTATTATACAGGCATATTTAATACACATCATATTTATTCAGATTTCTATTTAGTGTAGTACAAGGACAAATGCATACATAGCAACACATAATTTTGTAATATGTGTATATATATATATATATATATATATATATATATACACACATACGTATGTAATGATATAGGTTTCTTCCTTAAATCTCTTTAGTAGTTATTGATTTTTTGGTACCCTTCAACAATTTAACTTTTCACTTTCATATCTATCTCTCTCTCTCTCTATATATATATATATATATAATATATATATATATATATATATATATATATATATATATAGAGAGAGAGAGAGAGAGAGAGAGAGAGATGGGAGTTAGATAAATATAACACGCTTCTAAATAGAAGTTATTTAATTGATATTATTCACATACATCTATACACACATACATACATAACCCCATACAGATGCATACAGAAATGTGTATATACTTGTTGGTATATCAGATATGTTTCTTTATCAACTCTTTACGCACACCCATATTATATATACTAGCAAATATATGCAACCTCCGGGTGCAAGTAATTAACTTTTAATGTAATGAAATATCATATTAAAGGAGAAAGGCTAATGAAACTAAATAAGAATGCAGATAAAATGATTTGAAACAGAGCGGGGGTGAAATCGAAAAATAGTACAATTGAAACTTACTTTTCCATCACCTCCATCTTTTATTGTTGTATTTACCTAATTTAACAATTTAGTTAAAAGAAAGTAAAGAATAAAATTACAGTTATTTTTTTTGTTAATCAGTTTCTTTTAAGATTTATCTCCGTGATTTTTGCTCATATTCATTAAGATAAAACCAAACAATTAGAAATCAATAATACCAAGCACATACCTATTAAAATCAATTTTTTAATATCAATATGCAAATTAGCCTTCCCGTTCACACTGTCAACCACTATTTTGTTGTATATATGGATAGAATTGCATGTTATTACTATGTAGATAAGGCCAACTGTATTAATAATGTAAAAAATTCTATTAATAATTGAGGTTTAAATAAAAATAAAATCATGGAGAATGTGATGTAAATAACTAAGGGAATTGTGACTTGAATAGTAATATAGTTTTGGTTACAGACAGAAAAACACACAATCTCCATTATAATAAGATATATTGTATGCACAATGTCTATTAGACTACTAAATACATCCCAATAAAGCAAGGTGCATATCTCTTTTTCATATGTAGATTTACCAACCTCTCTGCATGAGCAGGATGTGGCACAAGGTCAATTTCTTAAGCGGAATTTATTAGGTTTTAATTCCGAGTTTTCCTTTTCCTAGACTGGTTAACTAACCGAGGTTAAAGAGCCCAGTCTGCCCTACTATTTAAGCATATTTGGAGAGAGAGTAGTTGGATGTATGGGAAATATATAATGAAGAGATGAAGAGAAATAAAAAGATACAACTGTTTTGAAGTATAGATGGAGACTTTATTGATCAGACCATTAACTCTGGATGCCAGAGTCCAGACACCAAGAACTTTTTTATTTATCTATTTAATTTAATTTATTTAATTTAATTTATTTTATTTAATTTACTTTTATTAATCTGTTACTCTGGACACCAGAGTCCAGACGCCAAGAACTTTTTATTCATTTAATTTAATTTTAATTTTAATCCCCACAGATGCATACCTTTCCCAAGTGTATTAGTACAATGTGAAATGCAAACAACTTTATCCAGGATTTGAACTTGGTGAGTCCATTTCCTATGACTAACCATTACACCACACGCCTCCCTTTTTACTACCTATTTTTACACACATATGTTTTGTCAGTAATAATATATATTAAACAATACACACATCCAAAACAATAATACATAATTATGAATATCTCATACATATATGTATTAATGTATGCTATAAATATAGAGAGGTGAGCATCATGGTTTGTTTGTTTAATGGCATATCAACCTTCATGGGTTATTTAATGCTAAAGTCATCCTTATAGAAGAACAGTAGTGATACTATGAGGATGAGGAGTTTCATACCTTTCCCAAGTGTATCAGTCCGGAAGTAAACATAATAGCATGACTGGAATTCGAACTCACTATGAACTCATGTTAGCCACTACACCACAGGGAACTCCAACATAAACAGTTATCTTTGGGAACAAACTCAAGAAACCGAGTTCAAATTCAGGGTAAACTGGAAAGAATTGAGACCATCCACTTCTGTCAATTGATCCTCATCGCTGAAGTGGACTTCCGCAAGGTTCACAATGTCTACCCCATATTGAGAGTTCTTTGCCATGATGCCAGTTTGTTGTTTGGGGTTTCCTGATCCCTCAAGATCGTGAGATGTCCAAACATTCCAGGTGGCTATTGTTTGTTGTAATATTTTCTGGTTTCCATCCTGCTAATGTGAACAGCCACAGGTTGCTGGCCAGTTGGAAAGGGGAACAGGCATTTGTTTAGGTCACCTTTTCTATACCCTTCCCATCAAATGTTGTTAATCATAAAATTATCATACTGGGGTATATCCACAGGAAGCGCGTAGTGTAATGGTTAAAGTGTGGGAAATAGACTCGTCACCCCGAGTTCAAATCCTGGACGTCGCATTTCACTTAACGCTAATACCCTTGGGAAAGGTATGAATCCTACTCTCCTCCAGCTATGGTAAATAGTAGGGCAGACTGGGCTCTTTAACCTTGGTTAGGCAACCGGTCTAGGAGAAGGAAAACTCTGAATTCAAACCTGCTGGACTCCGCTTAAGAAATTGACCTTGTGTCATATCCAGCTCGTGCGGAGGGGTTGGTAAATATATATATCCACAGGTCCTGCTAATAAACAAAATTAACCCTTGTAAGCAGCCTAGCAGTTTACATCTTTGACTGGATTGTTGGACACTCATACATTGCCTGCTATAGGAGTGCTGCTTTTTGTTTTTTTTAATCTATTTATTTTTGAAACACCCACAAATACTTAATGCAATTATAAATATTTATTTGCACGTCATACACAACCATTATTTTAGACAGGTTTCATTAAATATGACATACGAGGATAGTTTATTCAGTTTTTTTTTATAAGTTTTTCCTGTTGGCAAATAAGATATTTCAAATGTGAAGCAAGGCTGTATGATATTTCTCTGAATGTTTGAGATGAGGCTTGAAGATTAGTATTATCTGCATTATTCAGACTATTGTCCCCATCTTCATTGTTATTTGTACAATGTTTCGGCCGATATACCCTCCAGCCTTCTTCAGGTATTTCTTGTCGGACTCGGGAACCTTCTTTTCGAACTCGGGAACTTTCGTATTCGGGAGCCATCACAGAACTAAAGGGTTAGGTTCAAAGTTCCGTGACGGCTCCCGAATATGACAAGAAAGTTCCAAGTTTGAAAAGAAGGGTTCCCGAGTCCGACAAGAAATACCTGAAGAAGGCCGGAGGGTATATCGGCCAAAACGTTGTACAAATAACAATGAAGATGGGGACAATAGTCCAAATAACGCAGATAATACTAAGGCTGTATTAAATTTTTAAAAAAACAAAAAACAAAAACAAAAACTCTTTCAATTCAAGTATTTTTAGCAATTATTGGTCATTATCAAGCAAATTGGAATATTGTCGATATTTAAATTAACATTTTAACACATGTTGACGATGTCATATGAAATACAACTTAAACTGATATTTGATTGATTGATTAATTACTTAATTGATTTTAATGGCATGTCAACTCATCTAGGGTTATTATCTGTCACAAGGTCAGAGAATCACATTCACTGTACATTCATATATTGTTTTTAGTGGCATTCAACTTGTCTGGGATTATTTTATGCTTGGAGGATAGGGAATCACATTTATTGTACATTCATTTTTTTTTAACAGTATTCAATTCGTCCGGGTATTTTATACCTAGACGTTAGGGAATTGCGTTCATTGTACATTCATATTTACATTTTCTGCAGTTGTTTCTTAAGAGATTTTTCTTTCTGTCTAATCAAATACAAATCATTTTAAACAGATCTATATGGCTTATAATGGTACCCTAACAGGTACTAACACTCTGGGTCAGAGTAGACTTGGGAGTAATGGCAATAAAGGAGTACTCCACACTTCCGGATCTCCAAAAAGAGAGCCTATTCCATCAGATTTTGATATTTGAAAAACAAATATTAAGGAACATGTGACGGTGATGATGACCATAGGTTATTGGACATTTTACAGCATTATATTCACTAGTGGCAAAACTTTAATAAATAATCCTTGTCTATTATATTTAATAAAGCATGTCTAAAAGAGGGTTTGTTACCTAAATAGACATATCTATTAGTGTTATACTATGTACACATACAAAAATATTTTCATGTATACTATGAGCACATACACATATTTTCATGTATAGTATGAGCACACACATGCACCTTAGTGTATACTATGTGCACACCCCCCTTATTGTTAACTATGTGCACACACACACACACACCCCTTAGTGTATACTATGTGCACATGCACACACCTTAGTGTATACTATGTGCACACGCACACACACCCTTAGTGTATACTATGTGCACATGCACACACCTTAGTGTATACTATGTGCACACGCACGCACACACCCCCTTAGTGTATACTATGTGCACATGCACACCTTAGTGTATACTATGTGCACACCACACACACCCTTAGTGTATACTATGTGCACACGCACACACACCCCTTAGTGTATACTATGTGCACACGCACACGCACACCTTAGTGTATACTATGTGCACACGCACACCTTAGTGTATACTATGTGCACACACACCTTAGCGTATACTATGTGCGCACACAACATACACATACTGAATAATATAGCTCATAATTATTTGTGTGCATCTATTTACATATATTACCTTTATTAAAGTCTTCTCTTCTTTTTCTTTCTTTAGTTCTTTCATTTTTCAAAAGAAGAAATCCAGACCCCAACCCCCTCAATTGAATTTTTAGCCTCAGGTGTAACTCTAATGCAATGAGTGGAAAATTTGCAATTTATAGCACTTTGTGACCTAGTCAGAGCAGTCAATGTACCAAGCAAGAAATACTAATAAAAATCAATCGATTCTATTTATATCTCCTCCTCCTCCTCCTTTGTCTCCCCCTCTCTCGTCCCCTGAATTTGGATAAATTCTTTTAAAATCTTTAGGAGCATCATCCAGTAATTAGTGAGTAGGTATAAATTATCTTGTTTAGCTTCAAGGGGGTCATCCTCCTCCCAGGCAGCACTAAAAGGGGTAGGTTCATGGTCAATCCCTGATGCCCGAGGCATCCCAAAAAGGAAGCTGTGCAGTTGTTATCCCATCCCTCATGTATACATGAACAGCTTACATTAAACTCAGTATCATGTCCTAATTGTGTATGCATGTGAGTGAAAAATACCTTTTTTCACACTCATTGCTTTTTGTATCTGTTTAAAACATGAACTATTCTCCAAGAATAATCAAGGATTGCAAATTGATATTAGCAATATCAAATATTATATCATTATTGGCATTTCAGTCTCCGAAGACTATAATATAGTTTTTGTGCGCCTGAAGTTAAAGGAGTTTCCCCTCCAGGGCACACAAAAAAAAAGCCTAGGCAAGATGCATGGAGGCCCTGGGTTGCCTAAATGACAGCCCCCTCCCCCCTTGCCTCACTGGAATGATCCGACGGAATGGTTAACCAATACTCTGTCTCTGTCTCTCTCTTTCTATTGTATACCCGAGATATTGAGTGGGTATACAACACACAACACAATGCCATAAAACCCTGACCAGACCCTCAGCTGCAGCCGCTGAGACTGTGCCACTATGAATTCTTATCAGTTACATTCACGCCTGCAGTCAACGTGGACCACCCCCTTAATCTTCATTCGCCACATCATGATGATGATGATGATTTTTGTTTTAATCTTATAGCACATAAGTTACATACTTGTGCAAATTAATTGAAACAACCACATTAGTTTCCGTAAAATATATATTTGGGGGAAAAGACTTTCAGAATCCCAGTTTGGTTGCAGGAGTTGCCAGATAGTGTTTTACACACTGAACTGCCTAATGGAGTCGTGATTTCTGTCAGGGTTTTCTCCTTAGCCTTTTCCTATCCAGAGGATACCACAAGGCAGCGGATTTATTTAGACTATTACGCGCCTGGATACCAACCCTGGTATTTCTATGCTCTTGCGTTAATGTGCTAGATGGCCGTAGACAGAGAAGCTTCCTCTGCCCTTTCACAGGTTTTGTTTTTCGTCCTGCTGGGTGTCTAGCCACACTCCTCATCAGGCAAGCTTGGTGGGGGTACCGGTTTAGTCGCCAATGATCCGACTATGAAACAGTTAGTATGTAACCCCGTACTACCTGTTTCATAGCTATATCATGAACTCAAAATCTGCAAAATAGTGTTTCAGAATTCTACCTTTCTTTTGCTCAATATTTATACATTTTGTGAACAGCAATGTTGGTTGGATTTTACAGCATGTCAACCCTTGCTGGATTATTTTGTGCTGAAGACATTTTGTTTTATTAATTCTTGATGGGTATTCAAATCATTTTTTTTTAAAACTCAATTTTTTAAACATATTTTGTTAAAACTCAGGTGTGGACTGTGTTAAAGTTAGACATTCCTCAAAATTCGAACTTCCAATTCCAAAAATTGGCAGAGTTATGTCGATTTTTAGCTCTCCAAATTTGAGGGGGTTGTGAAAACACCAAACTTTCCTTTTGGTATATAAATAAATAATCTTCAATATATGTTAAATAATAATAGAAAAAAAAACTTGTCTTAGATTCAGTGCCACATTTGGATATTGATCTTGCTATGAAAAAATCAGAAATCATCAATAACTTAAAATTGGTTGACTTTTAGACTTTTTTAATAGCATTTTTGGATTTCTTGGGCAAAAATGCTTTTTAAACCAATTTTTAGGAGTAGGAAAACTCTAGAACTCATTTTACAGACAAAAATAGATTACAAAAAGTCGCGATTTTTCGCCACCCCCTCAAATTTGGAGAGCTAAAAATAAACATAACTCCGCCAATTCTTGGAATTGGAAGTTCAAATTTTGGGGACTGTCTAACTTTAACACAGTGTACAAAGTTTCAGTGGGTGGGTGACAATTTTACTTTTTTCTGGATGATTTTACATGGAATTGCCCTAGACACTTTTTCTATGAAAAGAAAGAAAGAAAAAAATGAGAGAGAGTTAAATCAAGATTATTATACTTTTTACATATTGAACTATTTCACAATGGCTCTTAAGTAAACATATCAACATCATAATAATTAAATTAACATACTGTGATATATGCACAGGTACTGCTAGTATTTAGACATTTTGTAAACACCAATGTCTAATGAGCCTTACTTATAAAGTTGAATCTGAAACCAAGTGACTAATAACCAACTGTTCAATTCTCTAACTAGACACTTTTTCTAATTTCATATTTCACAGTCAAAATATAATAAAGAATTACAATATTGGCAAATAAATTAAACTATAAAAGGCTTAATTATGTAACAAGATTCATTAATTCATAATAAGTGAAAGTCTAGAAAAATCAGAACAAAACTGATTATTCTTTCATGGAAAGATAAGTTTGTAAACTTTCTTATATAATCAGAATTTCATTAACACATGCAAACTGAAGATAAGTTCAGACAAGTACATAGTTTCATATATCATTTATTATGCAGGATATATACAAACCTATCTCTGTACATATGCATAGAGTAGTTCATACATACCCAAATACTTACACACACACACACACACACACACACACACACACACACACGTAGTTCATACTTACCAAATACTTACACACACACACACACACACATGTAGTTCATACTTACACACACACAGAGTAGTTCATATTACACAAATACTTACACACACACACACACACAGACAGAGTAGTTCATACTAACACAAATACTTACACACACACGAGTAGTTCATACTTACACAAATACTTACACACACATATGTGTGTGTGTGTGTGTGTGTGTGTGTGTGTGTGAAAAATATATATTTCCATATAATTAAAAAAATATATCCATATGCATGCATGGAGTAGTTCATACCTAAATCCTTAACACACATATGTGTGTGTAAATATATATTTGCATATAATACAAAACTATTTCATACACAGTATATAGTAGTATATGTTTTCCCAGATTCTCAGTACACATGCACACATACTCACGTGTATGTGTGTATATACACATAACAAGAATCGGTCAGTATCCAATTGGACAAGGATAGATACATACATGTACGATACAGTCAAGCAAAAGTATATGATTATATATGAATACACAAATATATATATATATATATATATTACACATACAAATCATGTATCTGTGAATGCAAATAAATACAAACGTCTCAATGCCTCTCTCTATATGTATGATGTATTTATACAAACTCATTAATTACCTTAATAATGCACAAACATACTAACACTGACTTATACACAGATGCACACAGACACATATGGTCGTATACACAAATCTACACACACCTATATAAAATACAAATATGTATATATGTATAAAACATGGATACACCTACTCAGCTCTTGTTAGACATGATTGATGGAATATGCAAAATTGGTGAGTATTTTAAATAATCTCACAAATTCAAAGATGGAAATCGCAACAGAGTTTCATCATAATCCAAATCTCCAAGACTGAAAAACGGTAAAAAGCCAAAGTTTCAAATTCAACGTGAGAAACTTATATTTCTTGACAATAAAACCCACATCAAAAGGAACAAATATTTTTTCATGCTTTTTTTCTGGGTTGCTTTTTTTGGGGGGGGGAACCAAAATTAAGATAAAATTTCATGAAACCTAAGAAAATATAGACACCATCACAATGAAAAATAAACACTAGGGTTGAAAGTTTTCTTGGCTTTGAATTCTTGAAAATTTTGAAAGGAACTTTGTTTTGTGAATGTAGCATTTGTTTAAATTTCAATTTTCATTTTATAAGTTTTGAAGTTGTCAATGTAATTGATTCTATAAACCTTTTAAACAAAAGTGTTCCACTTGCAATTTTGTTTAATTCAAAGAAGAAAAAAAAAAAAAGGATTCAATATTTTTTAATTTTTTAATTATTAATTCAGATTGTACAAAAATTGTCAACAATTAAATTTTAACTTTTGAAATGTCAGATTTCTCCAAAGTAGCTAATAGAACTTGACTATAAAATAAAGTTTAACGTCATACCCAGGAAATTAAAACCCTCAGCCACCGCCTTCTAGCACATATATGATAAAAAAGGTTGGGGCTTGCCATAAGAGCAATAGGGTTGGAACAATCATATAGGTGCTAGGGCTGGGCTTAACTAGCCGATTGATCAGAAGAGGCCTCTCAGACCGCCCATCTAGCCTAAGTAAGGGCCAAAGTGGAGTGTTGCATGTCATGAACTGCTCAGATCATTTTTAGTTAATTCAATTCTCATTGAGTGCTTCATATTCCTGGCCTTGTGCCAGACTAAGTTAAGCTTAAATGACTCATTTTTCCAGTTTTCAAGATAATTGTTTACTTCTCCAGTCTTCAGGATACACATGAGCAGAATACTTTATTTCACTCACAGGAGTCATGTGATATTTCTTTTTATTAGTTGTCATAACCAATACCTTGTCTTCGTAGAGAACACAGATTAGTATTCTTTGGTGCTCAAGGGCAAAAAAATAAATAAATAAATGAATCCAACTTGAAGCTGTAATGAGAGTTGTTGGCAACCTTCTGACTATTTAAGACGATGACGTAGTGTCCATTTTTTTTTGTTTACTTACAGCTACATGAGTGGCTGAACAGACCGATCTTTGAATGGTAGTCTCTGGTATGATGATTGCAAACAAAAGGTGATGCTTTCTGTAGGTGATGGGGGTGCTGTTGTCAGTAATAGTAATGATACTATCCAACCTATCTCAATAGGGCGAGATCACGAAAATAGGGACTTCACTACAAACATGAACGTAAAGCCACATGGACCTCGAGTGTAAATATTCCCATAATAAAACCTGTTTATAAAATGTTAAACCTGAGTTAACTTCACTACAGTATGGCAACCAGTCTAGAAGAAGGAAAATTCTGAATTCAAACCAGCTGTACTCCACTTAAAAATTGACTGTATCACATCCTGACTGTGGCAGAGGGTTTTGGGTAAATTCATGTTTGAAACCATACAGTTTTGTGCAAGCAAGTGATCATTATTATATTAATAGAACTAGTAGTATTAGTAGAATACTAAATTAAGTGAAGTGAGGGGGTATGCTGAGATTGTATTATAATAATCATACTAGTGATGATGCTGGAATAAGATTTGCCATTTTTGATTATCCTTATAATCTATGATCTCTCTCTCTACTGAATGTGTTCCTCTTGTATCCCAGGAGAGGACTGAAGCAATAAATTCATAAATTCTCTAGCCTGGGAAGTGAACTGGAAAAACAAAGCATTTAGGCTTTTCTGGGTGGAGGGGAAAGAACAATCAATGTCTTATCCAGCTGGTCATAGGACTGATAACATTTAAAGATCCTCAAGTTACCAAGAAAGTCTAACTTGTTTTCATAACTAAAAGCTCAACATCCCTGAAAAAGTATCTAAGACAGAGAGAGAGTGAGGCAGACAAATATAAATATACACACATACACATACATACACATACACATACACATACATACATATATATATATACATACACATACATACACATACACATACATATATATATATATATATATACACACACACATATGCATATATATATATATATATACACACACACATATGCATACACACATAATATATATATATATACACACACACATATGCATACACACATACATATATATATATATATACACACACACATATGCATACACACATACATATATATATATACACACATACATATATATACACACACACATATGCATACACACATACATATATATACACACATATGCATACACACATACATATATATACACACATATGCATACACACATACATATATACACACACATGCATACACACATACATATATATACACACATACACACATACATATATATACACACACATATGCATTCACTCATACATATATATACACACATATGCATTCACTCATACATATATATACACACATATGCATTCACTCATACATATATATACACACATATGCATTCACTCATACATATATACACACATATGCATTCACTCATACATATATATACACACATACATATACATACACACATACATATATACACACACCTAAATACATATACACATATAAATACATATACATACACACACAAATATATATATATTTAGAGAGAGAGAGAGAAAGAGAGAGAGAGTGTGTGCATATGTGAAACATAGTTGTGAATGTAGTGATTTAAAAAAATATATTAGCTGAACAATATTTTGTATTGAGCACTATTACATTTGCTACTGTTAGCAGTGATATTTTAGTTTTTATATTGACATAATTGTTTTTAGCTTTTAAATGGACGGTAATGATATTTATCCTAAAGTGATAAATATGAAAAGTCTGAAATAGATATGAAAAAAGATAGATAAGAAAAGATAGATATGAAGATACTGAAATAGATATAGAGATAGATATGAAGATATAGAGATAGATATAGAGATAGATATCAAGAAACTGAAATAGATATAGAGATAGATATGAAGATATAGAATAGATATGAAGAGACTGAAATAGATTTAGGGATAGATATGAAGAGACTGAAATAGATATAGAGATAGATATGAAGATATGGGGATAGATATGAAATGACTGAAATAGATATAGAGATAGATATGAAAATATAGAGATAGAAAAATAGAGACTGAAATAGATATAGAGATAGATATGAAAATATAGACAGATAAGAAGAGACTGAAATAGATATATAAGAAATGACTGAAAAAATATATAGATAAGAAGAGACATATATATAGATAAATAGAAAAGAGACTCTAATAAATATATTGATAAAAAGTGACTGAAACATATCTATATATCTATTTCAGTCACTTATCTATATAAGAAGAGACCGAAATAGATATATAGATAAGAGACTTGAATAAAAAGAGACTTATCTAAGAAGATAGATAGATAGATAGATAAGCAACTGAAATAGATAGATGTGCATATCTTTCTATATTTTAAAATATGAGATGCACATGAATAAACAAATGTAGATATTGCTACTGAAAGTTAAGAAAGAAATGATGAGGAAAGAGAAATCTTTTAAAGCATGTTTTAACACTGCCAAAATTAAATGAATAAATAAATGAAAATTGCACAAAAAAAATATTCTAAACAATTTCTAAAATTATTGTGATCATCAAAACAAATCAAGAGAATGATTGAAACAATAAGCTGAATTATTTTACCAAACATAAAATAATCTACATTAAAAATCTCACTGAAGTATTTAGTAGAGTAGCCATTATCTTTTTATAAATTTAGGAAAATGATTTTTATATAATATAATGGAGATTGTGTGTTTTTCTGTCTGTAACCGAAACTATATTACTACTCAAGTTACAATTCCCTTAGTTATTGTCATCACATTCTCCATGATTTATTTTTATTTAAATCTCAATTATTAATAAAATTGTTTTACATTATTAATACTGTTAACCATATCTACATACTAACCACATGCAATTGTATTTATATATAAAACAAAATAACGGTTGACAGTGTGAACGGGAAGGCTAATTTGCATATTGATATTAAAAATTTAATTTTAATAAATATGTGTTTAGTATTATTGATTTCTAATTGTTTGGTTTTATTTTAATGAATATAAGCAAAAATCTCTTCAATGAATCTTAAATGAAATCCATTAACAAGAAAAAATATCAGTAATTTTATTCTTTACTTCCTATTTTAACTAAATACTTAAATTAGAAAAAATAATAATGAAAGACGGGAGTGATGGAAAAGTAAGTTTCAAAGTTGTTCTATTTTTCGATTATACTCCCTCTTTTTCTAATCTTTTATCAGCATTCTTATTCAGTTTCAGTAGCCTTTCTAATTTAATATATTTTATTACATTAAAGCTTAAATACTTGCACCCGGAGGGTGCATATATTTGCTAGTTTATATAATGTTTATGATTTTTTTTTAAAATTAGTAATTGCTGACTAAGTAAATAAAGTCACCTTGTTAACTAGAAATAATCTATTTCTAATGACTTGATAGTCATATACATTTTTACCAACCCCTCCGCATAAGCATGATGTGACACAAGGTCAATTTTTTAAGCGGAGTATTTAGTAGAGTAGCCATTAACTTTTTATGAATTTAGGAAAATCGAGTTAGCTCAGTCGATAGAGCATTCGGATAGAAACCACAAGGTTCCAAGTTCGATACCGGTCCCCGCCAACTCAGCGTATGAGTAGCACAGGTATCTGTGCAGTAAAGTAAGGAGCTGATGGTAGTGTGGCGCTCCACCTCAGATGCTAAAACAATCTCCTTGGTCTAGCGCTATTGAAAAGGGGATAGACTCCCTCACTGATAGGCTGATACCGACTTTAGGCCGCCCGTCGACTTTTATATAATGTTTATGATTTTTTTTTAAAATTAGTAATTGCTGACTTAGTAAATAAAGTCACCTTGTTAACTAGAAATAATCTATTTCTAATGACTTGATAGTCATATATATTTTTACCAACCCCTCCGCACGAGCAGGATGTGACACAATGTCAATTTCTTAAGCGGAGTTCAGCAGGTTTGAATTCAGAGTTTTCCTTCTCCTAGACCGGTTGCCTAACCAAGGTTAAAGAGTCTAGTCTGCACAACTATTTATCTGTAGCTGGAGGGAGAGTAGGATTCATACCTTTCCCAAGGGTATTAGCGCTAAGTGAAATGCAATTACCACATCCAGGATTTGAACTCGGGGCGACGAGTCCATTTCCCATGACTTTAACCATTACACCACATGCTTCCATACTTGATAGTCATACAGAAATACATAAGTACGCATTAAATTTACATAAATACTAGCTGTATGTACCTGGCTTTGCCCAAGTTATGTAGTATCCAGCTAAATTTAAGTATACACTTTTTAAATCTCATATTGCTTACAATTGGAGAGCAGTACCTATCACTCTATGTACTTATTGTCAAAATATTACAACAGAAATTTGTGCATGCTAACCCCCATTTACCAATAACACAATACTATTAATATTAAAATAAAATCAATTTCATAATCAAATTACATTGATTTAAAATAAATTGCATTCTTTTTTGTTTATTTGATTACACACTGCTACATTCCTGTAAATAAATGTAAGTAAATTATATTGTTATATGTTATATCTAGCTGTATGTTTCCGGCTTTGTGCAACTTATATAATATCAGGCTAAATTTAAGTATACACTATTTAAATCTTATATTGCTCACCATTGGATAGCAGTACCTATCACTTGATGTGCTTATTGGGAAAATTTGTGTATGTTAACCCTCATTTACCAATAACACAATACTACAAAAATAAAATACGCTATGGGTAAGATTTGATACAAGATCACATATATGGGGCATCCAGTGAGGATCAAACTCGTTCACTCTGAATGATAACTGCATGTATACCTAATATTTATTTATGCACTAGCTGTATGTTCCCAGTCTTGCCTGGGTAATATAGTATCCGACTATATTTTATCATATACTTTTTAAATCTCATATTGCTCACCATTGGATAGCAGTACCTATCGATTGATGTGCTTATTATGAAAATGTTACAATGGAAATTTGTGCATGTTAACCCTTGTTGAGTTTTTTTTTATATATAAGGTGTGTGCTAGATCCCAGCCCATACTTATAGACTAGGCGAGATCATGTGATCTGTTTCTTGGCCAATCACTGGCAGTACTCTGAGGTTGATACAATACTTAACCCACACTACTGGTCATAATTACTGCAGCGTTCTTTGACAATGGACATAGGATTAAATCACTGGACCTTTACCAATACACAGGATAGGACTTATACGATTACCAAAGGATCACATAACATAGGATTTTCTTTAAGCCCTATTTCAACTGGCCAAGGATATATATACTTTTTAAATCTCATATTGCTCACCATTGGATAGCAGTACCTATCGCTTGATGTGCTTATTATGAAAATGTTACAATGGAAATTTGTGCATGTTAACCCTATTTACCAATATTTATGTTATTCTATTTTCAAACTCATGGTAAAAAGATGAAAGAACATCTTTAGAAAATTCTTGAATGAAACAAGACCTTTTTTTTTTTTCTATTTTCTCATACCACAGAAGGTAATTTGGTCCTTAGGGACCTAAAAGGAATTCAAGTGTAAAAATAAATACTACCAGTGGATTCCTCATAAGTTTTGGTTAATCTTGGTACAGAGTTTTGTTTTCAATTGAATCCCTGGACAGATAGACAGAAATACCACAAATATATTATAAGATTTACACACAGCAGATGGGGGTTTGGTTTGCTTTTTACGGCATATCAATCTCAGAGGGTCATTTAAAGCTCAACAAGGTTTTGAAATAAATTCACTCTAAATGGATAATCAATTTTGTTGATAAACATGTTTTTCAATTTAACCCATAGATGGGACTCTAACAGGTACTACCACTCTGGGTCAGAGTGGACTAGGGAGCAATGGTGATGAAGGTGTGCTCCACATTCCCCAGACCTCAGATGGGTTAAATGAAATTAATCCAACAGTATGTGAATAAATGTAGAAAAACATGGGATGTTACATTGGATGAAAGTTTAATATTAGTCATACGTCAACGTCAATGTCAACGTTCAAATGTTTCGGTTTTATAGAAACCTTCTTCAGGATAATATGAAAGAAGTAAAGGAAAAAACATTTTTGTTGTTAAAAAGATGGCTGTTTTTGAATGAGTTGAGTTTGGAAAACATGTTGAAAAGGTTCATAGATTAGCGTTCAAATTGAATGTTAATGACATGATTGGTACATGCAAAAATGAAAGTTAAGATGTGATTGGAACACATGAGGTTGAAAGCCAAGATGTGATTGGAACACATGAGGTCGAAAGCCAAGATGTGATTGGAACATCTGAGGTCGAAAG
>CM042153.1:68725513-68745513 GCA_023376005.1 Doryteuthis pealeii
ATATACCAATGTATGTGTGTGTGTGTATATATAGTCGTGCATATATCAATGTATGTGTGTGTGTGTATATAGTGCATATATCAATGTATGTGTGTGTGTATATAGTGGTGCATATATCAATGTATGTGTGTGTGTATACAGTTGTGCATAAATAAATGTATGTGTGTGTGTATATAGTCGTGCATATATAAATATATATGAGCATGTATATAGTTGTGCATATATAAATGTATATGTGCATGTATATAGTCGTGCATATATAAATGTATATGTGCATGTATATAGTCGTGCATATATAAATGTATATGTGCATGTATGTAGTCATGCATATATAAATATATATGTGCGTGTATATAGTCGTGCATATATAAATATATGTGTGTATATATAGTCGTGCATATATAAATGTATATGTGTGTGTATATAGTCGTGCATATATAAATATATAAATATATATGTGTGTGTGTATATAGTCATGCATATATAAATATATGTGTGTGTATATAATCGTGCATATATAAAATATATGTGTGTGTATATCGTGCATATATAAATATATGTGTGTGTATATAGTCGTGCATATATAAATATATATGTGTGTGTGTATATATAGTCGTGCATATATCAATGTATGTGTGTGTGTGTGTGTATATAATTGTGCATATATAAATGTATATGTGTGTATATAGTTGTGCATATATAAATGTATATGTGTCTATATAGTGTGCATATATAAATGTATATATATATATGTATATAGTCGTGCATATATAAATATATATATATATATATATATATATATATATATATGTATCTAGTTGTGCATATAAATTTATATATATATGTATATGTTATGCATATATAAATTATATATGTATATAGTTATGCATATATAATGTATATGTACGTATATAGTTGTGCATATATAAATGTATGTGTACGTATATAGTTGTGCATATATAATGTATATGTGTGTATATAGTTGTGCAATATAAATGTATATGTGTGTATATAGTTGTGCATATGTGTATATTTATTTATGTTCTTAAAATCTCCACATATATACATGTGTGTGTATATAGTTGTGCATATATAAATGTATATTTATGTGCATGTAAATAAATAGTGATTAATTATTGTTAGATTTATTATTTTGCTCCTTGTGAGTTTTTCACACCAGTTTTAAATGTGGTTTTTCACTGAAGTTGAAGTGACAGCAAATCCCCTCAGATCTCCAGGACTCTTCTAAGTATTCTAGCTAATTTAAGTTATGCTGTGGTCCGGAGAGTCTCAATTCTTCTTCTGATCTCCAGTTTCCAAGTCCTTTTTCAAGTTTCTTGGGTATTGTTCAAAGGGCTCCATTATACTCCAAGCTTTTAATATAAACTAGCAGCGGCTACCCAGCGTTGCCTGGTCATCGGGGATTTTTTTAAGTTAGTCCTGCAGATCCATTATTACTGAATCGTGAGTTGAATCCTTGTGGGATGCCCCATTTAAATCCATATGCAAAAAAATAGACCTTACATTGATCCAAAAGAAATGTTAATGTCTACTATCTAAAATATTAAATGAAAAAAAAATCTATGCTGTTATTTAAATTTTTATTTTTTAATTATCTTCACGAATATAAATCAAATCTCTATTATTTTTGCTCAGAAACCAAGCCCTGGTGATATTTAATGTGTATATATATTTACTTTGTTGTTACTTGTTTTATTTTCGAAGTTTCCTCCAGACATACATATACACACAACTGCTTTTTATATATGTATAGATTACATTGGACATACATGCACACAACTGCCCTTTATATATGTATAGATTACATTCAACATACATACACACAACTGCCCTTTATATATGTATAGATTACATTCAGACATACATACACACAACTGCCCTTTATATATGTATAGATTACATTCGGACATACATACACACAACTGCCCTTTATATATGTATAGATTGACATACATACACACAACTGCCCATTCGGACATACATACACACAACTGCCCTTTATATATGTATAGATTACATTCGGACATACATACAGACAATTGCCCTTTATATATGTATAGATAGAAGATGGAGTTAACTCTTGATAAATGGAGTCATTCAGAATAAGCAAAAATATTAGATCCCACATTATTATTCTTAAATTGCTAACTGGACTGGAAATTGTTTTTATTTTTCAAGATATTGCACTTGAACGGTATCCAACCAATATATAGAAGGTATATATACAAAGTGGAGGTGTGTGGTGTAATGGTTAGAGTCGTAGGAAATGGACTCATTGATCCAAGTTCAAATCCTGGATAAGGATGTTTGCCTTTCACATAGTGCTAATACTCTTGGGAAGGATATGAATCCTACTATTCTCCCTCCAGATATGAGTAAAAAGTAGGACAGACTGGGCTTTTTAACCTTGGCCAGATAACAAGTCTAGGAGAAGCAAAACTCTGAATTTTAAGCTGTTGAACCTTGCTTAAGAAATTAACCTTGTGTCACATCCTGCTCGTGCAGAGGGTTTATATATATATATATATATATATATAATATATATATATATATATATATATATATATATATATACTCAATTTTCACACGCAAGTATTGAGAAAAATAACATAGCGTTCAACCATTATTACACAACCATTATAAACAAAAAGTAAGTTACAAAAACACACACAACCTATCAAATATCAGAAATACATATTCTGCCAAAATATAGTTATTCAATGCCTGAAGAAGATAACAGATCTGAAACATGTGTCGCATATGTAAGTTAATAATAAAAATTTTCTTAAACAGTCCTTTTTGCAAACCTTTTTTTTTTAGAATAATATATATATATAATATATATATATATATATATAGATAGATAGATAGATAGATAGATAGAGAGAGAGAGAGAGAGAGAGAGTGTGTGTGTTTGTAGTTGATCAGTCAATTTTTAGTGCAGTGGGTTCAATCCCTACTGGGTGTCTTAATTTTGTGTCCCTGTCTCGGACTAAGCTAAGTTTAGTTTATATCCTAAGTTTGCCTAGTCCTTGTAACAGTTGAAATGGTACGGTTGTATGGAAGCACCACATGGACTATCAACAAAACAATGGAAACTTCACTTGACAGAACATACATATGGATGTCCTGAATGTTAATAAACATCCCTTGGCACAACCATATGATCAATGAAAGTCAGCAGATTATGTATATAGGCTGCCTCAGAGGAGAAACTGAGCTTCACCCAGTTGGTTAAATAAGAATAGCAATGATAGATAGTGAAACCAGAAGAGGATTTGTCAACTTGTTTTTAGATGGGTGTCCAGTTTAGATCAATAGATTACTAAGCTTAAATTAGTCTGGCACAAAGTCACAACTGTGGGAAACCCACTGCATAGTAATTATATAGTAATGGCCTGTTAGACTAAGTTAGTAATATTAGTAAATAGTAATTACATAGTAATAATCTGTTAGAATAAATCTTTTGTATAATTGTTTTTTTAAGAGTATTTTTTAAGGGGGTCCTGCTGATATAAATAATTTTCAAACAGATCTATGTCTACTAGTTTATTGATAAATATGAAGTTAAGTTAATGACCTGGGAGTGATGGCGATGAAGGGGTACTCTTTACTCTCCAGAATTTCACCACTAGATGCAGTTTAATGTCATACCCAAGACACCTTTTATGTTGTTGTTTCTTAAGTGTTTTTTTCCACACACGGTCCAATCAAATACAAATAATTTTCAACAGATCTATTTAACCCATATATAAAACCCAAACAGTTACTACCACTCAAGTACGACCCAGTCAGAGTAGACCTTGGAGTAATGGTAATAAAGGGGTATCACATTCATTGTACATTCATATTTACATCTTTTGTATAATTGGTTTTTAAGAGTATTTTTTATGGGGGTCCTACTGATATAAATAATTTTCAAACAGATCTATTTGATTTTGAAAAAATAAAAATTATATGTATATTTCATATCTGAAAATAAATCGTTAAGTTAAGATGAATGGTTGGTTGGATTTTACTGCATGTCAACCCATGTTGGGTTATTCTCTGCCTAAGATGTTTTATTTCATTCATTCTTGATGGGTATTCAAGTATTTTTTTAAAACTCACTTCATAGTAATTACATAGTAATGATCTGTTAGACTAAATTTCTAACTGTTATCCAAAGAAAGGGACAATTCTTCCAAGCCGCAGTTGTATCCGTGCTACTGTATGGCTGCACCACTTGGATCCTAACAAAGTGCCAAGAGTATAAGTTAGATGAGAGCAGTACAAGGTTACTGTACGCAATATTAAACAAATTGTGGAACTAACACCCCACAAGAAAGCAGCTGTATGGCCACTTGCCACCTATCATACAAACCATCTGAGTGAGAATAACAAGACATGCTGGACACTGCTGGAGAAGCAAGGACAAACTCATAAGTGACAATCTTCTGTAAAAACCAGTACATGGGCATATCAGTGTGGGTGGTCCAGCAAAGACCTACATTGACCAGCTTTGTGCAGATACTGGATGCTGTGCAGAGGACCTCTCAAGGCTAATGAATGATAGGGATGGTTGGTGAGAGATTGTCATGGCAATACAGGCAATTAGCATGACACGATGCTTCCAAGGAGAGCCATTTTCAGTTTGTTGCTATTGCAAAAAACTTAACTAACCAAAAAATGTATAATCTTATTATCAGATCAGATTGACAGCATGGATTCCCATGACTCTTTCACCACCTGTCCCTATCAATCATTACCTCTTGGAGGTCTTCCACACGGCATCTGAAATCCATACAAAGCTGGTTGATGTTTTTTTTTTTCTGGTCAGCCTACACTGGTGTGTCCATGTGTAAGTGTCCACAGAAGAACATTACTTATGAGGGTTATTTCCTATAAGTCCAACATAAACCAAGGGGAACCACTCTTGATTGATAAATTATTTATTCATTTATTGATCTACTAGGAAAAAAGAAAACCGAGTTAGGGTTAGTTTAATGGGAAAATAAATAAATAATTTATCAGTCAAGAGTGGTTCCCCTTTGTTTATGCTGGACTTATAGGAAATAACCCTTATGAGTTTGTTTTGTTTCTCCACCATTTCTTGTTCATCTTACTCGGATGGTTTGTGGGATAGGCGGTAAGTGACCATACAGCATTCTTCTATAAGGTTGGCTTTGGCATTAGATAACTCACAAAGGTTGATATGCCATTAAACAAAGAAACTAAAAAGACTATTTTTCCTGGTTTTTCTAAAACTAAGGGGTGCATATCATACATAGGAACTTTAGAATCATTTTTTTTACAGCTACCTGCCTCACCATATTTGGAACAAGATGACTGAAAGTAAGTTACATCAATAGTCCAAACTAATGTGTCTTACCGTTACAGAGGAATATCCACTGAAATGTGTGCTTGTTAATGTTGTAGAGTAGATAGCACCCCTTCAGCACTCTTCCAGATGGTCTGGCTCATAGCCTTAAATAAGTCTAGCTATTAAGGACTTCAACAGTTGATTATAAGCTGATAATTTGATCTTGGTTTGGCATATTGCATTGACCCTCCTCTATTTCTGGTAGGTTGTCTGTTAATTGTTTTGTAACTTATTGTTTTGTGTTTTCTGTATGTATCTGTTAGCTCTAGATACTGGTGGGGAATAAATATATTAAGCACTCAATTTCTTATATGCATCATTCAACTTGACAATACAACAATTAACAATTTTGTTCCTCCTAATGTGAGTTTATTTTCACTGCAAACTTTGTCTTTTTGTATGATCATGTTTGTGTGTTTGCTCTAAATACTGTGTAAATTTTGTGTTTAAGACAATGTAAACTACATTAATTCTTATTCTTAATCACTATGAACAGATAAAAAGTTGAACAAATTTAGGTTAAATTTAGCTGATACAAATTCTAATAAGAGTACATATTATACGCAAGATTTTTCTTTTTCTAGAATTTCATAGTCTCAAGTTAGGGTACATGTTAAACACCAAATAGCAGGACCTGTGGATATACCACAGTATGATAATTTAAATTATTTGATATGTTTAATTATGAGCTATTGTTAAATAGTTCAATGTGTAAAAAGTATAATCTTGATTTAAGCCTCTCTCACTATTCTTTTCATCTTTTTATTGAAAACAATGAACTTTATGGCCCCTTACATCCTCTATCTTTCCCCTCCTTTCTGTCTTTCTTATATTTTTTCTGTGTTGCATATCCTTTTTCTTCCATTTCTTTCTTTATAATAAAAATGGTATGAGGCGACAACATTCATAATAAAAATTCAGCAGATAAGCAACACCAGATAATCAGAATTTACCTGTAAGTATTTCATCTTGGATGATTTGGACAGTCTCATTTTTAATCAGTGGGTGTTGCAAGATGATAACAGATGGAAGATTAAGGATCAAGCGTATTGATATATAGATAATTACAGTAAGTCAAGTAAAGATTAAAACAATTGAATTGTCTCCCTTGGATATTCTATAAAATGAAATAATTAAAAATATATGTACTATGGCTATGAAAATTGAAATATCAGAAATATTTTTTTTTCTTCTACAGGACAATTTTTTGTTTCAGAATTATGTCTTATCAAGAGAGAGAGTAGAGAGAGAGAATAAAATAAAAAAAATATATGTATATAAAAAATTAAGTGAGATAAAAAATACAGCCAGGTTTTTTTTTTAAATGGCCACTGCCATAGAGAAGATTTTCTAAGATTTAACTTGATTATTGCTTTTCAATAAAAGTGGCAATGTCTCATATTTTATGCTGTTTTCGTGTATTCAGAATCTTGATTGGAAAATAATTGATCTGTGCTATTCCCAATCATCTGCCAATAAAAAAAAAATCATAACACACACACGCACAGACACACGCGGATACACGCACAGAACACAAATGCACACATGCATGGATGGATGGATGTGGATGTGGATATACACACATGCACGGGGATGAACGGACGAACAGATACACTCACAGAAATGTGCGTATATGGATACACACACACGTGCGTATATGGATGCACACACATGTGCGGATAAGGACACACACACACACACATGCACGGATAAGGACACACACACACATGCACAATATGGACACACACACACATGCACAGATATGGCACACACACGCACACACACACATGCACAGATATGGACAGACACATGGATAGGGAGACAGTCGCACAGATGCAGACAGACACACTCACACACACACACACACACATGCACAGATATGGACACACACACACACATGCACAGATATGGACAGACACATAGATAGGGAGACAGTCGCACAGATGCGGACAGACATACTCACACATGCATGGATACATGTGGATACACACACATACATATGGGCACACACAAACAGATACAAAAAAAAATCTAGACTTACATTTACAAAGTCTTTACACAAAGATCTATTACTATTTTCAATTTTTTATTCTTCCACCACCCCCCTTTCCAGTTTTCTGTATTAACAGACTCATTCTGATTTCTTTGTTCCCACATTTTAAGTTAAGTATGTTTATTTCATTTCTTGTACACTGATCCCATCTTAAGTTGTTTTGAGATTCTCAAATGTATTTTCATTATTATAAATATATTATGATTAGCTCTCACTAGTTTCTTTCTTTCTTTTTTGTTATTATTGCTTTTTATAATAACATAGCTTGATCTATTCTTCAGAATTATAGAAATTTAGAAAAGAAAATAATTCTGGACAAAACTCAAACTTACATCCAAGACCTTGGGACTTTCATACTCATATACAATGCCTTACAATTAGGCTACTAAAGACATCATAATAAAGCAAGGTGCTTATCTCTTTCTTATTCATATATGTATTTACCTAACCACTTTGGTTCCCACTAGATCAACAAAATATTGATGAGCCTGTTCAATACTTCATTGAGAAACTATGAGGATGAGTCAAATTGTAATGCCATTTTGTTTCGGACAGGTATAATTACCAACACAAGAACAAGTATCATACATCAAAATGAAGCTAATCCACTGTGGATCACATCCCTTTTTCACCACATAGTCACTGTTTCTCTCATTAGCAATGTTCCACCTTCCTGCCCTGTAAAATTCTGGTGACAGTTCTTTGAGTCACTCCTTCACTACAGATTTCACTTCCTCATCACTGGAATAATGTTCATCAGATAGAGTTTAACGTCATTCCCAAGACATGTAAACCCTCAGCCACCACCTTCTAGCACCCATATGATAAAAAGGGCAATGGGGTTAGGGCAATCATATAGGTGCTAGGGCTTGACATGACCAACCGATTGATCAGAGGGAGCCACTCCGATGGACCGTCTAGCCTAAGTAAGGGCCTAAGTGGAGTGTTGCATGTCATGGAATGCTCAGCCACCTTAAGCATCATTGGTCACTACCCATAGCCAACAAGTGGCTCCATTGGGGGAGTCTTACCCCTCTGCAGAGGTACAGTTGGTGCATTCTAATGCCCCAGCCAACAGGGCGATGGAGGGAGAAGAAATGAATTAATGCATTCCCAAGGGTATTAGGATAAAGTAAAAATAAAAATAGCCTCATGCAGGATTTGGAATCCACTCATTTCCTTTTTATATTAACCACCTCCTAACATATGTGTGTGAAAAGTACCGAGACAGAAATGAACAATGAAGGAAATGTTGGACCAAGTAACCAATAAGCACCCCAGCTGGGAGCTGTTTTGAAAGGAACACCTTTTGCTTTATACCATAAACTCCCAGTTGTTTGTTTACAAACAACAGACGATTTTTTTTTTGCATTAGAATTTCACTCTAAGATTTTTTTAAAGTTTGTTCATGTATATTTACAACCCAAAGGCACATTTTTATACTAAAATAGTTTTTGATTTTAATAAAGAAAAATTAGTTATTTCATGTTGTTGTTCAATAGGAATTTTTTTTAAGTTTTAAAAACTTTAAACGAAAGACATGTTTTTAAATTAAAATAGTTTTTATTTAATCAGAAGAGAAACGCAGATATGTTTATTTAAATGAAAATAGTTTTTATTTACAAAATATTTTTTATATTTATTTAAATAAAAGGATGTTGGAACCAAGTAACCAATAAATAACAAATTTTTTTATGATTGGCTGATACCGACTTTAGGCCACCCTGACGACTTTACTTTTTACTTTATGCTTAACAGAATAAAAACAGTCTACCCTGGTGGATTAAATAACGGGTTTGGTTCAAAGTTCTATGAAGGTTCCCGAGTTTGAAGAGAAGGTTCACATGTTTATCAACTTTTTCTTTCCATTGCTGTTTTTTCATACTCCTCTCTCATGTCTTGGATTGACTTTTCACTTTTTCTAGACAATTCTATCATAACTCTTCTCACACACACAACTTTCGTTAGATTCCCTTGATTCTCTCTTACAATCTGTCCCTATCAATTATCACTCTTGGTTGGTCCTCTAGACAGCATCCAGATTCCTCACAGAGCTGATGAATGTAAGTCTTTACTGGTCGGCCAACAGTGATATGTTCGTGTGTGTGAGTCCACAGGAGAACGTCACTAATGAGTTCGTCCCTGTTTCTCCAGCAGTTCTCAGCATGTCTTGTTTGTCTTACTTGGATAGTTTGTGAGATGAGACGCAAATGGTCGTACAGCTAGTGTCATGCACATATTTATGTACAATAATGTATATGCATGTTAGATTTCTTCTCTATCTTAACCTCCCCCCAACTATTCTTTCGTTCTCAGAAAGTGACCAATCCCATTTTTTCTCTCTGGATAATTCTATCTTAACTCACATTAGATTTAAAGATGCAAAAGTTATGAACACATAGTGTAGTGTATAAAGGCGTTGGGTTAAGACTGTTCTAAGTGACAATTATCTCTAGGCTGTAGGTTCAATCCTGGTCAAGGGTGACAGTAACATAGAATAATAATTAACACACCTTAACACCAGCTATGGTTAGCGGAATGAAAACAGGATACCTCCGTAGATTGAATAATGGGTTGGGTTCAAAGTTCCGTGATGGCTCCTGAGTCCGACAGGATATACCTGAAGAAGGCTGGAGAGCACATCGGCCGAAATGTACAGATAACAATAAATATAAGGAGAATAGTCCAAATAATCAAAGTTCTGGAGGAGTCCACTTGGTGTAATGGCTAATATGCTGAACTGTAACATTGTAGTGAGCAAATTCACTTCGCTTCCTCTGGGAGTAATTATGCAGGTTGCTGCCTTCAAATAATTGATATCTGGCAGTTTTCAGAGAAATCAGTTTTCAGTAGGGCCACTAGAATCAAGGATTTGTGTATGTATAATGAATAGACATATTGGAAATTATTAGAGGACGAAATGGTAGTACATGTTAGGGTCCCATCTATAGCTTATATAGATAAAAAAGATTGGTTAAATTGAACTTAACAGACGTAAATTCCACCATCGTATGTCACCTCGCCGAGGGAAAAAAAATACCAAAAAATCAGGGAATTAACCGAATTTAATGAAACTTTCAGTGTTGATATATTAATGAACAAAAGATATAATTCACCAGTTATTTTATTTTAAAATTTGTACACTTTTTTCAGGTTAGTTAACTTTGAACTTAGTATCGTCGAGGCGTAACACAGATTCTCAAAGATACAGGGTTCAAAGTTAACTGAGCTGAAAAAATATTTTAAATAGTTTTCAATAGGGCCACTAGAATCAAGGATTTGTGTATGTATAATAAATAGACATATTGGAAATTAGCACAACAAAAATACAACTGATTCAGTAAGATTTCTATTGATTCACCTCTCTAACCCTGCAGAAATAGAAACACATATACACACACACACAGAGGGCAGAAATGCAATTGAAAATAACTCTTTATAAAAGTGGATTGGTTGGTTGGTTGGTTGGTTGGATTTTACGGCATGTCAACCCCTTGGGTCATTTTATGCCGAATACTGTTATTGGTAAAAAAAATGTTTAATGCTGAAAAAGTTTTGAAATAATTTCATTTTTAATGGATAATACAATTTTGTTTATAAACTCATGTTTTTCTATTTAACCCATAGATGGGACCCTAACAGGTACTACCACATCTGATCTGTGTGGTAAAGTGGGGAGCTGATGGTAGGTGTGTTACTATACCTCAGGAAAAACAATCTCCTTGGTCAGGCACTAGCAAAAAGGGGATAGACACCCTCGCTGTCTGGCTGATATCAACCGTAGGCCACTCCACCAAGTTTGCTTACTTTACTTATGTTAGGTTTAATCTTATACAAAAACTAATGACATTTTTCTCAACAAGCACTTTCCACAATTACTGGTCATTATCAAAGTTAATGATTAGACGCTATTTATTTTTTTTTTTTTTTAACTTCAGAGAAACTTTTCATTTTATTAGTATTATCTGCATTATTTGGCCTATTATCCTCATCTTCATTGTTATCTGTACAACGTTTCGGCCGATGTGCCCTCCGGCCTTCTTCAGATTGAGAAAGTTCTAGAGCCTGAGAGAAGGTTCCCAAGTCTGACAAGAAATACCTGAAGAAGGCTGGAGGGCACATCGACCGAAACATTGTACAGATAACAATGAAGATGAGGACAATAGTCCGAATAATGCAGATAATACTAATCATCAGGCCTCATCTCAAAAATTCAGAGAAATTTTCATTTTATGTTTAAAGTTGAGACATTATTATTTATGAATTCAGAGAAATTTTAATGCATTTAATATTTTTTTTCAATGAATAATTTGTATAAAAATCTTTTTAAAAATATTATCAACATTAAATTCTACAGAAAAAGGCAATATACACATAGGAAAGGCATGGACTGCTATTGACAGATTATCAATCATATGAAAATCTGATACCTACAATAAGTTAAAGTGACAATTCTTCCAAGCTGCAGTCATGTCAGTGCTACTGTATGACTGCACCACTTAGAAGAAGCACTCCACAGACATGCTTCCTATTAAACAAACCATCCAAATAAGATGAACAAGACATGCTGGTCATTGCTGGAGAAGCAAAAACGAACTCATAAGTGATGTTCTCCTATGGACACTTACACAGAGACTCACCAGTGTAGGCTGACCAGCAAAAACCTACATCAATCTGCTCTGTGCAGAATCTGGATGTTGCACAGAGGATCTACTGAGGTAATGACCAATAAGGACGATTTGTGAGAGAGAGAAAGAGAATCATGGGTATCCATACTGTAAGCACAATCTTATATATATATATATATAATATATATATATATATATATATATATATACATACATACATACATACACACACACACACACACACAAACACACAGTCATATATATATATTTTTGGGAGAATATGTGCTTAATTGAAGTCGTACCTAATTTTGAAAGTTAATTAATTAATAATTAATTAATTAGGCAGGCATACCTATTCAAATATGAGGCTAAACAAATCGAGAAAAATCTATCTCTGTATGTACATTACGGCCTATTAGGCCTCATCAGCAGAGCTATAAATTTGTTTAGCCTCACATTTTAATAGGTATGCCCGCCTAATTAATTAATTATTAATTAATTAACTTTCAAAATTAGGTACTACTTCAATTAAGCACATATTCTCCCAAAAATTGTCGGCTAAAAAAAGCCATATCAAAAACACATCGTTTGTGTATTTACTTCTCATATATATCTATATATGTAATTGAAACACAACAACATTAAAGAATGCAATTCTTTTTTTATTCAAAAGCATTTTTTGGCGTGAAATAGTAAACAATACAGTACTTCGTTGATTGGTTGGTTAGACTGAAACGTTGGCACATATAAAATACATCATATGAATATTTTTTTTAATAAACTATCATATTTAACATCCACACACACATATATATTATATATATATATATATATATATATATATATATATATATATATACAAATATGACCCACCTATTTACTTTATTAAGAGCTTTTATGGTTATTATTTTAAAGCTAATTAAACATTTACATATTTTATTATATAAATTAAGAAATAATCATTTCATGTTTTAATGTTAAAATATCTCTTTATTTGAAGTGTACACATTGTGTAGGCATTTTTGGTTATATGTTTTGTTCTTTGTTTTCATTTGAATAGAATCATATGCACAACATAAAAAGAAATGAGTTAATTACTGTTTATTCTAACATTTGTTTATAATGAAAGTGGTTAACTTAGGGATAAACATAGTTGCAATTAAGAAACAAAGTATGTATTTCTTTGTGTGAGATGGGACAAGCTTAATATACTTGTATATAAGTATATGAATATGAAATTCATCTTGTTAGCTCGTTGTGTATGAGTAGGTGTGTGTGTGTGTATATATATTTATATTTAGCTCAGTCAGTAGGGTTCTGGTTTCGATACTGGCCCTTGCCAACTAAGAACATCTGCCCCCTCGATTTAAACGGGCAGGTCTGGGTTTATTGCCCAGTGCCTGAGGCGCCCCCCTTGAGGGGGAATGCCGACGGGATCGACGCAATTTTTCACCTGCCACCCCATGAGCTTCGGCTTGTGGGTGGTCCCACATAAATAGGGCCTTGTGCCTGACCCGTACAAGTGGGGTACGTGGAAAATATCATGAACAGCACAACTTGGATCAGTGTGGTAAAGTGGGGAGCTAATAGTAGGTGTGCTGCTCCACTTCAAATGCAAGAATAGTTGGTCCTCTTCCAATATGTGATCTACCAAAGGTTTGTAATCTACTATTGATCTACTATTCATGGCATGTGATCTACTAGGAAAAAAAGAAACAGGGTTAGAGTTTAGGATTAGTTTAATGGGACAATAATGGGCAGTTAATGGGCATATCACATATTGGAATGTAAACAACTCGGTAGATCCCATATTGGATTAAAAACCATTCGGTAGATCACATATTGGGAGAGCACCGAATAATCTTCCTTGTGTGGTGCTAGTGAAAAGGAGATAGTGTTAGCTGGACAGCGAGGGGTTTCAATTTCAAGCAATTAGTTAAAAAAAAAATTAATACCCATTTCAAGTAACCAACAATAATCATTTGTAAACAATCATATTTTCCAATAACTATTCTTAATACAAATAATTTGCAGACAGTAATATGGTTTCAAGTATTCCTATATAATACTAATAATTTGGACACGGGTGATATGGTTTCAAGTATATATAATACTAATAATTTGCACACAGTTATATGGTTTCAAGTATTCCTATATAATACTAATAAATTTGCACACAGTTATATGGTTTCAAGTATTCCTATATAATACTAATAATTTGCACACAGTTATATGGTTTCAAGTATTCCTATATAATACTAATAATTTGCACAGTTATATGGTTTCAAGTATTCCTATATAATACTAATAATTTGCACACAGTAATATGGTTTCAAGTATTCCTATATAATACTAATAATTTGCACACAGTATATGGTTTCAAGTATTCCTATATAATACTAATAATTATATATAATACTAATAATTTGCACACAGTAATATGGTTTCAAGTATTCCTATATAATACTAAAACTTGGATCCATAGATGTGACATTAACAAGTAATACTACTCCGGATCAATGTGAACCTGGAAGTAATAACAATGAAGGGATTAGTCCACGCTTCCCAGAGATCCAGAACTGGAGCCTCACCACCAGATGCAGTTTGCTATATCATCCAGGACACCCCCTTTTTTCGTATTTCTCCAGAGGAGATACAGTTGACATATTTTAAGCCCTGCTGACAGGGTGGTATTCCAAAAGGTGTTCTAGATCCGTTCTATGTTACATTAGGGAGTGGATCATGTCACTTGATCCAGGGCAGGTCCCAAAAGTGACTGATTTTTGTTTTTGCGGGGTAATGAAAGAAGCCGACAAACATTAATGTACGTTTTATATTCCCCACTTTATTTCTTTTTTGCTATTTTCCGGGACAGCTCTGAATAGTGGGTTGTGTTTCCCAACCACCATTTTGGAAAGGAAGGATAAAACTCTTTGCACACTGTGATGTTACTCTATCACCACGTGCCCCCTGGTGGGGGGTCTAAATGCTAAGCCTTTTCAAACCTGACTGCTTAGTGCTTAAACCTAAACTCAATAAATATCCAAAGTTACTTTTTTCTGGGTTTTTTTTCTATCATGTGACATCAAGCAACCAATCAGCACAAAGCTTTCTTTAAAAAAAAAATTTTTTTTAAATTAAAAAAACTAGCAAATATATGCACCCTCCGGGTGCAAGTATTTAAGTTTTAATGTAATGAAATATCGTATTAAATTAGAAAAGCTAATGAAACTAAATAAGAATGCAGATAAAAAGATTTGAAACAGAGGAGGGTATAATCGAAAAATAGAACAATTGAAATTTACTCTTCCATCACTCTCGTCTTTCATTGTTATTTTTTCTAATTTAAGTATTTAGTTAAAATAGGAAGTAAAGAATAAAATGACACTTATCTTTTCTTGTTAATGGATTTCATTTAAGATTAATTGAAGAGATTTTTGCTTATATTCATTAAAATAAAACCAAACAGTTAGAAATCAATAATACTAAGCATATATTTATTAAAATTACATTTTTAATATCAATATGCAAATTAGCCTTCCCGTTCACACTGTAAACCGCTATTTTGTTGTATATATAAATACAATTGCATTTTATTAGTATGTTGATATGGTCAACAGTGGCTTCGGCCTCTGGACCATTGATATAATTAATAGCGTCAATCCCAGGGGGCCATCCCCCCAGGCAACACCTGCCCCCTTGATTTAAAGGGGCAGGGCTGGGTTTATTGCCCAGCGCCTGAGGCGCCCCCTTGAGGGGGAATGCCGACGGGATCGACGCAATTTTTTCACCCGCCACCCCATGAGCTTCGGCTTGTGGGTGGTCCCACATAAATAGGGACTTTGTGCCTGACCCGTACAAGTGGGGTACGCGGTAAATATCATGTAGATATGGTTAACAGTATAAATAATGTAAAACAATTTTATTAATAATTGAGGTTGAAATAAGGATAAATTCATGGTGAATGTGACATCAATTACTAAGGGAATTGTGACTTGAGTAGTGATTTAGTTTTGGTTACAGACAGAAAAACACACAATCTCCATTGTAATAAGATATCTTATTCGGTTTTGGTTTCTTTGCTTAATAGCATATCAAACTTTGTGGGTTATCCAAAGCCATCCTTGTAGAAGACAGTAGTGGTTGTACCTATTAGGGTCCCATCTATGAGTTAAATAGACAAAATAATGAGTATTAAAAAATTGTTTAAAAAAGAAATTGAGTTTGATAAGAAATTTTGAATATCCAACAAGAATGAATAAAACAAAATTTCTTCAGCATAAAATAATCCAAGTGTTGACATGCTGCAAAATCCAACCAGTAGTGGTACTATTTAACCTATAGCTGGAGGGTGTGGGGCTTCATACTTTTCCCAAGAGTGTTAGTCCATAAGTGAACAGAATAGCACGACTGGAGTTTGAACTCACTATGATGTCACAGTCTAGTGCATTAGCCAATATGCCATGAGGACTTCCTTATGCCTATTTAAATTCATTTCTCATAATGAAAGGATGATCCCACAGTCAATCTAAGTCTCCATTTTAAGTGTAAAGTAAAAGACCTGCACTAGACGGCCATTACAGAACATCCATAAGTATATATTTTCTTTTTTCAACAAAGATTCATTGAAATTGGCTGCCACTATTCAGCAAAGGGTTACAATACGTCAGTAAGAATGTAGTAAATGTAGCTTATACAAAGTCGTCGGGGTGGCCTACACAAAAAAAATATAAAAATATGTCCTAACAATGAATGCAATTCTCTAACCATAAAATAATCCTAGACATGTTAACATGCCTTTAAGTAAAGTAAAAGTAAAGTTGTTGCTATGGCTTAAAGTCAGTATCAGCCAATCAGCGAGGGAGTCTAACCCCTTTTCACTAGTGCTAGATCAAGGAGATTGTTTTTGCGTCTGAGGTCGAGCGCTACACCTACCATCAGCTCCTTACTTTGCCACACAGATCCCTGTGCTACTCATATGCTGAGTTGGCGAGGACCAGTATCGAACTAGGAACCTTGTGGTTTCTAGCCGAACGCTCTACTGACTGAGCTAACCTGGCCCTTAGCTTATATGGTGGACTCTCCTATCCTGAACAATAGGAGATAGACTCCCTCACTGTCCAGCTAACACCGAGTATTTCAAGTAATTAATTTTTAAAAAATTGAATAATCATTTCAAGTAACCAATAATAATCATTTGTAAACAATTAAACATGAGGGTCAGCAGCGAGTGATTTGTTTCCTCCCATGTTGGGCATGCTATCAAGAAAACATTTTGTGTTTCGTCGAGTGTGATAAAAAACACATTTTTCTTTCTTGGCGAGGGCCAGTATTGAACTAGGAACCTTGTGGTTTCTAGCCAAACACTCTACCAACTGAGCTAACCTGGCCCTTAGCTTATATACACATACATAAATAGATAGATATCTATAGATATATGAAGTTTAACCCATTTTTGAAATTAGATGGTTTTGACAACTAGTTCTTAAACTTCTACAACATGGTCACATTAATTCTAGTGTCACTTAGATACCTGAAATCCACCTATTACTCATATGGTCAGCTCCTCTATGAGGCAATTTTTCTTTTCTTGACAAAAAATACTTTCTATACTTTAAAAAGTCATTAATAAAAATCCTTTACTAGAATGTATGCAAGTTTACATTATAATCTGTACTGGAGAATTATAAACAAAAACAAAAACTATATTGAAAAAAAAACAAAAAAAACCCTTGTGAATTATTCATTTCCCTCAAGACCATAAAAAATACATTTTTCTTTCTTTTTGAGGGAAGTCTCACACAGATTGCCAATTACTCTTGCTACAACATTCTCAGATAGAATCTTTAACGTACACACAATATATATCTTGCTGAAACAATTTTTTTTTTTTTTTTTTTTTTTTTTTTTCAGAAATTCATCTTCAATAGCTTCAAAAGGGAAACAGACTAAAAGTTCATTTTCTAACAAAAAGCTTCCAAGTCAATGAAACGGCTATAAATTCTCTTCTATCTCAACTGTCCTATGTAATTGTTTCCTGTTCACCAATCTGTTGTGTTTAACTCAGACATTTTTATTATTCTAATCTTTACTTTTATTTCAGACTGATCATACCACATCTTTCCTGGCTGGTTTCTTTTTGTCTTTTTTAAATTGATTTCATCTCACTCCTTCTTTTCACTTATGACTTACTAGTTAACTGGTCCCATTATTATCAAGAGTGTCAACTACAGTAAGAGAGACCTTTGTGAAGACATTTATCTAATAGTCAAAGAGTTCATTAGGATTGTCAATGATTATGACATGCCAATGACAAGACCTTTCTAAAGACATATGAATCATGATTTTTTTTTAAAATTATAAAGGTGTTAGCACTAATACCCTTAGGAAAGGTATGAATCCAACTACTCTCCCTCTAGATATGGGTAAATAGTAGGGCAGATTGTGCTCTTTAACATTGGGTAGGTAACCATCAAGGAAAAGGATAACTGAATTCAAACCTGTTAAACTCAACTTAAGAAATTGACTTTGTATGACATCCTGCTCATGTGCAGGGGTTGGTAAATACAGGGTGTCCACAAAGTCTTGAAACAGTTTTAGAATTGAAAATTTAATAACTCACATTGTACAAATGATAAAATCTTTTCATAAAGAACATAAAAAGTTCAACTCTTGAAGTCTTATTATTGATGTACTTTTTGATTATTGCTCTTCAGCATGACTGCCATCTTGGTTAATAAATTTGTAACCTGTTGCAGGACTTTATGGATACCCTGTATATATATGTAAGGGTGTCAATCATGTCATGTCAGTGATGAGACCTTTTTAAAGGCATTGTCCTGGAGTAATATTCTGGATAGTTATTTAGTAAATGGAGGTATCTGTATTCATCTACTCCTGAAGTAATATGTTACAGGTTATACTAAATTACAAAATACAGATATAGAAATGATTAAACCTGACAAGATTTTACTTTTTCTATTAACCAGCATGGCACACCTGTGATACCTATTTTTAAGAATTTGACCATGGTACACATACCAGAGAGAAGAACACCTGTACTGTTCTAGATATATTAGTAGGTAGTAAACACTTGAAGCCTCAACAGAAATTTGAACCCTATTCACCGAATTTTGTCAAATTGAAGTAAGTCAGTCTAGTATTGGTTTGAACAATGTGACTGGCCATGCACAACTGAACCAGTGTCAAGACAACTGGTACTTATGGGAATTCAGAACAGTCCACTCATGCATTTGGGTGATTCCATTCCCTGAGTCTTGATTGGCTGCTTGGTTTTATATGATCCTCTGAGGCTCCATAAATCCTGCCATTTTGCAGTAGTCTTTGCAGCAAACCAGAATCGTATTTCAGTTACGACTGCTTGCTGTCTTGTCAATTCGATGGTAAAATCATGGAAAAAGATATGTATTCACTTATTCTTTTGTGTCCCATCCCTATTGCCATTATGCATGCTAAAATGTAAGTCAGTATATATATTTACCAACTCCTCCGCACGAGCAGGATGCGACACAAGGTCAATTTCTTAAGCGGAGTTTAATAGGTTTGAATTCAGAGTTTTCCTTCTCCTAGACCGGTCGCCTAACCAAGGTTAAAGAGCCCAGTCTGCCCTACTATTTACCCATAGCTGGAAGGAGAGTAGGATTAATACCTTTCCCAAGGGTATTAGCGCTAAATGAAATGCAATTGCCACGTCCAGGATTTGAACTCGGAGCGACATGTCCATTTCCCATGACTTTAACCATTACATCACGCGCTTCCTAAGTAAAGTCAATATAAGAAGCTCTAACCAGACTTCAAATTGTGTATCAATTCTGTATTTTGTGTCAAAGAGTAATGTACCATACAGTACTGCTGTAGTAACATACTATATTTGACAGCATATGGGACACACTTTTTATCCCAAAATTTTGGCTTA
>CM042153.1:68749650-68772150 GCA_023376005.1 Doryteuthis pealeii
GGGATACTTGAAACCATATAATGTTTGTAATAACATTATTAGTATTAGATAGGATACTGGAACCATATAATGTTGTATAAATTATTAGTATAGATAGGGATACTTGGAACCATATAATGTTTTATAAATTATTAGTATTAGATAGGATACTTGGAACCATATAATGTTGTATAAATTATTAGTATTAGATAGGGATACTTGGAACCATATAATGTTGTATAAATTATTAGTATTAGATAGGGATACTTGGACCAATATATGTTGTATAAATTATTAGTATTAGATAGGGATACTTGGAACCCAATATGTTGTAATAATTATTAGAATTAGATAGGAACAATTGAAACCATATAACTGTGTGCAGATTATTTGGATTAAATGAATACTCATAAGGGGTTGATATGCTATTAAATAACCAAACGTAGAGCCCTGAGGAGTGTTTAAGTCACTCTTTTATTGTCTGACAAATAAATTATCTGTATTAGACTGAAACCATAAAACTGTCAACAATCATTTGTATCAAATTCTTACAAAAGGGTTAATATGCCATAAACAAACAACAAACCAAATGTGGAATTAGATGGGATGTTCTTTCTTTACTTTCAAACTGGAGTCAGTTCATTGTCCTGATAATTTGAAATGTGTATGATTTATTTGTCATTTTGAATTTTGTTGTTCCATTAAATAATCAAAATTCATTTAAGACCTTTTTAATTTTTTCTTCTTTTAACATGACAATTATCATCTTTAATCACTTGTATCTTCTTACAGTTTTGTTAAGAAGTTTTTGTTTTATTCAACTTTCTCTCTCTCTCTCTCGTCTCTTTCTCTCTTCTTCTCTCTTCTCTTCTTTCTCTCGTCTTTCTCTCTGTCTCTTCTCTCTCTCGTCTTTCTCTTTCTTGTCTTTCTCTTCTTCTTCTCTTCCTCTTCTTTCTTCTTCTTTCTCTTTCTTTCTCTTTTCTCTTTCTTTGTCTCTCTCTTTGTCTCTCTCTCTTCTCTTTTGTCTCTCTCTTTCTCTCTTGTCTCTGTCTTCTCTCTTGTCTCTGTTTGTGTCTTTATCTCTGTCTTTCTCTCTTGTCTCTGTTTCTTCTCTCTCTTTCTTTTCTTTCTCTCTGTTTCTCTTCTTCTTTCTCTCTTTCTCTTTCTTTCTCTTTGTCTCTTTCTTTGTCTCTTTATCTCTGTCTCTTCTCTTTTCTCTGCTTTCTCTCTTTCTCTTCTGTCTGCTTCTCTTCTCTTCTGTCTTTCTCTTTCTGCCTTTCCTGTTCTCTCTCTCTCTCTCTCTCTCTCTCTCTCTCTCTCTCTCTCTCTCTCTCCCCCCACATTAGAACCAATTTTCCTTCTGATTTTTCCTCTATTTCCCTTTTTTGCTCTTTGTCATTTTTCTTTCTCTCCTGTCTTTTTTTATTTCCACTCTTGTTGGGAATTTCTGTTTTCTAATCTAATTTTCCTACTGATTTTCCCTTTATTTTTATTTTCTTTTCTTTGTCTCTTCCTATCGTTCTGTTTTTTTATTCTTCTTTTCGTTGGTTTCTTTGTTTTAATGGCATATCAACCTTCATGTCAACCCCTGGATAATTTTATGCTGAAGACATTTTATTGTTTCTTTTGGGTATCAAAAAAAGTTCCCCCTTAGAGAAAGCTCTATTTGACCCATAGTGGGACCCTAACAGGTACTACCACAGAGTGAACTTGGAGCAATGGCAATGAAGGGAAACTCCCAGACTCAGAACCTCACCCACTAGAAGAAGCTTAATACACTGACTGCACCTCTGCAGAGGGGTAAAATCTCCCCAATGAGGCCACCTATTGGCTGTGGAATCCTGATGGCTAAGCTGTCCATGACATACAATATTCCACTTTGGGCCTTACTAAGACTAGATGGTGGTTGGAGAGGCCCCTTTCAATCAATTGGCTGGTCATGTTAAACCCTAGTACCTATCTAATACTAAATAATTTATACAACATTATATGGTTCCAAGTATCTCCTATCTAATACTAATAATTTATACAACATTATATGGTTCCAGTATCCCTATCTAATACTAATAATTTAAACAACATTATATGGTTCAAGTATCCCTATCTAATACTAATAATTATACACATTATTGGTTCCAAGTATCCCTATCTAATACTAATAATTATACAAATTATATGGTTCCAAGTATCCCTATCTAATACTAATAATTTATACAACATTATATGGTTCCAAGTATCTATCTAATCTAATAATTTATACAACATTATAGGTTCCAAGTATCCCTATCTAATACTAATAATTATACAACATTATATGGTCCAAGTATCCCTATCTAATACTAATAATTTATACAACATTATATGGTTCCAAGTATCCCTATCTAATACTAATAATTTATACAACATATATGGTTCAAGTTCTAATACTAATAATTTATACAACATTATATGGTTCCAAGTATCCCTATCTAATACTAATAATTTATACAACATTATATGGTTCCAAGTATCCCTATCTAATACTAATAATTTATACAACATTATATGGTTCAAGTATCCCTATCTAATACTAATAATTATACAACATTATATGCCAAGTATCCTATCTAATTCTAATAATTTATACAACATTATATGGTTCCAAGTATCCCTATCTAAAAATTTATACAACATTATATGGTTCCAAGTATCCCTATCTAATACTAATAATTTATACAACATTATATGGTTCCAAGTATCCCTATCTAATACTAATAATTATACAACATTATATGGTTCCAAGTATCCCTATCTAATACTAATAATTTATACAACATTATATGGTTCCAAGTATCCTATCTAATACTAATAATTAATATTTATACAACATTATATGGTTCCCTATCTAATACTAATAATTTATACAACATTATATGGTTCCAAGTATCCCTATCTAATACTAATAATTATACAACATTATATGGTTCAGTATCTAAATACTAATATTTATACAACATTATATGGTTTCAAGTATCCCTATCTAATACTAATAATTTGCCCCAATTATGTGGCTTTAAGTATTTCTATCTAATACTAATAATTAATGCACAGTTAATTTTCAAGAATTCCTATCTGATACTAATAATTTATACACAATTCTTTGGTTTCAAGTAGCAATTCCTAATTAATAATAACCATATATTTGCAAACAGGTACATATAACCAAGTATTCTTATCGAATAAAAATAATTTGGACACAATTATTCCTATTTTGCAGTCCCAGCAGATCACAGGGTGAAAATGGAAAAACACGAAAAGAAGATAAATACCTGGACCTTGCTAGAGAATTAAAAAAACACTGTAAAATAAGAGGGTGAATGGGATACTGATTGTAGTTGGTTCACTAGGCAAGGTCCCCAAAAGCTTAGAAAAAAACTAGAAGAACTGGAAATCAGAGGAAGAATTGAGACCATCCAAACAGCATTTGAAATTGGCTAGAATACTCAGAAGATTCTTGGAGACCTGAAGAGACTTATTGTCACTCAGACTCCAGTGAAAGACCATCAGCAAATGTGAAAAACTCACAAGGAATGAGATAATAATAATAATAATAATAATAATAATAATAATATTGAAATAAAAACGGATCACCTTATCCCAGCAAGAAGACCAGACCTAGTGTTGATAAACAAAAAAGAAAGAACTGGTGGATTTTGCAGTGCCAGCAGATCACAGGGTGAAGTTAAAGGAAAATTAAAAAATGGACAAATATCTGGACCTTGCCAGAGAACTGAAAAAGTTATGGAATATGAAAGTGAAAGTGATACCAATTGTGGTTGGTGCACTTGGAACAGTCCCAAAAGGATTAGAAAAGGGTTTGGAAAGTTTGGATATCAGAGGAAGGATTGAAACCATTCAGAACACTGCACTGCTGCAATCTGCCAGAATACTCAGAGTCCTAGAGACCTGAGGAGACTTGCTGTCACTCAGACTGATATGAAAACTCAAAAGGAGTAAATAATATATTTGCAGACAGTTATATAGTTTAAAGTTTTCCTATTTCATATTAATAATCTATAAACAATTTAATGATTTCAAATAACTATTCCTATTTGATAATAACTATTTGTTTGCACACAGTTTTATAATATGTTTTCCAACCCCTCTGCATGAGTAGGATGTGGCACATGGTCAATTTCTAAAGTATAGTTCAACAGGTTGGAATTCAAAGTTTTCTTTCTTCTAGACTAAACTGCCTTTGCTACCTTAACTTAGATATATATGCTCTATCAATGATATTGAGCACTCAGTATTATAAATAGCAAACTATATTATAATATGTATGTATGTATGTATGTATTTATTCATTTATTTATTATGAGATACTATACAATTAAAAAGTTTTTGTTACTATTGGTTTCAAAGCAGTGTATCAACCACTTATCAGGATAAAATGCCTTGAATAATGAAAGCAAATTTTGAAATCAATTGTAACAAATGCTTTTTAATTGTATAGTATCTCATAATAAATAGATATAGCTCTTACACCTTATTTTCCTTTCTTGGGGCCTGGTTAGCTCAGTCGGTAGAGCATTCGGCTAGAAACCACAAGGTTCCTAGTTCGATACCGGTCCTCGCCAACCAGCATATGAGTAGCACAGGGATCTGTGCGGTAAAGTAAGGAGCTGATGGTAGGTGTGGCGTTCCACCTCAGACGCCAAAACAATCTCCTTGGTCTAGCGCTATTGAAAAGGGGATAGACTCCGTCGCTGACTGGCTGATACAGACTTTAGGCTGCCCCGACGACTTTACTTTTTACTTTATATATATATATATATATATATATATATATATATATATATATATCAGTCTGTTCATATATCTTAATCCAGTCAATTATTTCTGTTTGTATTGGCTTTTTCCCATGTGAGTGTGTCTACTTCCTATTTTTATCAGGCCTGTATCACTGGATATATATATGTCTGTTCATATCCATCTACCTAACAATTGAGCAAGTTAAATATAGAGAGATAGGATGAGCTATCTATCCTCCTCTGTATATATATATATATATATATATATATATATATGTATTGGAGAAAATAAAATAAAGTGCTTGAATATAGTGTAAGAGCTATATTTATTATGGTAAGCTATTCAGTTATAATAATTAATATATCATAAGAAGGTCTGCAAAATGGTTTGAATTTTTTTTTTTTTTAATTATTTTATTGGGAACAACACATGTTGTTCACCAAATATTGTTCTAATAGTAGAATTAAATTTTATTTATTTATCTATGGTACCCAACCGTAGCACTCTTTTTTGTATTTGTCTTTAGAGAGAGAGAGAGAGAGAGAGAGAGAGAGAGAAGAAATAAAGATATATCTATAGAGAAACAGATTGTGACAGAGATAAAGAAACAGAAAAGAGAAAAAGAGAGAAAATGTGTGTGAGAGTGAGAGAGAGAGAGAGAGAGAGAGAGAGAGAGAGAGAGAGAGAGAGAGAGAGAGAGAGAGAGAGAGAGAATATATCCCTTAAACTAATTCAATAATTCATTACATCAAGTTTGTAAGATCATATAGTAACCCTGTCTTTACCTCTCTATTCATTTGTTTTGAGAAACAAAGAAGAGAGAAGCAAAAGCAGAAAAATGGATAGACAGAAAGAAAAAGAAACAGAAACAGAGAGAGAGAGAGAGGGGGGCATACGGACATAGAGAGTGAGAGAGAATATATCCCTTTATATCAATTTTCTTTTTTTTTTTTATTTAATAATTTCTAAGCATTAAATAAAGTTTATAGGAACATATAGTTAGTACAACAAACTTTACCTCACTATCTATTTTGAAAGAGAGATAGAAACATAAATAGAGAGAGAGGATTTATCCATTTATATTAATTTTTTATTTCATTTTTTTTTAAATTTAATAATTTCAAACATATGTAATCTTATATGAACATATAGGAACCCCAACTTTACCTGTTTTGAGAGACAGACAGACAAACAGAAAAATGGATAAATAGAGAAAAAGAGAGAGAGAGAGAGAGAGAGAGAGAGAGAGAGAGAGAAGAGAGAGAGAGAGAGAGAGAGAGACATAGACAATAAGAGAGAGAATATATCAATTTTCTATTTTTTAAATTTTCTTTGAAAATTCCTATTAAATCAAGTTTATAAGAACGTATAGTACCACAAATTTTACCTTTCTATATGGAGAGAGAGAGAGAGAGAAACAGACAGAAAAATGGTTAAACAGAGAGAAAAACAGATGGAGAAGGGGAGAAAGACACAGAGAGAGAGAAAAACTTACAGACATAGAAAGAGAGAGAGAAGAGGAGAGAGAGAGAGAGAAAATATCCCTTTATATCAATTTTTTTCTTTTTTTATTCAATAATTCTTAACAGCCATTAAATCAAGTTTATAAGAACATTGTGCAAATCATTGTCTTTTCTGTTGATTTATTTCAAAATAACAAACACGGAAAGAGGAACACAAAGAAATGACACCTGTTAGTTTTATATTAAGAATAAAACAGAATTTTGGAACAAAAAAAATAATTCTCTTTTCACTTTTTCTTTAACTTGAAAGAAACAATCATTTCAACTCCTTTTTTGTTTTATTTATTTGGGGAAAAAAGTACACATTTATATATGTTTATATAGAATATCATCATAATAACTATATAATAAAATATTTCAAATACTATATGTTGACATTCACATACACAATAATGCTGATTTTACCTCTGCAGACTCCCTTTCCCAAAAGGGGTGTCCTGTGTATGACACTGAACTATCGGTTAAAATCCTAAATGGACATTAATTCCACCATCATTAATTCCATTCACCCCACCGAAAGAAAAGAAAATACTAATAATCAAGAAATTAACAATTTAATGAAATTTTCAGTGTTGATATATTAATGAATGGACAATATAATGCACCAGTTATTTTATTTGAAAACTTACATTTTTTCAGGTCAGTTAACTTTGAACCATGTATCTTTGAGGCGTAACACAGATTCACAAACATACGTGGTTCAAAGTTAAGAGACCTGAAAAAATGTAAAAGTTTTAAAATAAAATAACAGGTGCATTATATCTTTTATTCATTAATGTATCAACACTGTAAATTTCATTAAATTCGGTTAATTCCTTGATTTTTAGTATTTTTTTCTTTGGTGGGGTGACATATGATGGTGGAATTTATGTCCTTTAAGTAGGATTTAACTGAACTATCTTATGGTAAGGTTCATTTTTGAAGAACTGATGTGTTTGGAGTACTTCTTTATCTTTACTCCCTGATACAACCTGACTTGAAGTGGTAGTACACGTTAGAGTCCCATCTATGAGAAAAATAGATCTGTTTAAAAATTATTCATATTTGATTTGTACAAAAAAGAAACTATACAAAAAAAATATAAAAATATATCCTAACAATGAGTGCAATTCTCTAACCATAAAATAATCCTAGACAGGTTTACATGCCTTTAAGTAAAGTAAAAGTAAAGTCATCGCCGTGGCTTAAAGTCGGTATCAGCCAATCAGTGAGGGAGTCTATCCCCTTTTCACTAGTGCTAGACCAAGGAGATTGTTTTTGCTTCTGAGGTGGAGCGCCACACCTACCATCAGCTCCTTACTTGTCTGCACAGATCCTTGTGCTACTCATACACTGAGTTGGCAAGGGCCGGTATCGAACCTGGAACCTTTTGATTCCTAGCTGAACGCTCTATCGACTGAGCTAACCCATGCCTTTAAAATCAATTAATCAATCACATATATATAAGTACATCTTTTAAGTTTAATAGATGATAGATATACTAATGTGTATGTGATTGAGTTGGTTGGATTTCATGGCATGTCAACACTTGTCGGGTTATTTTATGCTGAAGATGTTTTATTTATTCATCCTCGATGTGTACTCAATTTTTTTTTAAACACATTTTTTTCTATTTGGGACCCAAACAAGTAGTACCACTCCAGGTCAGAGTAGACCTGGGAGTAATGGCGATGAAGGGGTTTTGTTTATTCATTCTTAATGTGTATTCAATTATTTTTTTAAACACATTTTTTTCTATTTGGGACCCAAACAAGTAGTACCACTCCAGGTCAGAGTAGACCTGGGAGTAATGGCGATGAAGGGGTTTTGTTTATTCATTCTTAATGTGTATTCAATTATTTTTTAAACACATTTTTTTCTATTTGGGACCCAAACAAGTAGTACCACTCCAGGTCAGAGTAGACCTGGGAGTAATGGCGATGAAGGGGTTTTGTTATTCATTCTTAATGTGTATTCAATTATTTTTTTAAACACATTTTTTTCTATTTGGGACCCAAACAAGTAGTACCACTCCAGGTCAGAGTAGACCTGGGAGTAATGGCGATGAAGGGTTTTGTTTATTCATTCTTAATGTGTATTCAATTATTTTTTTTAAAACACATTTTTTTCTATTTGGGACCCAAAAAGTAGTACCACTCCAGGTCAGAGTAGACCTGGGAGTAATGGCGATGAAGGGGTTTTGTTTATTCATTCTTAATGTGTATTCAATTATTTTTTTAAACACATTTTTTTCTATTTGGGACCCAAACAAGTAGTACCACTCCAGGTCAGAGTAGACCTGGGAGTAATGGCGATGAAGGGGTTTTGTTTATTCATTCTTAATGTGTATTCAATTATTTTTTTAAACTCATTTTTTTCTATTTGGGACCCAAACAAGTAGTACCACTCCAGGTCAGAGTAGACCTGGGAGTAATGCGATGAAGGGGTTTTGTTTATTCATTCTTAATGTGTATTCAATTATTTTTTTTAAACATTTTTTTCTATTTGGGACCCAAACAAGTAGTACCACTCCAGGTCAGAGTAGACCTGGGAGTAATGGCGATGAAGGGGTTTTGTTTATTCATTCTTAATGTGTATTCAATTATTTTTTTTAAACACATTTTTTTCTATTTGGGACCCAAACAAGTAGTACCACTCCAGGTCAGAGTAGACCTGGGAGTAATGGCGATGAAGGGGTTTTGTTTATTCATTCTTAATGTGTATTCAATTTTTTTTTTTAAACACATTTTTTTAAATTCATTATTATTTATTTAACACATAGATGGAACCCTAACAAGTACTGCCATTCCAGATCAGAGTAGACCTGGGGGTAATGGCAATGAAAGCGTACTTGACTCTCCCCAGAGCTCAAAAATTGGAACTTCACCATTAGATGCGGTTTAGTATGTGATTGATTTTAATAGAGGATAAGTTTTAATTAAAAAATTTCAAGTATATATTTTTGAGAGTAAATTCATGCTCTGGTGTCCAACATTCAAGTAATTAGGGAAAAAAACAGTAAAACATTATTTTATCTACTTATGTAGTTCTCTCTTCCTCTTTACACTTTATATAATATATATATATATATATATATATATATAAGTTGGTTGTCTTTCCTTGTATGTGTGTGTGAGTGTATGTGTGCACGTTATGACGTCAAAACAGCTGCCATTTACATCAGTGAGTTGTCAAAAACAAAGCAATTGAAAGAACTCCTACACTCCCTTTTTTTTTATTTAAAGAATTTACATAAACCATCACCATTCTCACTCACTATCCAACTTTATTCATATCTATCTAATTCTTAAATCTTTCTTTGTATACAAGTTCATATCTATATCTATATCTTTTCTTTGTATACAAGTTCATATCTATATCTATCTTTTTCTTTGTATACAAGTTCATATCTATATCTATCTTTTTCTTTGTATACAAGTTCATATCTATATCTATCTTTTTCTGCTTCTATCTAATTCTTCTTGTATTTTATTCTGCTTCTATCTTTCTTTGCATATAACTCTCTCAGTTTGTTTGTCAGCTATAAATAAAAAATAAATTTAGTCTGTATGCTTCTGATCATTATGTTGCAATTAATCTTACATTCCCAGTCTTTTGTATAATATATATATATATATATATTAGTTTGGCGCTTAGTTTTGATGGCTATCACAATGCAAGAGAATGTGATAGCCTTCAAAACCAAGCGCCAAAACAATATACATACAATGCTTCAAGCAAATTATAAAACTCATATATATCATTACTGTGGTGTCAGAAAGAATATTTGATATGTTAACTTTTCTCACAATGTATCCTTTGTTTAGGAGAAAATGGCTATCATTACATTTTCAAACTAACAAGAAAACAAAGAAAAAACAAAATCCAGAGCTGGTGCCAAAATGCAGATATGAAAATAAGTTTCTACTATGCTATTTATCACCTTGGATGATTGGAAACAGCTTAGCTAATATTTATTTGAAAAATACTCCAAATTCTATGATCCAAACTGTATTTTATGTTTACTATGAAAATGCATTAGAATTGATTTCTACTATAAAAATGCATTGGAAATGAGGTTTACTATGAAAATGCATTGAAAATGATTTTTACTATAAAATTCATTAGAAACTTACTATAGAAAAACATTGGATTTGATTTTTACTATAATAATGCATTGGAAATTATGTTTACAATAAAAATGAATTGGAAAATATTTTTACTATAAAAATGCATTGGAAATAATCTTCACAATAAAAATACATTATAATTGGTTTGTACTATAAAAATGCATTGGAAATGATTTTTACCATAAAAATGCATTGGAATGATTTTTACCATAAAAATGCATTGGAAATGATCCATACTATAAAAAGCGCATTCAAAATGATGTTTACTATTAAAAAAAAGTAGTTAAGAATCTTTAAGTGTCAGCAATGCCAACAAAAATAAAATAAAAGAATGAAATGCTAGTGAACATGAAGATAAGACTAAGGAAAATAAATAAACATGAAAATGACATGACAATCATTTTCTATTACACTCGTTATAACACCCCCCACACACACACACTTTAAGTATGTTTTAAAACATTAAGAATTTAATGAGTTCAAATCTTTTTCATATGTCATAACCAGCACAGAAAATATTCTACATAATTCTTGGTGGATTGATTGGAATTTACGTCATGTCAACCCTTATTGTGTTATTTTTTGCCAAAGACGTTTTGTTTTATTCATTCTTGATGGGTACTCAATTTTTTTCTAGTTAACCCATAGATGTGACCTAACATGTACTACCACTCTGGGTCAGAGTGAACCTGGGAGTAATGGCTATGAAGAGCTCTAAAATTGGAACTTCACCATTAGATGCAATTTAACATCATATCCAGGACAGTAATACCTTTGACCACTGCCTTCTAGCAATTAAAAAGGATTGGGAATTTGACATTAGGACTATAGGGTCAGGATAATAATATAGGTACTAAGACTTGTGTGACCAGCCAATTGATCTGAAAGGGGGCCTCTCCGACTACCCATCTAGCCTAAGTAAGGGCTAAAGTGGGGTGTTGCTTGTCCTGGATTGCTCAGCCACCAGGATTCCGTCCTTAAGCATCACAGGTTGCCACCCACGGCCAACAAATGACCTCATTTGGGGGGATTTTACCACTCTGCTGAGACACAGTCAGTGTATTCTACTGCCCCAACCAACAGGGTGAACATACTTATAAGATCTTCTGCAAAGTAATTCTGATTCTATTTTATATTCTATATTTTTTATGTATCAATCTCTTGTAATTCTTCAGAATGTATGTTGGATTATTTAATGTACATCAAATCACCATTCCCATTTATGTACTTTCCCAAAAGCAACAGACATTTCCGGTAAAAATTGATCAATCAGCGGCAAACATAAAAAGCATTTAAGATTGTTCGTAAGTGTGATCAAATCAGTTGCTAATTGAACTTTCTGCCAGCAAGACTTATCTTTTGGATTACAAGGAAATGCTATAGACTAGGAATTACAAGGGACACTATATACTAGGATTGAAAAAAAAAACTTATATGCGAGGATTAAAAAAGAAACACTACAGACTGGGATTTACCAGGGGACACTACAGACTGGGACTGATACATATCACAGTAGAAATCTCATCAAACTCAAGAGCCTGCATGTAGTAATCCGTTTCACCATGTGTCCCATTGCAAAACGGATATATCTGTGAATTGATACAGTTCTAAGTGACAGTCTTCTCTGGGCTGCAGGTTCAATCCTGGTCAAGGGCAATAGTAACATAGAATAATTAACACAGCTAAATTCTTGTACCCGGTCATGGTTAAGGGAATGAGAACAGTCTTCCCCAGTGGATTGAATAAAGGGTTTGGTTTGAAGTTCCATGAAGGTTCCCAATTACGACATGAAGGCTCCTGAGTTTGACGAGAGGGTTCCCAAGTCTGACAAGAAGGCTGGTGGGCACATCAGCTGAAACATTGTGTAGATAACAATAAAGATAAGGACAATAATCCAAATAATCCAAATTATCAATTTTTTTAAATTAAAAAATTCAGAGAAAAAGTTTATCATGAAAACTTGTCAATAGTACAAAAAGAAAGATTGGTTTCGTTTGGTTTGATCTAGAAAATTAAAATCTTTGAAATCAAAGATAGAAGGATTTTATTATTTCTAGGGAACATTATACAATCAAAACAGACATCTTAATTCCTTAATTGTACTAAATAATGGACCCTTCTGTTTTTATTATAAAGGGAAGAATAAGGGCATGCTACACAGAAAAATATAAGAAAAAAAGAGTAGAGAAGCAATAACACTAATCTTTTTCAATCAAACATGATGAAAAGATGAAGAGAAAGAAAAAAAAGAGATAAATCAAGATTATTATACATTTTACATATTGAACTATTTAGCAATAGCTCTTAAATAAACATGTCAAACATTGTAATAATTAAATTATCATAGTGTGATATATCCACAGTTCTTGCCCGTACTGAAATAATCTTTGAAATCAAAGATAGCTGGATTTTATTATTTCTAGTGGAACATTATAAAATTAAAACTGAAGTATTATAGTATATCACTCATAAATAAGTACACCCCGTTTAATAAAAAGTTAATTTTCTTATCTAAAGATTGGTTTGGTTTGGTTTACATTATGTTTCCACCCATAATCTGCAATAATATATAAAATATAAGTAAAGTCGACAGGGTGGCCTATTGTCAGTATCAACGAGGGAGTCTATCCTCTTTTCACTAACGCTAGAACAAGGAGATTGTTTTTGCATCTGAGGTGGAACACCAATTCAATCTTCAATTGAACATGATGAAAAGAAGTAAAGAAAAAAAAAAGTGAGTTAAATCAAGATTATTATACTTTTTACATATTGAACTAATTGTAATAGCTCTTAAGTGTTAAAAAAAAAAGTCAGTATGAGCCAGACAACGAGGGAGTTTATCCTCTTTTCACTAGCGCTAGACCAATGAAATTGTTTTTGCGTCTGAGGAGGAGTGCCACACCTACCATCAGATCCTCACTTTACTGTACAGATCCTTGGGTTACTCATATGATGAGTTGGTGAGGGCTGGTATCAAACAAGGAACCTTGTGATTGCCTAGGCAAGTGCTCTACCGACTGAGCTAAACCGAAAATAAGATATAAAATAAATGTTGGGTTTTTAGGTCATCTAATTGTGGAGTAATGGGGAGTTGGGGAGTTCGATCCTCGCTGGATGCCTCATACTTGAATCCTTATGTCACATCCTGCCCATGATGAACAAGTTGGATTCCTATCATGGTGTAATGTTTAGCAAGCTAGTCCCACAGATTTATTACCACGAAATAGTGTGTTCAATCCTTGCTGGATGATCCATATGTGCAACCTTGTGTCCCATTCTACCCATGGCAAATGGATTGGGGTTTTTTTTAGGGCATCACATTTGTGGTGTAATGGTTAGAAAGCTAGCATTGTAGATCCATTATTACTGAAAAGTGAGTTTAATCCTCACTGCACGCCCCGTACTTGCAACCTTGTGTCACATGTTGAACTATTTTGGATATAAGGCATGGGGCAAATGGTCACTCCTAGATATAGACTCGTTGACTACCACGTGACCACCGAAGGCATTTCTATTGTCCAATCACTGGCACTGCTGCTGCTGCTTCTGCTGTATTAATAGACCCCATTCTGAGCTTATGTCATTGATACTTGGATTATCTTGGACGACGGACTTACAAAGAATACCCTAACACCGGATTCTTATTGGCTTGCTTACTTACTTATTACATCTGGAACTAAGGATGCCGACCAGATACTACCTGTAGTGAATGGATTGGATCAATACCTACTAGACATCCAGAGAATCCATTGGATTCATGTTGTCTCAGTGGTCCATGTTGATACTGACGTTTCTATTTATTGTTTGGTGTTTGTCGTTCGGGAAAGACCGCATCCCCAAAGACGTACTATATGGCGAATTAGTAGAAGGCTCCTAACCAGTAGGAAGACCACACAAACATTTCAAAGATGTCTGCAAAAAAGATATGAAGACATGCCTCATCAACACCAACACATGGGAGGTTGGTGCAGAAAACCAAGTGACCTGGTACCTCCTTGTCAAAAGAAGTGAAACAGAGAGGAAAGTAGCCATTTCAGTGGTGTTGCAGACCCTATGTGTCTGTAGGTAGTTGTATGCGCAAAGTGCATATTTATTGTTTATGTTTGTCACTGTTAGCGTTTGTTTTGATGTGTCAACATTCTAGCAGTTTTGTTAAACTAAAGACTGATTGATCTTGTAAAAATATAGGAGTTAATCCTATATAGTTTGACTGTTGAGCAAATAAGACATTGAAGAACTTAAGAATTTCTCATTCAAATAATGAAGTCAGTATTTTTGTACGCCCATCAATCTGAAAAGCATCAAGAGAAGCGTCATGATTATTTTTTTTAAAAACAATGTCGTCTTTATTTGAATGTACATGATTATCTGCAGAATTAATTTTTCCGTGGTGAACAGGTTGGATAAATACCTTTCACAAAGCTTATATAATATTATGGGATTTCTTTTTATTCGTTCTATTAGATTAAATATATAGATCAAATTAGTATATTTAAACTCTCGAATTTCGGTTTTTATTGCAGCAGTACCTTGACTCAGGAGTTTAATTCGTTGCACTCGTCACTCAATTTCCTCGTATATCAAATCAATTTTCCCCATTGAAATAAACTCAAATGCCATTAATCCATTCCAAAGCCACAAAAAACACCTTATGTGTTTGTTACATTATTTGGACCAAGTTACCTTTAAGCACCCCATGTTCTAATAAAAATGCTGGACATTTTCAAGTAGGATTTTTAATGCCATTTCTATGTATATTTTAACTTATAAATATCTTCAAATATAAATCATTTCATTTCCATAGTTATTAATTTCTAAATGTTTCTCATCTTCAGTTTCATTATATCAAGAAAATAAAGTGGTACTTAAAACGTCCTATACCACCTCATTCTACCCGGCCGGAAGTCACATTCATTTTCCTAATCTACCCCAAATGATAGCCTTTGTTAAAATGAAATATTAAACATACTAGCAAAATAAAAAACACCCTCCGGGCGATGTAAAAATAGATTTTTGTAACATATTGCCTGAGGGGTGGGAGTTAAAAATTCAATGTCAGCGAGTTTGTACCCTAAGTAAGTAAAATCATCAAATTCATCAAAGGATTAAAAAATAAAACAATTTGAAATGTAAACTTTAAATATGTATTAAAATAAATCAAACTATATATAGATATATAATACCAGTCATGTATTTATTAAAACTTGTTTTAAAAAACAATGAGGACTGTCTAATGTTGCATGTTCAAATTTTGAGTGTATTTATTCTATGTTATGACGATTTTGGGTAAAGTGACATAGTTTTTGTTACAGCCAAATGCTTACAGAAGTGAATCTCCATTATTAATAGAGATTTAGAAGTCTTTGATTTAAGGGAAATAAATATTAAATGAAAAGGACATTTTTAGCATTTTTGATAGATCCTTATAGAAATGGGTCTTTGGACTTAGAAAATTCTCAACAGGATATTAAGAGTTAACCAATTTCTCATCATTTTGTGATGTGGCACATGGTGGGCTTAAAGTGGAGGCCCTGCAGGAAGCGAGTCTCCTAGGGGGGAGAGTTCCAAAAATGGCTCTGATCTGTTGGCATTCTCTTTTATAGAGATGCCTCAAGAAGGCAGTGGGTAAATAAACCCAACTCTTACCCCTTTAAATGGGGTGGGGAAGCAGGTGCTACTTGGGAGGAAATTGTCTTGGAATTGAGATGTTTTTTTTTCTAAACCCCCGGACACAAATGCCAAGTAGTTAAAAAAATAGAGGAAAATAAAGAAATTATCTACAATGAAAATGTGGTAGAAATAACTATGGAAATGATTTGATTTAGTGTGAAGCTTATGTATCTATGATTTTAACCACAGGTTAACCATGACTAAAGTGTGAAGCTCACCTCTCTATGGTTTTAACCACAGGTTAACTATGACTAAAGTGTGAAGCTTATGTATCTACTAGAGACAGTTACCCAGTGTCACCTAGGTAGAAGTGGTGGGGCAAAAATACCTTGAGTAATGATTTTACTTTTGAGATTTACAAATGCTGGATATTTCAAAGTAGAATTTCAATGGTATTTCTCTATATATTTTAATTTTTGAATATCTTCGAATATAAATCAAATCTTCATAATTATACACAAAAACCAAGAACTTGTGATATTTAATGTGTATATATATTTACTTTGTTCTTAATTGTTTTATTTTTGTAGTTTCATACATACATATATCCATACCAACTGCCCTATATATATATATATATATATATATATATATATATATATATATATATATGTTTGTGTATATGTATCTATTGTTTTAATCACAGATCAACTATGGCTGGCCAATGGCCCAGCACCTCAATTGTTATGCAAATTAGTCATCACTACAAAGCATTATTCAAATTAGACAAAAGTGCCACCTATATTGATCATTTCATTCACTCTAAATATCCAATTATCAGTGCTCTTCCAATATGTGATCTATCGAAGGTTTGTGATCCATTATTGATCTACTATTCATGACATGTGATCTACTAGGAAAAAAGAAGTTAGAGTTAGTTTAATGGGAAAATAATGGGTAGATCACATAGTGGAATGTAAACAACTCGGTAGTCACATATATTGGACTAGAAACCATTCTGTAGATCACATATTTGAAGAGCACACAATTATCAAAGGAGCATAACTCATTAAATCTTATCTTGAAATAGCATTAATTAGTTAACACTGGCTATTGAGGAAAACAGACTAATGAAATTAAATAAGAACACATAAAAAGATTACACTTATTTTAATTGTATTTCACTTGGTTTCTGTATAAAATCATTCATAGGATTGATTTTAATACATTGTAGAATAAAACAATAATATTAGAGATCAGTAACACCAAGTAATTATTTATCAAACCCAGTTTTGTTAAAACAAGCATGCAAATTAACCACACCATATATTATGTAAACCTTTATTCCTTAGTTATATATAAGACACATTGCAGGATTTTAAATGCACTAATAACATGGGCTGTTTTGAAACAAATCTAACTCAGATTTGCATAGAGACATTGTTAATAAATAACATTTTTTCTATGTATCAATGATTTTGACAATAGATTAAATATTCTTCAATAAACTTATGCAATTCCTGAAGGTAGTGTGACATAAGCAGTGATATAGTTTCAGTTACAGCTGGAAAGACAGCAAATCTCCATTATAATAAGATATGATATTATGGAATCATGAAATTATCTTTATCAAAACCAACATGCAAATTAACCGCACCATATATTATGCAAAGCTTTATTCCTTAGTTATATATAAAACACATTGCAGGATTTTAAACGCAGTAATAACATGGGCTGTTTTGAGATAAATCTAACTCAGATTTTCATAGATAATAAAAATATTAATAAATCACAGACAAGTTAAAGAGACAGTTCTTCCAGGCCATTGTCGTATCAGTGCTGCTGTATGGCTGCACCACCTGGACCCTAACTAAGCGACTAAAGAATAAACTAGATGGGAGCTGCACAAGGATGCTGTGGGTGATCCTGAACAAGACGTGGAAACAACACCCTACGAGAAAACAGCTGTACGGTAACCTGCCACATATCACCCAAACCATCCGAGTAAGATGGACAAGACACGCGGGACAATGCTGGAGAATCAAGGACGAACTCATAAGCGACGTCCTCCTGTGGAAGCCAACACATGGGCACGCCAGTGTGGGCCAACCAGCAAAGACGTACATTGATCAGCTCTGTGCGGACACAGGATGCTACATAGAGGACCTCCCGAGAATAATGAGCGATAGGGACAGATGGAGAGAGATTGTCATGGATATCCATGCTGACAGCGTGACATGATAATGATGATGATATAAGATACATTAAATAGATTAAGTAAATATGCATGGATAAACTTACACAATTCCTGAAAGTATTGTTAGATAAGCAGTGACATAGTTTCAGTTACAAACGGAAAGACACTGAATCTCCATTATAATAAGAGATACAACAATATGGAATCATGAAATCACCTTATTCAAGTATTTCAGACAATTTGAACTAAGATAGATTTTAATGATGGGAAAATTGAAAACAAAAACGTACCAGATATGAAATGATAATGTATCAGCTGATCAAAAAAAAAAAAAGTTGGTGAATTTTAATTTTATAGATATTCACAGGATGAGAGTATAGAATAAATTATTTTGAAAATATCTTTTTTTGTAATTAACAAGGTCAGTAGGTTACTTGTGTTTATTTAAATGATTTAGTGGTGAGAAAAAAAAATTAATTGAAACTATTCACATGCTTTTATTTTCTCTCTTCATTCTTTACATTTATATTTCAAGACATAAAAGAAAAAAAAATATTCAACAGGACAGAAATAATTTCTAAAAATAAAAAAATAAATAAATAAAAAATAAAATTAAAAATAAAATAAAAAAAATAAAAAATAAAAAAATCCCATCACAATGATAATATCCTAATACAATTAACTCAAACTAAATTTGTTGATATATATATATATTTCTTTTTACACACACAGGATTGGTTGATAAATAATATATATTACAGGCTAGCTCAGTCGGTAGAGCGTTCGGCTAGAAACCACAAGGTTCCTAGTTTGATACTGGCCCTCACCAACTCAGCGAATGAGTAGCACAGGGATCTGTGCGGTAAAGTGAGGAGCTGATGGTAGGTGTGGCGCTCCACCTCAGATACTAAAATAATCTCCTTGGTCTCGCACTATTGAAAAGGGGATAGACTCCCTTGCTGACTGGCTGATACCAACATTAGGCTGCCCCGACAACTTTACTTTACTTACACACAAACACACTATATATATATATATATATATATATATATATATACACACACATGCACACACACACACACACAAGGTGTGTCAAAAAAGTATCAGGATTGAAGCTGTATTTACCAAGATAGGAATGAACAATAAATGTAACGTTAATTTTTTTCAGAATACAAGGTGTGTCAAAAAGTACAGATTTTAAAGCTGTATTTACCAAGATAGAAATGAAGAATGAATGGAAGGTTAATTTTTCAGAATATAAGGTGTGTCAAAACGTACCAAAAATCTTGATACTTTTTTTTTTTACACACATTATATATATATATAATATATATATATATATATATATATAAAATGGAGATTCGGTGTCTGTCTGTAAATGATACATCACTGCATATGTCACCATAAATTGTTTAAATTTACCAATCAGTATTTAATTTATATTAAAATAAAAATCATTAATACATAAAATAAATCTTATTTATTAATGAGGTCTTTATGAAAATCTGAGTTAGATCTGTCTCAAAAATAGCCCTTTTATTAGTGTGCTTAAAATCCTGCAATGTGTCTTATATATCACTAAGAAATAAAGATTTACATATTATATGGTGTGGTTAATTTGCATACTGTTTTTGATAAAACCGAGTTAAATAGATAATTATTGGTGTTATTGATCTCTAATATTATTGTTTTATTCTTCAATCTATTAAAATCAATCTTATGAATGATTTTATATAGAAACCAATTAAAATATAATTAAAATAAGTAATCTTTTTATATGCATTCTTATTCAATTTTGAAACCTGGTGCAATTGAGGAGTTACAGTAAAGCTTCTATCCTTGTCACACATTAGGATTTTAATAAAGGAAGGTTTGTTTTTTTTTAATGACAAATATTAAGCTTTGGATGTGACACGATGAGTATTATTAAGACTGAACATGGTTTAATTTAAACATTTGCAAATTTAGTTTCACGGATTTTATTGTAATACCAGTTACAAACTAATATTCATGGATAAATGATTGCCTGGAAAATAAATGTTTCATTAAAGTGGGGGGGGAATTTTTTTTTATTTCCTTAGTTTTTCTAATTTAATATAGTTCATTACATTACAACTTAAGTATTTACACCCAGAGGGTGCATATTCTTGCTAGTACGTATAAGACTGTGTAAGGTTTGGAATAAAATCTCATTCTATTCAGGAAGGAAGACATAAAATCAGATAGACGTTTTGGTTAAATTCTACTTAACGGACATAAATTCCACCATTGTATGTCACCTCACCGAAAGAAAAGAAAATACTAATAATCAAGGAATTAACCGAATTTAATGAAATTTTCAGTGTTGATACATTAATGAATAAAGGATATAATACACCAGTTATTTTATTTAAAAACTTTTACATTTTTCAGGTGAATTAACTTTGAATCGCGTATGTTTGTGAATCTGTGTTACACTTCAAAGATACGTGGTTCAAAGTTAACTGACCTGAAAAAATGTAAGAGTTTTCAAATAAAATTTATTTAAAATTTATGCATTATATTGATTATTATTTAATATATCAACACTGAAAATTTCATTAAATTCGGTTAATTCCTTGATTTTTAGTATTTTTTTTCTTTCAGCGGTAACATACAATGGTGGAACTTATGTCAGTTAAGTAGGATTTAACCGACGTTATAAGATATAAAAAAAAAAAAATAGTGAATGATCGATCAATTGATTTTAACGGCATGTCAGATCTTAATAAAACTGGGTTAAATAAATAATTACTTGGTGTTACTGACCTCTAATATTATTGTTTTATTCTCCAATGTATTAAAATCAATCCTATGAATGATTTTATACAGAAACCAAGTGAAATACAATTAAAATAAGTGTAATCTTTTTATGTGTTCTTATTTAATTTCATTAGTCTGTTTTCCTCAATAGCCAGTGTTAACTAATTAATGCTATTTCAAGATAAGATTTAATGAGTTATGCTCCTTTGATAATTGTGTGCTCAGAGGTAAGGAAATTGTGTTCATTGTATGTTTATATTCTCATTTTTTGTGTAGTTGTTTCTTAAGAGGGTTTTATTTTTTGCATATAAATATTCCTAAATATGAATAATTTTCAAATCTTATTATAATGGAGATTCAGTGTCTTTCTGTAACCAAAACTATGTCACTGCTTATGTCACAATAGCCTCAGTAAATGCCTAAGTTTATCGATGAATATTTAATTTATAGTCAGAATCATCTATACATATATAAAGGGTAGTTGTATGTATATATGTATGTATGTCCGGAGAAAATTACATAAATAAAACAGTTAATGACAAAGTAAATATATATATATACACACACATTCACTGTTACTGGGTCAAGCTCTTTGTGCAAAAATTATAAAGGTTTCATTTATATTCGCAAAGATTTAAAAAAATCTAAATAGCATTAAAATAGCATTAGAAATTCTACTTAAAAATATCCGTGAATCTCAGAGTTAAACAGATTAATATGGAAGCGCAAAACAATTTTTTTTTCCCGCCAGATTAAAATAAGGACTTTTTACATGGGGATTTTTATGGGGCATCCAGCGAGAATTAAACTCGCTATTCAGTAGTAATGAATCTGCAAGACTAGCTTTTTTTGTTGTTTTTTGGGTGGTGCTGGTGGAGTGGTTCTCCTCTACCCAGGTGATGCTGGGTAGTTGCTTCTAGTTAAGACATAGAATAAATTTTATTTATCAACAATGTATATGAAAATTTGGGTTAAATTTTATCTCTGATATTATTGATTTAATCTCCAAGATATCAAAATCAATCCTATAAATTGATTTTTTATAGAAACCAATTAAAATATAATTTAAACAAGCAAGTGTAACCTTTTTATGTGCGTTCTTATTTAATTTAAATTAAATCGTTCAAATTTGATATATTTCATTAAAACTTAAATACTTATGCCTGGAGGGTGCATATTCTTGCCAGTATTTTGTCAAGCTAATTAGGTAGGTTGATAATTAAGATTTTATAATTTTCTTAAAGTTATATTATCCTATATTTTTACTTTATTATTATTATTATTATTATATAGTACACCATAACAAATAGATATAGCTCTTCCATGTGTAATCAAGCACTTAATTTTCATTTCCACAACACAAAATACCTATATATACATACATACATACACATACATATTACACATACATATGTTTGTGTGTGTGCATATACACACTAGCAGAATAACCTGGCATTGCCTTGAAAAAATGTACAACTGTAAACAGTGCTCCATATTGCCAACTTCG
>CM042153.1:68774650-68798199 GCA_023376005.1 Doryteuthis pealeii
TTTAAGACACATTTGTCTCACCATTTTTGATTATTAATTGAGTGAAATAAAAGTCTACATTTCTTGTTTACATTATTGATTGGTCCAGCATTTTGTTTTGACTTCAAAATTTTAAATTTTAATCTTTCAAGAGTTGTTATTTTGTTTTAATTTTTTTTACATTGAAATTAAATGCTATTCTTCTTATCACGTAATGGTTAATATGTTAATCAGAATTTGGTTTATTTTCAATTTTATTGTTATCTTCATATTCTAATTATCTTATTACTTACTTGTTTTTAATTAAAAATTATTGTGCTTTCTAAAATAAAAATAAAAATCTATTATAATTTAATATAAAATCACTATATAATGAAAACTTGAAAAACAAAGGAAAATACAAATAATAATTAGATATATTAGAATACAAAATAAGAATGAAATAGATTTCTAAGAACCAAATTCTTATTAATATATTAACCAAGTTATAAATATATATATATATATATTTATATAAATATATAACTAAAAAGACCAACTAAATTCAAAACTAAATTACGAACCAATCAATAAAGTAATCAGAAAATGTAAACTTTTATTTCACTCAACTGATAATCACATAAAGTATGAATTAAATTTGTCTTGAAAAATATAAATCCTGTTATATAGTTACCAACAACTCCCATGAGAAGGATGTGACACAAGGTCAATTTCTTAAGCAGAGTTTAAGGGGTTTGAATTCCGAGTTTTCCTTCTCCTTGACTGGTGCCTAACCAAAGTTAAAGAGGGCAGTCTACCCTACTAGTTACCCATAGCTGGAGGGAGAGAAGTTGGATTCATACCTTTCCCAAGGATATTAATGCCATGTGAAATGCAAACACTCTCGTCCATGATTTTAACTCAGGTCAATGAGAATATAAATCCTGTTATGTGTGTGTATATATATATATATATATATATACATATATATATATAAAACTCTGAATTCAAACCAGTTGTACACCACTTAAAAATTGACCCTGTATCATATCCTGATCATGGGGGAGTTGGATATATGTATCGGCATTCACCAGGCTGAGTGAAAAGATTTTTGAAAAACTGAAAAAATATGGTCAAAAACGTTTACATTGGGATGTTGAATTGTGTGTCCATAGGTCTGTGGGTTGGTTTATTTGTAAATATGCATATGTGATTATATATATATATATATATATATATATTTACCAACCCCTACAAACAAGTAGGATGCAACACAAAGTCAATTTCTTAAGTAGAGTTTAACAGGTTTGAATTCAGAGTTTTCCTTCTCCTAGAATGGTTACCTAGCTCAAGTTAAAGAGCCCAGTCTGCCCTACTATTTACCCATACCTGGAGGAAGAGTAGTTGGATTCATACTTTTCCCAAGGATATAAACACTATGTGAGAAGCAAACAGCCTCATCCAGGATTTGAACTCGGGTTGATGAGCCCATTTCCCATGACTAACCATTACCCTATGTGCCTCCATGAAATGTGTATGTGATTATTGCACTTGCCTGCATATATATGTGTCCATGTGCATACATATAGGTACACTTCCTCCATCTATATGTACATGCATACATGTGTCCTCACATATACACACTTGTGCACTATTTTTTTTGTTGGTGGGATGTTTATATTTGCGTATCGTTGTGAATAGGTTCATATATGTTTATTAGGGAATGTGTGTATATGCTGTTACGTATGTGTGCATGTCAGAATGAAAACATGGTAGTTATCATGAAAAAATAAGTGATTTGATATGTATCAGTATTAAAGTTATGAACACCCTCCTCCTCGCAGCAATTGGTTAAATAGTACCACTACCAACAAACACCAAGCAGTTAATACAATAACAAAGATCATTTTGTCACACCCTGTATATATAAGTTGTATAAAAAAAAAGTATCGTGATTGAAGCTATATTTACTAAGATGGGAATGAACATTAAATGGTAACATGAATTTTTTTTTTCAGAATACAAGGTGTGTCAAAAAGTACAGATACAAGCTGTATTTACCAAGATAGAAAAGGTGAATGAATGGAACGTTGATTTTTCAGGATACAAGGTGTGTCAAAAAGTACCAAAAATTTGAATACTTTTTTGACACACCTGGTGGATGGATGGATAGATAGATACACTAAACTGATGTTTATTTTTTGTCAATAATTGTTTGAATATTCTCAAAGAGATTTAACTTTCATTCATAGAAAAAAGAATTTTTAGAAAGTTTTTTAAAGAGTTGATATGCTATGAGAAATGTCACAAAAATTAACTGGTGACATAGCATATCCATTCATTGAATAGGAATTGTTTTCAATATGTTTAATATGCACATATTAATATAAAAAAGCAAACGTGTCCAGGGTGTGAGGTTAAACTGTATCTAATGGTGAAGTTCCAATTCTGGAGCTCTAGGGAGAGTGGAGTACCCCTTCATTGCCATTATTCCCAGGTCCACTCTGACCTAGAGTCCTAGGGTTTATGGGTTAAATTGATTCAAAAATGAGTTAAAAAAACACTGAATACCCAACAAGAATGAATAAAGATCTTATCTTATTTTTCTATTTTATTTTTAAAATAACCCAACAAGGATTGACATGCTATAAAATCCAACCAACCAACCAAAAAACAAACAAAAATTTTCAACACCAAATACTACATATAAGAAGCTTGTATACTTCTGCAACAAACTATTCTTGTGAGATTGTGTGTGTGTGGTATATATATATATATATATATATATATGAGGAAAAATGAGTAAAGAAAAGAAAAGTAAATGGATAAAATGAATTTAATCGATATCACATTAATCGATATCACTTACACATGTGTTTCGGTCAGTTTATGTGTGTGAAAATATTTCGCACACATACAAATAAATGTTCACTCTGATGAAGGTCGATTCTTGTATGTGTGCGAAATATTTTCACACACATAAACTGACCGAAACACATGTGTAAGTGTTATCGATTAATGTGATATCGATTAAATTCATTTTATCCATTTACTTTTCTTTACTCATTTTTCCTCATATTGTTGGATTCAATTCCTTTTCCATTTTTACATAATATATATATATATATATATATATATATATATATATATATATATATATATATATATGACTAACTATGTATGTGTCTATGGGTTTCTTTTGACACCTTTTGGTGAAATTCAAGAAAAATGACACTGGATTTACCAAACTAATTAAGTATACAGAGATCAATATAATTAAAGTAATCAATCAGTTGATCAATGCAGAATATAAGTGTTTGTTTGGGTGGTGGGGTGGGGGTTAGAAACATGAGGTGGAAAGGAGGGAAAATATCTTTCTTGTTTTTAATCTTTTAAAATTGAAATTAAATGACAATTAAAATGGCTCAAAGACTTGCTTTCATTACCACAAATGATTCAAGGAATTATATTTATCAGTCTTAGATGTCTACTTAAACAAGAAAATGAGATCAGATCAGATATTATTCCACATATGAATTGGCCAATATCTTTATTTTTACTATTTCTCGGAAATTTTCTAAAAAACTATTGAAAAGTATTTACTGTTAGCTTGAAATGGTGAGGGAAGAAAAACGAAAAACACTGGGACATATGGATATGATTTTATTGTGTTCTTTTAGATTTTTGTGAGTCAGGGACGCAGGATGGGCACCTATCAGCATCTCAGTGTATATGTTAAGGTCTTTGGGTCAAATAGATCTGTTTGAAAATTATTAGTATTGAAATTTTTTTTTTTTTTTTTTTTTTTTCAGACTCATATTAAGAATATAATAAAGCATTGAGACTGCCCTTATTGAGGATTTAACTTTGCTGTATTAGAAAACTAAAAAAGAAAAAGAAAAAATAAAGATTAGTATTATTTGTATTATTTGGACTATTGTCCTCATCTTTATTGTTATCTACACTATTTCTCGGAAATTTTGAGATGAGGCCTGATGATTAGTATTATTTGTATTATTCGGACTATTGTCCTCATCTTTATTGTTATCTACACTATTTCTCGGAAATTTTGAGATGAGGCCTGATGATTAATATTATTTGTATTATTCGGACTATTGTCCTCATCTTTATTGTTATCTACACTATTTCTCGGAAATTTTGAGATGAGACCTGATGATTAGTATTATTTGTATTATTCGGACTATTGTCCTCATCTTCATTGTTATCTGTACAGATAACAATGAAGATGAGGACAATAATCCGAATAATACAAATAATACTAATCTTTATTTTTTCTTTTTCTTTTTTAGTTTTCTAATGCACAGAGTTCAATCCTTAATAAGGGCAGTCTCAATGCTTTATTATATTCTTAATATGAGTGTGAAAAAAAAAAAGTCAATACTAATAATTCAGATCTATTTGACCCAAAGACCTTAACACATACACTGAGATGCTGATAGGTTCGCACCCTGCATCCCTGACTCACAAAAATCTAAAAGAACGCAATAAAATCATATCCATATGTTAGTATTATTTGTATTATTGTAACACTATCGAAAATTAATAAAATAACATTGAATTTGGTATTTTTAGCAAGCCCCTAACTGGTCTAATGATGCCTGATAGTTTGCAAGTTTGAAAATTTTGGTTAACTTTAAAAATTTTGCTTAAATTCATATACTGAAAATCGAGCGTCAAAAACACTTGAAAAAGCCTTCAAAACAGGCCTTTTTTCAGTTTGTTTTGACGCATGTAAAATAAAACTTAAAAACGCCTGGTGGACCCCTTAAAACTATGAAATTAACATTCCAACTGTTGTTTCTAGTTAGGGGCTGTGCCCGGACACCTTGCTTGATAGTTGGTACATTGTACAGATATTGTACAGATAACAATGAAGATGAGGACAATAGTCCGAATAATACAAATAATAGTAATCTTTATTTTTTAGTTTTCAGTTTTCTATGCAGCAGAGTTCAATCCTAAATAAGGGCAGTAATGCTTTATTATATTCTTAATATGAGTCTGAAAAAAAAAAAAAAAAAAAAATTCAATACTAATAATTTTCAAACAGATCTATTTGACCCAAAGACCTTAACACATACACTGATAGGTGCCCGTCCCACGTCCCTGACTCACAAAAATCTAAAAGAACGCAATAAAATCATATCCATATGTCCCAGTGTTTATCGTTTTTCTTCCCTCACCATTTCAAACTAACAGTAAATACTTTTCAATAGTTTCTTAGAAATGAATTACACAGGATAGGTTATAAGGTAGGAGTTAGATGGTTTTAGTTGGGACTTTTTCCTGGGGACTCATTCAAAGTAAATATGCACACTAAATCAAAAATCTATCAGAATCATTGTGTATGTATTGTTATGTTTATAAGTAAATAGTGCTCAATATCATTGATAGAGCATGTATATTGGCACTGGCTATACGATTCTTTAAAATAAAAGAAAATGCATTAAATTCTAGATGATAAAGGATGATGCAACAGGCTTCAAATGATAGATTAGCAGAAATTTCATGATGGATGAACAAAGATCTAGCTAGAGAATTTGCTTGGCTGGTTGTTTTTCCTTATATACATCTATTTATACATATATAAAGGACAGTTGGCCTGTATGTATGTCCGGAGAAAACTTTGAAAATAAAACAATTAATGACAAAGTAAATATATATATAGACATTCACTATCACCATGGCTTGGTTTTAGAGCAAAAATAATGAATATTTTATTTCTATTTGGGAAGATATTTAAAAATTAAGATTTGTATAATAACAGAAGGTGATTGAAATATTATGTTGATTGATTGAATTAATCACCTAATTTATATTGTTTTTTTTTTCAATTGTAAATTATTGAGTTAAAATTTCTTAGTATATTGATATATATTTACGTGGGGATTTTATGGGGTATCCAGTGAGGATCTAACTTGTGATAAGTTAATAATGGAGCTGTGAGACTAACTTTTTAAAAATCCCCCCTCTACCCAGGTGACGCTGGGTAGGCGCTTCTAGTACATATATAAAGGAGAGTTGGGCACCTCTTGTGGTGTAATGGTTAGCAAGCTAGATTAGCAGACCATTGTTAGTGAGTTTGATTCTCATTGGGTGCCCCATACTTCTGGCCTTGTGCCACATCTAAGGTCAGCTTAGTAAATAACTATATAAAGGAGAGTTGGCCTGTATGTATGTCCGGAGGAAACTATGAAAATAAAACAATTAATAACAAAGTAAATATATATGCACCTTCACTATCACTAGAGCTTGCTTTTGAGCAAAAATAATGAAGATTTCATTTATATTCATGAAGATATTTGAAAATTAGAATTTTTGAGAGAAAGAAAAGCCATTGGTGTATTCGGGATTAAAATATAAACAAATCAATCAATGAATCTTCAAGACTAACTTTTTTAATACCCACCTCTACCCAGGCAACACTAGGTAATTGCTTCTAGTAAGTTTAAGTGAGAAAACAACAACAGCCACTTGGTTTAAAAATTGCATAAGCGAGAAACTGTCAGATACCAAGCACCATTGACTTCATGTCTATGCTACCCTAACTTTATATATACATATATATACATACACACACACACACAAATACAAGAGAGGGGGAGGGAGAGAGAGAGAGACAAATGAAGAGTATAAATTCTTTGATAAATTTATAAGTGAGGTTATCTAGAGAGTAACCTCTGGCCCTTAAACTAATTCACCTAACTTTTCATAATAAGTACAGAGTTTCAAGTGACTCCTTGAAATCTCCTTTTGAAACTCTATAGACTTTAGGTTAAAGGCTCTTCAGTCTAACAATAAAGTAGGGTGAAAAGGTTCAAGGTATCACATTTAATATCATTAATTGACAATAAAGAAAATGTTACTAGATTGATAGATATTTTCATGAATCTTCTAATAAATTGTCAACTGAGACTTCATTTTTGTCTTAACATACCTAGGTAGTTATATCTCATCTACAGAAAGTGATGTCAAAATACGCATAGTAAAGGCATGGACTGCTATAGACAGATAATCAATAATATAAATATTATTGATAAGATACAGCAATAATTCTTCCAAGCTACTGTATGACTATACTATTTGAACTGATAAAATGATTAGAGAAAAATGGGACCATGTAACCATTAGGCACCCCAGGTGAGAGCTGTTTTGAAAGAAACACCTTTTGCTTTGCACTGAAAACTCCCGGTTGTTTGTTTACAAACAACAGATGTTTTTTTTTGCATTAGAATTTCACTCTAAGATTTTTTTTAAGTTTGTTCATGTATATTTACAACCCAAAGGCATGTTTTTTAATACTAAAATAGTTTTCAATTTTAATTTCTAAAAATTAGTTATTTCATATTTTGCTGTTAATTCAATAGAAATTTTTTTAAGTTTTAAAAACCTTAAACAAAAGACACATTTTTATATTAAAATAGTCTTTATTTAATCAGAGGAGAAATGCAGATATGTATATTTAAATGAAAATAGTTTTTATTTACAAAATAGATTTTATGTTTATTTAAAAGGAAAGGATGTTGAGACCAAGTAACCAATAAATAACTATTTTTTTATTATAATTGAAAACTATTTTAGTATAAAAATATGTCTTTGGGGTGTAAATATACATAAACAAACTTGAAAAAAAATCTTACAGTGAAATTCTAAAGCAAAAAAATCGCTTGTTGTTTGTAAACAAACAACCGGGAATTTACGGTGAAAAGCAAAATGTGTTCCTTTCAAAACAGCTCTCACCTGGGGTGCTTATTGGTTACATGGTCTGAAAAACCAAATTGAGAACTATACAGAGATGCTCTGTGCTGTCTTAAACAAATCCTGGAAGCAGAACCCCAGAAAAAAGTAACTGTATGGACTGTTGCCCCCTATCACACAAACCATTTGAATAGGACAAACAAGACATGCTGGACACTGCTGGAGAATTAAGGATGAACTCCAGTAAGGAACATTCTCCTGTGGACACCTACACATGGACACACCAGTGTAGGTGAACCAGCAAAAAAACTATATCAATCAGCTCAGTGCAAATTATGGATACTGCTCTGAGAACCTATCAAAGATGATGACTGATAGGGATGGTCAGTGAGAGAAATGGATATCCATACGTGAGTGTGTATATATGTGTACAGACATGCTGAATATATTTCATGAAATATAGAGCATTGATAGTAGTAGAAAAAAGTTTTTGGTGTTCGAAGTACAGCTTCTTCAGCCTGAAGGTGTGCCTTGAACATCAAAAACATGGTCGAGAGAAAAAAAATTTATACAACTATATATATATATATATATATATATATATATATATATATAGAGAGAGAGAGAGAGAGAGAGAGAGAGAGAGAGAGAGAGAGATAAGTAAGTCGTCGGGGTGGCCAGAGTTGGCAAGGACCGGTATTGAACTAGGAACCTTGTGATTTCTAGCCAAACGCTCTACCGACTGAGCTAACCTGGCCATATATATATATATATATATATATAAGTAAGTAAAAAGTAAAGCCACCAGCTAACCCGGCCCTATATATATATATAAGTAAGTAAAAAGTAAAGCCACCAGGGTGGCCTAAAGTTGGTATCAGCCAATTAGCAAGGGAGTCTATCCACTTTTCACTAGCAATAGACCAAGGAGATTGTTTTAACATGTGGGATAGAGCACCACACCTACAATCAGCTCCTTATTTTATCCCACAGATCCCTGTACTACTCATACACTATATATATAATATGAACAAAAGAACGAGACATATAGGAACAGTTATTTTTTTCTTCAATGCAACTATTTTCAATCTTAGGTCCCTGTTAGAATAAAGGATTTTTTTAAAGTTTTTATATGAAAAAGAAAAATATTTGTGTTATTGTTGGAACAATAAAACCTCAGAGCAAGTAAAAAGTTTCCACATTTTTATTTCAGGTATATAACTTAAATTATAGATGAAATGAATTCTTATTGTGCACACTTCCCTTATAATCAATAATAACAATGATTAAGAAAAGTCCAATTGGACACATAGCCTAGTGGATAAAGGAGTTAGGTTAAGACAGTTCTAAGTGACAGTTATCTCTAGATTGCAGGCTCAATCCTGGTCAAGAGCAGCAGTAACATAGAATAATAATTAACACAGCTTAATGCCTCTACCGCAGCTATGGTTAGCGGAATGAGAACAGGATACCTCCGTGGACTGAATAAAGGGTTAGGTTCAAAGTTCCATGATGGCTCCCAATTACAACAAGTAGGTTCCTGAGTTTCGAAAAGAAGTTCCTGAGTTTCGAAAAGAAGGTTTCCAAGTTTCAAAAAGAAGGTTCCTGTAGAATAATCATACTAATTCCAATTACTGTCGAATTGGCAAAACAAGACAGCAAGCAGTCGCAACCGAATATGATTCTGGTTTGCTGCCAAGACTACTGCAAAATGGCAGGATATTTATGAAGCCTCAGAGGATCATACAAACCAAGCAACCAATCAAGACTTAGGGAATGGAATCACCCAAATGCATGAGTGGACTATTCTGAATTCCCATAAGTACCAGTTGTCTTGACACTGGTTCAGTTGTGCTTGGCCAATCACATTGTTCAAACCAATAGTAGACCGACTGACTGACTCTGACTTCCTTCAATAGTTCCCGAGTTTCGAAAAGAAGGTTCCTGAAGAAGGCTGGAGAGCACATCGGCTGAAATGTTGTACAGATAACAATGAAGATGAGGACAATAGTCCAAATAATACAAATAATACTAATTAAGAAAAGTGTTCCATCGGTCTGAAGAGATACCATTTTGAGAGGGATGAATTGAGTAGAGATACTGTGGCAGGTCCACTCAACAATTTCATTTTCTCTCTTTGGTCTATTTTATGAGTTATCTTGCATTGTCATTGACATGGTCCTCAAGTTTTGAGAAGGAACTTGACGCCTTCTCAAGGCAATGAGATATCTACTTTTCAAGACTATAACCTATTAAGAGACTGTTGATGCCGAGATAAATAAAAGAGTGAAGAAGAGGACAATTTTCAACTTTGGGCCCTCAACAGAGATTATACATATATAAACAAAAGTGTATATATATATATATATATATATATATATATATATATATAAACAAAAGTCTCTGTGTGTGTGTTTATATATGTATATATACATATATATTTTATAAAAAAGGAAGGTCCGCAAAATGTATTTTGTTCTCAGAAAAAATTTTTTTATTCTTTTTGTTTTACATGTGCAACACGTGTTTCAGATCTTCTGGTATCTTCTTCAGACTTTGGTTGAACCAAAGCCTGAAGAAGATACCAGAAGATCTGAAACACGTGTTGCACATGTAAAACAAAAAGAATAAAAAATTTTTTTCTGAGAACAAAATACATTTTGCGGACCTTCCTTTTTTATAAAATATTGAATTTTCTCCCGTTGGAACCAGAACAACACTTTTTATATACATATATATATTCTTTTGTTTATTTGTGTATATATAAGTAAAAATAAAATTTGTGGAGTGACCTATTGTCATCAGCCAGACAGTGAGGGAGTAAATCCCCTTTGCTAAATACCCATCAAGAATGAATAAAAGAAAACATCTCCAGCTTAAAATAACCCAACAAGGGTTGAAATACCATAAAATCCAACCAACCAACCAACATAGGCAGGGTGATATGTATTGGTAAATGTAAAAATATGTTTGGCATTTTCTTGTTTTATTGTTTCATGTTTATTCATAAATATTTAATGCTTTCCTTTGTTTGACTGTCTAAACTGTATTTGAACATGACTGATCCAGAATATTTTCTAGGCCTGTTGACTTAATTGCATAGACATAAACAAATTTGTTGAATTTGTTAATGAGTAAATTTTGCAGCTGACTTACATGAAAAAATTAATAATTCACAAAACACTCAGACTAATTACAGTCTATGATAAAATTATTAGCAATGCATTTATATTATACAGTGAATTTATATTGCTATATACTGGATCCGTCAAGGAACACAAACACTTGTATTTATACATGGAGCCTTCGGGAGTTCTGAAGAAGGCTGGAGGGCACATCGGTCGAAACGTTGTACAGATAACAATATCGAGGACAGTAGTCCGAATAAAGCAAATAATACTAATTATCAAGCCTCATCTCAAAAGTTCCAAGAAATACAAAGTATTCTGCTGACCACTGTTTCAAACAGATTAGTATCTTATTCATGTATTAACATGTTATATATATATATATATATATATATATATATATATATGTTCCAACGGGAGAAAATTCAATATTTTATAAAAAAAAGGTCCACAAAATGGATTATGTTTTTAGAAATAAATTTTTATCATTTTTATCTTACATTTGCGACACGCGTTTCAGATCTTCAGTATCTTCTAGAAGATCTGAAATACGTGTCGCAAATGTAAGATAAAAATAATAAAAAATTTTTCTAAAAACATAATCCATTTTGCAGACCTTCTTTTATTAAATATATATATATATATATATATATATATATATATATATATATATATATATATATATATATATATATTAGGAGGTTGATTTAGAAGGCTATCACAATGCAGTTTGGAATAAATAAAAAATAATAATACGGTAACAATGGTGTTGTGTGTTGACCTGTATTTTTTATTATTTCTTGAATTTTCGAGGTAATACCTCTTTATCAAAAGAATTGAACTGAAGCAGTCCAGCTATGGCATTTCTTCCTAAATGAATTTTTTTTTTTTTATATATACTAGCAAATATATGCACCCTCCGGGTGCAAGTATTTAAGTTTAAATGTAATAAAATATTAGATTAAATCAGAAAGGCTAATGAAACTAATTAAGAATTCAAATAAAAAGATTTGAAACGAAGGGGGTATAATCGGAAAATAGAACAACTGAAACTTACTCTTTCACCACTTCCGTTTTTCAATGCTAAATTTTCCTAATTTAACTATTTAGTTAAAATAGGAAGTAAAGAATAAAATTACAGTTATTTCTTCTTGTTAATGAATTTCTTTTAGGATTTATTGAAGAGATTTTTACTCGTGTTCATTAAGTTAAAACAAAACAAGAAATCAATAATACCAAGCACATTTTTATTAAAATCAGTTTTTTTAATATCAATATGCAAATTAGCTTTACGTTTACACTAAAAACTGGTATTTATATATATAAATACAATTGCATGTTATTAGTATTTAGGTAAGGCTAACAGTATTAATAATGTCAAACAGTTTTATTATTAATTGCGGTTTAAATAGAAATAGAATCATGGAGAATGTGATGTAAATAACTAAGGGAATTGTGACTTGAGTAGGAATATAGTTTCGGTTACAGACAGAAAAACACACAATCTCCATTATAATAAGATATATATATATTTTATATATATATATATATATAATATATATATATATATATATATATATATATATTTATTTATTTAAAGAAAATCTAAACACAAGTCTGACCATTCCAGTGAACACAAAGTGTCAGTTCCAAAAGCATTGGTCAAAAACCAATCCATAACCAATCATTTCTTGTAAGTTGAGCGATAGCACTTATTTGAGACACAAATATACGAGGCTTTTTTCTTTCATTTTCTTTATTCACCTGCAAAGTTAGTGTAAATTATATATCTCACCTGACAGCTTGTCTATGGTAAGAAAACAATGAAATTGATAGATAGGCATTAGGAGTAGATTTTTCATAAGAGGGCTGAAGCAAGTGCTTTAGGCCGATTCACATCCGTTAGGTTTGGTAAAATGCCCACACACACGCCCACACTATATATATATATATATATATATATATATATATATATATATATATATATATATATATACACACACACACACACCCACATATTCTTTTATATCTCTATGTACATACATATATATATATATATATATATATATATAACTAATAATGTAATTTGCTAATTGGTCTAATTGATCATCACCAAGCACCACTGACTATAAGTAAGTAAGTAAAGTCGTCGGGTCGGCCTAAAGTCGGTATCAGCCATGCAGCGAGGGAGACTGTCCCCTTTTCACTAGTGCTAGACCAAGGAGATTATTTTAGCGTCTGAGATGGAGCACCACAACTACCATCAGCTCCTTACTTTACCGCACAGAACCCTGTGCTACTCATACGCTAAGTTGGAGAGGGTGGGTATCGAACTAGGAACCTTGTGATTTCTAGCCGAACGCTCTACCGACTGAGCTAACCCGGCCCTACCTATGCTATACTAACTTGTATATATAATTAAAATTTTCTGTTGAAACCCATCTAAAGCAATAAAATGAAATACTGTATGTATAAGAATACAGAACTATATAAAAAATATTTCAACTATAAAATAAAATGCTTCGGATGTTCCAATGCAAATTCATCTGATGATTAGACACAGGAAATTCAGAACTGTGAATGTTTACCATGTGTGTATATATATATATATATATATATATATATATATATATATATATATATATAGATAGATAGATAGATAGATAGATAGATAGATAGATAATAAAAATCGTCGTCAGGGTGGACTAAAGTCGGTATCAACCAATCAGCAAGGGAGTCTATCCTCTTTTCACTAGTGCCAGACCAAAGAGATTGCTTTTGCGTCTGAGGTGGAGCAGTACATCTACCATCAGCTGCTAACTTTACCACACAAATCCCTGTGCTACTCATACGCTGAGTTGGTAAGGGCCGGTATCGTGTTATATTTATAAGTAAATATTGTGGATAGAGTATATATATCTATGGACATGAAGTCAACATGAAGTCAACAGTACTTGGTTACTGACAGTTTCTCACCTATATGATTTTCAAACTAAATCGCATATGCGAGAAACTGTCGGTTACCAATCACCATTGACTTTATCTCCACGCTACCGTATATATATATATATATATATATATATATATAATAATAATAAATAAATATATAAAAGTTTTATATATTTAATGACATATCGCTCAGCTTTTACTGGAATGGTATGCAGTACTATTGGGAGAGTGCTCAATATGATAAAGAGCTATTATATAATATAATGATAAATGAATATATAAGGTTTTATATATTAATGACATAGGAACAGTCATGACCACTGGTTTCATGTATGCATAACCGCAAACATTTGTCAGGTGACGATTTTTTTTCCAATTTTCCTTGCATTTGGACTTAAAACCCCAAAGTCACTTGCCGAATTTTTGCGGTTACGCATACATGAAACCAATGGTCATGACTGTTCCTATGTCATTAAATATATAAAACCTTTATATATTTATTTATTATTATATTATATTATATAATAGCTCTATATTATATTGAGCACTCTCCCAATAATACTGCATACCGTTCCAGCAAAAGCTGAAACAGTGCCAATCCCACACTCTAGTTATATATATAACTATATATATATATATATATATATATATATATATATATAAAATCATAAGTAGCCAGACTAAGCTGAATGAATATGTTTCACTACAGAATAATAGTTATCAAGCTAGTCTATCAAATTATTACTACTCAGATGATGCTTATTGGGTGCTTAACTCTTGTAGCCTTGTGCCAGTCTAATCCTATTCAATACTTAGAGTGCAAGAAATAGAGATATACATATTTGTATACAAGAGAGTGAGAGATTGGAAGAACATCCCTCATTTTTCATGAACACAATGTTAGGACAAGAAATACATTTTACGTTATTTTATTTGTTATATACAAAAGTAATTCCCATAAATAAATGTCTAAGGATGTGGTGATATATATGTGTTTGTATGTGAATGTGTACATGCAAACACACACATGTGCTTATATTATATGTACATACATATGTAGATAAATCCGTACACGGATACATAGAGAATGTACATAAATACATACACAGACATATATATATATATATATATTGTCTGTGTGTGTGTATTTATGTATATCATATATATATGTGTCGGTGTGAGTATTTATGTATATCATATATATATATATATATATATATATATATATATATATATATATATGTGTGTGTTGTGTGTGCGTATATCTATGTATATCATAATATATATATGTGTGTGTGTGTGTATTTATGTATATCATATATATATATATGTGTGTGTGTGTGTATTTATGTATATCATATATATATATATATGTGTGTGTGTGTGTGTATTTATGTATATCATATATATATATATATGTGTGTGTGTATTTATGTATATCATATATATATATATATATATATATGTGCGCGTGTATGTTTATGTACATCATATATATATATATATATATATATGTGCGTGTGTGTTTATGTACATCATATATATATATGTGTTTGTGTGTGTTTATGTACATCATATATATATATGTGTGTGTGCATTTATGTACATCATATATATGTGTGTGTATTTGTGTATTTATGTACATATATATGTGTGTGTGTATTTATGTACATATATATGTGTGTGTGTGTGTGTGTGTATTTATGTACATCATATATGTGTGTGTGCGTGTATTTGTGTATATTATATTATATATATATATATATATATATATATATATATATATGTGTGTGTGTGTGTGTGTGTGTGTGTGTGTGTGTGTATGTATTCATTTACATCATTTTATATATATACATATATGTGTGTGCGTGTGTGTATTCATTTACGTCATTATATATATATATATATATATATATATATATATATATATATACACACACATACATACATAAATACATACACACACACACATACACATATATAAATAAACACACATATAGTTATACACATAAATCCACACACACATATACATACACACAATCAAAATGTTAGATAGTATTCATTATTTTGAATTTTTATAATTTTTTTTACTTTTCCATGTTTCTGATATAAGCAACAAGGCTTCCTCCCATCTATTACATATATACCTATATATACATATGTATAACATAAATATATAAAATTGCATGGATTCCACACATGCCCCAGACCAGAGTGTCTGGAAGAGATCAGTAGACAAAAGGATTATGAATATGCTAGTTTATAGTGGCTCAACGGGAAGGTGATGTGGGTTTAGACAGATAGCCCTATGGTGGTCAGCAATGCAAAGACTTGAGCCAGATGCATGCACAGGTGGATTTTCCAGCACTATCTCATGTAACATGCAACTGTGAGACAGGTGAGTGGATTCCCCGAGGTCAACACAGCTGAACCCTAATCTCTCAAAGGGTTCAAGCATGGATGGACAGTCAGACAAGCTAAAATGAGAGACATCTGAATCATGGAGCACATCTGTCTTTGGAACATCATTATATATATATATATGATATTTATAAAACATGGTCCTATGTGCATGCATGCATATATATATATATATATATATATATATATATATATATATATATAAAATGCACATAAAAATGGATTTATACAAGTGTGTAAGTATTGGCGTATTATTTATAAACATGCACGTATTTAGAAATATACCTATACTGTTTTATCTTTACATTCAAAATCTGAATTCTGGAGCGGATCTGTCTTTGAAATATTATATATCAATATTTATAAGACACATTCCCATGTACATGCATATATATATATATATATATATATATATATATATATCTGCACGTAAAAATGGATTTATATCCCTTTCCAAGTATGTACATATTGGCATAATATTTATAAACATGCACGTATATTTGCACATATATAGAAATATAGAGGTGCATTGTCTACTACTCTTCGTTCAACTATGGGTAAAAAGTAGCACAGATTGCGCTCTTTATCCTTGGCTAAGTAACCAGTCTAGGAGAAAGAAAACTGAATTGTAACTGGTTAAACTCGGCTTAATAAAATAACCTTGAGTCACATCCTGCTCATGTGGAGGAGCTGGGTAAATACATATACAGAAATATATTTATACTATATAATCTTCATATTCAAAAACCCGATCTACATGCCTTTTAATATATGTACACACATATTTGAGATACACCGATTGCATATTCTGAAGGGATGTAAAACACTCCCCCCACCTAAAAGGGTGTCATGGGTATAACACTAAATTGCATCTTGCTGTGAAGTTCCATTCTGTAGATCTGCAGAGTGTAGTGGCACCCCTTTATTTCCATTACTCCCAGGTCCTGAGTGTATTCAGAGAGATAGTACCCGTAAGGATCCCATGAACGGGTGAAACAGATACATATGAAAATTATTATTAAGAATTATATAAAGTCGTCGGGGTGGCCTAAATTCCATATCAGCCTATCAGCGAGGGAGTCTATCCTCTTTTCACTAGTGCTAGACCAAGGAGATTATTTTTGCATCTGAGGTGGAGTGCCACACCTACCATCAGCTCCTTACTTTACCGCACAGATCCCTGTGCTACTCATACGTCAGTATCAAACTAATAACCTTGTGGTTTCTAGTCAAATGCTCTACCAACTGAGCTAACCCGGCCTTTAATTATATAATTGTGTGCAAATTTTATTATTAGATAGGAATACTGTGTAGCATGTATTTTTTCTTCCCTTTCTTTATAATAAAAATGGAATGGTCCATTATGTAGCTGAGGTGATGACATAAGAAATAAGAATTAAGAGGATAAGCAACTCCAGATAATCAGGATTTACATTTTGAATTTTTAACCAGAGGGTGTTCCAAGATTATAATGATCCTATTCTGTTAGAACACCAGTTTATTGTATAGATTATGCAAAACTAAGGTATTCTGTCATGGTGTAATGGTTTTGCTGATCCATTACTACTGAAAAGCGAGTTTGATCCTCACTAGATACCCCATACCTGTCACCTTGTGTTGAATCCGACATATAAAAATTAGATGATTGTTTTTTTAATTACTCAAAACTAATATATATATATATATATATATACGCTCCCCTTCCCCCTGAGGTTGAGCACTTTTGAAGGGGATCTCGCTGACGGCTGCCAACTAAAGCATAAATGCAACTCTCTCCTATAAAATGGGATGGAGCACTCTATGACGGCCTTTACATACACACAGATGTGTGTATTAAAAACAGTTAAAATCCCCTTCATATTCTGTGATGATAGCCAAGAGGGTAAGCTGTCCGACTGCTGCTGAAACGATCGGATTTCTAACCCGGCTGTAGGTAGCTCACAAAATGTCTAGCCACACTGAAGAGACTTCATAAGTCGAAACACGTGTCTGTGGATGACTATATATAATATATAAAAATTCATCAAAAAGTTACAACCACGTTTTCATTGCAGTAGCATTAGTAGTTAATCCAAAAGTGCTCAATATATCTCGTAAAATATAGAGCATTTATAGTTGTAGAAAAGTTTTTCTCTCTATCACGGTTTCAGTGTTCAAGGTACACCTTCCTCAGGAGAACCCATATATATATATTTATCAACTCCTCCGCATGAGCAGGATATAACACAAGGTCAATTTCTTAACTCTTAACATCCTGTTGAGATTTTCTAAGTCTAGAGCATTCCTATAAGGATATATAAAAAAAATGGCTAAAAATGACCTTTGCATCTAAAGTTACCTATCATTTCCCTTAAATCAAAGACTTCTACATATGTTTAATATCAAATTTAAACAAAGGCTATTGTTTGGGGCTGATTAGTTAAAACAAATGTGACTTCCAGCTGGGTGGAATGAGGTGGTATAGGACTTTAAGAGTTTAACATACTTGAATTAAGAGTTATCCTTCTCCTAGACTGGTTACCCAGCCAAGGTTAAAGAGCCCAGTCTACCCTCAAAACTATATAATTGCTCACAAAACTGACTTCAAATAAAGATATCAGATAAAGCAAGAAGCTTGTTAAAACCAACCAACCAACCAGCCAACACATATAATTTACGTTATCCTGTCATGGAGTAGTGGTTAAGAGGCTAGTTTTAAAAACTAATATTACAGTATTGAGTTCAATCCTCACAGGAGGTTGTGTGTGTCTCTGTATTTGTGTGTCTACACTTATACTTATTAATCATGTGTACTGACATGGAATCACATTTAAATGCAGATATATCCATGGATATCAATATGGATTAACTTAATCACATTTTCCAATGATCCAAACAAACTGACAATAACTATCTATTTCTTTGTTTGAAGTTGGGGGCAGGTGGGGAGAGATAAAGATAGATATCTCACCAAGTTATTCCTTCCGTTTCTGCTATTTTATATTTTGAAATAATGAAAATGGACAGTGTCTTAACAGGCATCTCTCAGCAAATCCATGCATTCACCCAAGTGCAGATTTCCAGGATCAAAAGCATATATATATATAATATATATATATATATATATATGGGCCGGGTTAGCTCAGTCGGTAGAGCGTTTGGCTAGAAACCACAAGGTTCCTAGTTCGATACCGGTCCCGCCAACTCAGCCTATGAGTAGCATAGGGATCTGTGCGGTAAAGTAAGGAGCTGATGGTAGGTGTGGCGCTCCACCTCAGATGCTAAAAACAATCTCCTTGGTCTAGCGCTAGTGAAAAGGGGATAGACTCCCTCGCTGACTGGCTGATACCGACTTTAGGCCGCCCCGCCGACTTTACTTTTTATATATATATATATATATATATATAAAAGAGAGTTTCCAAACTGCATTGTGATAGCCTTCTAAATCAACCTCCTAACCAATATATATATATATATATATATATATATATATATATTGTTTAAGTAGGTATTATTGAAGAACATGGAATATTTCTTTATTATCATCATCAGTATTCTTTCTAGTCTTCTAGTGGTTTTTCGTAAATTGGGAACCAGTTGGTAGAGAAACTGTCCCATACTTTTGACCCATGCCCTTTTGAACATTTTCTTAGTCGTCATTAACCCTTTAACCCAGTATTATCAAAGATCGCGGAATATTTCTTCTTTATTATCTTTATCTGTATTCTTTCTAGTGTTCTAGTCTTCTAGTGGTTTTTCGTAAATTGGGATCCAGATGGTAGATGGTAGAAAACGTGTCCGCATCTTTATACCCAACGTGCTTTCAACCATTTCATTGGAACATCTCAGGAGATTGTAGGTTTGTAGTGGATGAAAGGTTTTGGTTTTTTTTTACTCATTATGAATTTATTCATTGATCTCTATTTTTTGTCATAATTAGTTAAAGTATGGACAGTTTTCTACCGTCTGGGATCCATTTACAAAAAAATACTCAAGACTAAAAGAATACAGATCAAGATCATAAAAAAGGAATATTCTCGTGGTCTTCAATAATACCAGCTTAAGACAAAACTTGGTACCGAAATACACAACACACCTAATTAATATATATATATATTAATATATATATATATAATATATGAGGTTTTAATAATTGCTTAAGGCATTATTAGGCATACCTATTAAATGTAAGGCTAACAAATCAGAAAATCAATGCTCTGTATGGTACATTTTGGCCTATTAGGCCTCATCAGCAAGAGCTATAGATAAGAAAGACCGCCTTGTGCGTGATTCGAAACGCCGACTGTCAAGTCTGACAGGCGAGCATCTATAACTCATGAGTATAATGTCTATTGTCTTGAAATAATATGTAATGTTGATATATTTGTTGTGCAAAAATATTAAAAAATATAAAAAATAAATGATAAAACACAAAAGTTGGTGATAGTCTGAAAAAAAAAAAAAAAAAAAAAAAAAAAATCACCCATCGGCCAAAAGGTGACACCCCATTGAAGTATTTTCCGCCTTTGCAGAGGTGCAGTTGGTGTATTCTATAGCCCAGCCAACAGGGCAGAAAAGTCTTGCTATGATGTAACTATTTTTAGCTTGGTCAATTTAACTTAGTCAGTAGAGCGTCGGCCTGCGACCTCAAGGTTCCTGGTTTGGATTCAGCCTGGCCACTCAGCGATATGAGTAGCAGCAGGGATCTGTGCGGTAAACTAAGGAGGCTGAATGGTATGGTGCTCCACCTCGACAATAAAACAATTCCTTGGTCTAGCGCTAAGAGAAAAGGGGATAGACTCTCTCGCTATTAGGCGCACCCTAACTTTATTTACAACAGGTGGTCCCCATTGGAAGGATTTCACCTCTGTAGAGGTGCAGTCAGTATGTTGCATAATAGTATGGTGGTGTAGGGCTTTTGATAAGGCGCCGTAGGCGAGAATGCCAAGTGGAAAATACTATGGTTTGGGAACTTTTAGCTCCAAAGGCGGGAATCTCACGAGTCAACGGATAGACTTAGTTTAAGGTCAGTTTCACCTATATGTTTTTCCACTTGGGCATTCTCGCTACGGGCTTATCAAAAGCCTACACCACCATACTATTATGCAACATACTGACTGCACCTCTACAGAGGGGTGAAATCCTTCCAATGGGGACACCTGTTGTAAATAAGTTAGGTGGCCTAGATAGCGAGAGAGTCTATCCCCTTTTCTCTAGCGCTAGACCAAGGAGATTGTTTTTTATTGTCTGAGGTGGAGCACTGCACCTACCATCAGCTCCTTGTTTACCGCACAGATCCTGTGCTACTCATATGCTGAGTTGGCCAGGGCTGATATCAACCAGGAACCTTGAGGGTCGCAGGCCGACGCTCTACTGACTAAGTTAAATTGACCACTAAAAATAGTACATCATAGCAAGACTTTTTTCTGCCCTGTTGGCTGGGGCTATAGAATACACCAACTGCACCTCTGCAAAGGGGAAAATACCTTCAATGGGGTCACCTTTTGCGCATGGGTGATTTTTTTTTTTTTTTTTTTTTTTTTTTTTTTTTTCAGACTATCACCAACTTTTTGTTTTTATCTAATATATATTTTTTATATTTTTTATATATTTTTGCACCAACAAATATATCAAATTACATATTTTTCAAGACAATAGACATTATACTCATGAGATTAAGATGCTCGCCTGTCAGCTTGACAGTCGGGTTTCGAATCACGCACAAGGCGGTCTTTCTATCTATAGCTCTGCTGATGAGGCCTAATAGGCCAAAATGTACATACAGAGATTGATTTTTCTTGATTTGTTTAGCCTTACATTTAATAGGTATGCCTAATAATGCTTTAAGCAAATTATAAAACTCTCATATATATATATATATATATATATATATATATATAATGTAGGTGTGTTGTGTATTTTGGTACCAAGTTATTGTTTAAGCTGGTATTATTGAAGACCACGGAATATTCCTTTTTTATGATCTTGATCTGTATTCTTTCTAGTCTTTGAGTATTTTTTTGTAAATTGGGATCCAGACGGTAAAGAAACTGTCCCATACTTTTTAACTAATTTGAATGAACAAAAAATAAATCAATGAATAAATTCAAATGAGAAAAAAAAACAAAACCTTTCATCCACTACAACCTACAATCTCTTGATGATGTCCAATGAAATGGTTGAAAGCACTTGGGTATAAAGTATGGGACAGTTTTTCTACCATCTGGATCCCAATTTACGAAAAACCACTAGAAGACTAGAACACTAGAAAGAATACAGATAAAGATAATAAAGAAGAAATATTCCGCGATCTTTGATAATACTGGGTTAAAGGGTTAATGACGACTAAGAAAATGTTCAAAGGGCATGGGTCAAAAGTATGGGACAGTTTCTCTACCAACTGGTTCCCAATTACGAAAAACCACTAGAAGACTAGAAAGAATACTGTGATGATAATAAAGAAATATTCCATGTTCTTCAATAATACCTACTTAAACAATATATATATATATATATATATATATATATATATATTGGTTAGGAGGTTGATTTAGAAGGCTATCACAATGCAGTTTGGAAACTCTCTTTTATATATATATATATATATATATATAAAAGTAAAGTCGGCGGGCGCCTAAAGTCGGTATCAGCCAGTCAGCGAGGGAGTCTATCCCTTTTCACTAGCGCTAGACCAAGGAGATTGTTTTTAGCATCTGAGGTGGAGCGCCACACTACCATCAGCTCCTTACTTTACCGCACAGATCCCTATGCTACTCATGCTGAGTTGGCGGGACCGGTATCGAACTAGGAACCTTGTGGTTTCTAGCCAAACGCTCTACCGACTGAGCTAACCCGGCCCATATATATATATATATATATATATATATATATATATGCTTTTGTATCCTGACTGAAATCTGCACTTGGGTGAATGCATGGATTTTGCTGAGAGATGCCTGTTAAGACACTGTCCATTTTCATTATTTCAAAATATAAAATAGCAGAAACGGAAGGAATAACTTGGTGAGATATCTATCTTTATCTCTCCCACCTGCCCCCAACTTCAAACAAAGAAATAGATAGTTATTGTCAGTTTGTTTGGATCATTGGAAAATGTGATTAAGTTAATCCATATTGATATCCATGGATATATCTGCATTTAAATGTGATTCCATGTCAGTACACATGATTAATAAGTATAAGTGTAGACACACAAATACAGAGACACACACAACCTCCTGTGAGGATTGAACTCAATACTGTAATATTAGTTTTTAACCTAGCTCTTTAACCACTACTCCATGACAGGATAACGTAAATTATATGTGTTGGCTGGTTGGTTGGTTGGTTTTAACAAGCTTCTTGCTTTATCTGATATCTTTATTTGAAGTCAGT